>PVIJ01000301.1:0-305940 GCA_004024925.1 Scalopus aquaticus
GTAGGGTTAACCTGGGCCTAAAATCCTCCTTTGTACCATCTCCCATTGTAACTGAACCTGTTCTCATCTGAGTACAAAGTCCGTGTTGCAAGATCTCTGTTCCATACCCAGCTTGCTTGAAATATAGATTTCACTGGATCTTGAAGGAACAAGGAGAGGAGAGTAAGCCTGATGCTTGCAACTGTTGAAATTTCTGAATTCCATTGTCCTTTCAGCCTTGACAGTCAGTGTAGTTCTTCTTTTTTTTCTGAGGAGCTTATAGGAGTCCTAATATATCATCAAGAATCTAGTGTTTCTCCTGCTTATCTCTTATACTTCTGCCATAGCTAAGTTCCCTACTAGACAGAGCTGTAGTGCAGGTCTTTTAACTGGTATCAGTAAAGGTTTGATGTTGAGTGCAAACTTCCATGCCTTTTCTTTTGATTGGGGGAGAGGGGGGAGAAAGAGGGGAGTTGTCAGTGTACCACACTATGGCTGCGACAGTTGATTGGTATTTAATATCATATCATGATTTAACCTCTGGGGAGGAGGAGTATCAGTCCTTCGCATTTCAGTGTGTGAGAACTAGAAATGTGTGACCACCAAAAAATCTGGATCTTCCTATTCTTGTCCTCCACACTGATGTGGTCAGTGGCATCTATGCCTCTGAATCTTCTGTGTTTAAAGCTCTATACTCCTTCTCTTTTTTTTTTTATTGGAAAAGAAGATTTATTGAGCTTCATTACATCTTGAAAGGATTAGGTGCACCTGCACATAAAGAATCTCAATCGGTTCAGATAAAAAGGCTGAAGGCGCCTTCTTTATTATACTTCTTTTAAGGAGAGATCTGTACTCCTCTTAACTCCACCAACACAATGTACTTTTGGCTAACCATGTTTAATAATGCAAGTGCATGAATAATCATGTACCCTTTGGTGATAAACTGATGTAAGATTAATGAGATATTTAGTTGCAATCTGGTTGTACTTTAAGCAGATATTTTCTTGGCATGACTTTACTTGCTTTCTGGGTTTGTTTCTGATGATTCTTGTCAGGAGAGTTCAGAATGTCTTGGCCTCTGGGGACCAATTTCAAATTAGTGTGCCAGTGCTCTGTCTTATAAGATCCCAAGGAAGTTTAGTTGGATTATTATGCATCATACTAAATAGGCAAATATACAAATAAACATAAAAGTAGACAGATAACTAGAAAGTACATAGCACTGAAAGATGCATTTGACATTATATTTTATATATGATCCCTAATATTTTGTTTTTTAATTATAGAGTTTGTCTCTCAGAAAACAGTTTATAATTCATTTGGAGACTCATTAAATTTGTCTTTAGCTTAAGGATGCTTAGAGAAAAATAGAAATATGCAGTGTGCATGCAAATAAAATGTTCAAATGATCAAGTTGTTACTGCTTAAGAATGATTTTTTCCCTTAATTCCAAAAATTCAAAAGTTAAGGAAATGTTAATTTAGGAAACATCTATTTTAGATACTACCCTTGTAATTACATTTATTTAGTTAATAAGTGCACCTTCATTTTTAGGTAATCGAGAATTTTAGAAAGAAAATTCAATTTCTGTTAAGTTTCAAGGCATTGCAGACTGCAAGAGTATACAACATTAATATTGTAATGGAAGTTCTATTCTTGTGGGGTTAGTCTGGTATTGCATAGTTGAGATACACTTTTGAAATCTGTTGTTGAATTGTTCTACAATTTCACTTTTCTAAGATTCACTTCTATGTCAATAAAAATAGTTGGAGAAATGGGTGTTCAGTGAGCTGGGAAAGAAAACTCCTTTCTTTCTGAAATTTGATCACCTACCATTACATTTGGACATGACAATGTTCATTTTGGTACCTGGGTGGTTAGTAGTAGATATTAAAATATGTTCCACAATATGATGAGTAAGCTATCAGTAGCACGGACAAATGAGAGTGAAAGAAATAGGTCAATTTTGGTGAAATGCAGGTTAAAAGGTGGTTTTGGGGGGGTCTAAGTTCTCAGAAATGCTTAGAGGTCTTAGGGAGGGGATTGAATTCTCAAGAAATCTATGATAAGGGTCTTGTATAAATTTTATTTAAATTTAGAAATATAGAAAAATTAGGTGACCATCAATCTTTGATCACAAATGAACAGAAATATTAACCATTATTCAGTAATGTAGTCACAAAAATTTATATTTGTAGATTTTCCAAAATGATAGGGAATATTTTTTTAAAAGCTGGCAAATGGTAAATGAGTAATGTATAATACAAAAATACAAATATAAATATATTTTTCTCTGTGATTACATAATCTATAACTCAATTGATTCAATTATTCACTTCACACATGTAGAGATTTTTGTAAATCATATACATTATAAAAGTAAATTAAGAAATTATGCAAAAGATTAGCAGACAGAATTTTTCTCACACATATTTTGATGTTACACTATTAATACACTGTTTTAAGATTTTATCTTTTACAAAATATTTTAGCTATCACTTAACCATGAAAAATACATGAAAATCATATTTAGTAAAACGCTAACACCATTGAACTCTTAAGGAACAAGTAATTTTAGACCAAAATATATATTCTTAAACTTAGAAAAAAATGTCACTGGAATTGATTTTCAAATTATATTCCATGTGTCCCAAATATATTTTGGATTTTTGTATACTAAATATATTTTGATAATTTTTCACCAGGGGGTTAAAACTTCTTGGGAGCAGGAATGGTTCCATATAATTGCGCTATATAGTTGAAAATCAGCAAATGCTGGGACATGATGTTGTAGATGACTCATTGTCAGTATTATGACCAAACATAATTGAACTATGCTGTAATATAATGTCATGGTGGAGGTGTGGTAGTATGAGTAGGAAAGTTTCTTCATAATCTCAGAGGCTCCCAATTATCTGAGCTTTGTCTCCTCTTTGATAGATTTTCTTCTCCTTCCTTGGAGTCAAAGTAGCAGAACTCCCATCTACCCCCAATTTACTGTAAACTGGGGCATGGAATTCAGGTAACCAAACTTAGTTAAAGGTTCCCACTTACTTCTGTAATGACTCTATTGTAAATAAACGGACTTGTAGGGCTTGTTAGTTTCTCACAGAAGTCATACTATTTACTTATTGAATTATTCCTTTGCTCTATCAAGCTGTGTACTTTTTGAAAAAAATATTTCTTCAATTCCTTTTTAAAATTAAAAGAAATTATTGAGGCAACATTGGTTTATAATGTTGTGTATGATTTGGAGGTATAGTATCACACCCTTCAGGAGTATGTAACCGTTACACACCCAACACCAAGGCACCCATAGTTCTGGGTCTTTGTTTTGTTTCTCTCTATTGCACATGTAAGTGAAGTGATCAGTATTTGTCTTTATCCTTTTGCTTATATAGCTTAGCATAATATCTCCTAGTGCCATGTGGTCACAAATGATATCTTTTTTTTTTTATAGCCAAGTAGTATCTCATTGTGTACATCTACTGCATCTTCCTAATCCATCTTTGTTTCAGCACTTAGATTTTTTCCCATCACTTGGCTATTGAAAATAGTGCTGGTGAGAATAAGTGCTTATGTCCATTCAATTTAGTGTTTCTTCATTCTTCAGATACCTAGGAGTAGAATAACTGGGTAATATGGTAGATCTATTTTTGAAATCTAAAGGATACAGTATTTGGCAAGCATTGATAAACTATAGCCAACTGATCAGATCTGATTCACAACTGTTTTTGTACAGTCCCTGAACCAAGTTTTTTTTTTTCTTTTTTTTTTACATTTCCAAATGTTGAAGAAGATTTGGAAATAGATGTAATATTTATAGCACGTGAAAATTATATGAAACTAAAATTTCAGTGTCCGTAAAAGGTTTTATTGGAACACAGTGATACTTGTTGGCTTGCACAGTGTCTATGGCTATTCTTGCAATGCAATAGCAGCAGAGTTGGGTAATGTGATAAGATACTATGAATGGCCTGAAAAACAAACAAACTGTGTGTGTGTGTGTGTGCGCACGCACACACACACACACAGACACACACTATCTTGCCTTTTTAAAAAAAAATTCTGCTAGTCCCTGTTTTAGACTAAAATTGTAAATGATTTATATTTGGAAATGCCTAATAATCTAATCTAATCTAATAAACTTTTGCTTAAAAAAAGAAGAACGCCATTGAAAATAAATTCTGAGAGTCACTGCACACAATGAGGTACTAAAACTATTTGTGTAAGCAACAGTTGCCATTGGTAGCATTTATGAATTTAAAAATTGTGTTCATAGGCATTAATTCATTTTATCTCTAAAGCAGCCTGTGAGGTAAATAAGAATTGTTCCCAGTTTTCAGATCAGAAAATTTAGATACTGAAAAATACGTGATTATATTTTGGTGAATAATTGTATTCATGCATAGGACATGATAGAGAAATACCATCAAAGAGAATGTAGATATTTTGGCATGTTTTGGGCATTATTGCTGGTGTTGGCATGGTGAGTCTCTATATTTGCATCCTGGTTCTACCAGTTGAGAAAATCACTCAACTTTATAATCCATAAAATTATGTTGAATACTCAACTTTATAATCCATAAAATTAGGATAATAATAATAATAATGATAATGATGATGATACTCATGGGGATGCAATCAAGGTTGAAATTTAAATGTATGTAAAGTGACTAAAATGTCACATAAAAGTTAGCTGTTTTCATTGTCTTTGGCAACAGATTCAAAAATCAGTTGACATACAATTTAATATCATTCAGATGGCAGTGATTCAAAAACTTTGTGGCTATTTATACCAGAGTTTTACTCTATAGATTTGAGCTGAGGCATACAGTCAACTAGTGATAGCATCAGAGATCTAATTTAACTGAATTTTATTAAGTTTTTATGTCAATTTCTTTGCTTATTCTATACAACATAATCTAGTAAGAAATTTTTACCCAGACAGAACTTCTAAATATCAAGCATTCTTTTAAGCCTTGTTTTGAAATTTTCATAGTGATTGAAATTGATTGATAGCATATAATAAATCATCTGTAGAGGCACCACAAACCTTCAGTAAAGGTGTCAGTTCGTAATTTAATGTTTTGCTCTTGTTCTCCTTGTGAGTCAGAATTCTCTAGAAATTCTTAATTTTGTAAATTATTGCCCAACTTTGGGCCCTTATCTTGTCAGAAGTAAATGTCTGTCAATTGTAATTCACCATGTGAGTTGAGATGTTATTAAGGAAATCAGGTGCAACCGATGAGATTCCTGTTCATGACAGGGTCAGATTGAATGTTACCCAATAATCGACTGTGTTTCCTGCATGGCAGGTGGGCAGAAGTCGCAATTACTGTCATTTTTTTTTTGAAGAAACATAGACAGTAGGGTTAAGTGACTCTCCTCAAGGTCATACTGGAAATTGTTATATTCGAGGGACAGAATTTGGGGTACATGTAGCCAAATCCTCTCGAATAATTTTAACTTTACTTTGACGACAGTGAGGAGTTTTCTGTGATGTACTTTAAAATTACTAGATCCAAAGTGTTGAATTTATATACTCTTAAAGACTGAAAAAAGAGGACGCAACTGAATCTATTATTTGAAAATTTTAAACTCTCTTCTTTTGAAAATAGAAAAAATGAATGTGACTAGTAGTTAAGACAGGAAATTTATTTCTATTTTTGAGCTAGTCTAATGGGTTGGGAGCTTATAATTTACATCATGTACTTGCGTATTATTTATTTAAGATATAAGTGAGCTGTATCTTCATTTACATGCCTTGCCATATGTCAGCAGTATAAAAATTTCTCTTCTTTCAACCTGTGTATCAAGGAGGGTGCATTTCCCGAGAAAGAAACTACAAACTATTTCCAAATCCTAAGGAAGAGTCACCTGTACAGTTCATCAATTAAAATTTTAGAGTCATGCAACTTAATTTAATTCTTCAAATAGAAAAAGTAATGAAAATAAAACAAAATTTAAGTTCTACATTTATGAGTACATTTGATAATTTCTTATTGAATAAGAAATAGCTATAATTTTTTTTGAACATTCAATATATGTCAAGCATTATGCTAAGGAATTTAAGGGAGACTTCAAGTCAGAAAAATCTCATTATTTTCTTTACTAGGTACAAACTGAAGCATGGATAATTAATCTGAACATTTTACAGAGATCATGTTATTTTAAACCTTGGGTTAGGTCTATAAGCGTAATAAATGACAGACTTGATATTGGGTCTTTGATTTTTATTTTTTAGTTGGATTTTCAATTGCTCATTCATTGATTCTTTCCATTCATATCTTTAAGCTTTTCTGCTATGTACACTATTAAGTCAATGTGTTTGAAGTATTCCTAAGCTAGTATACAGAATATTGCAAAACTTTTTCAGGTGATTTATTCTTAATTTCCCATATATATGTGTCCTAGATATTAGCATCTGGAATTATATAGGAACTATAGATGTCACATATTTTATGTGTCATAGATAATCAAATATATCAGTTTCACTTAAGGATATGAGTTACTTTTTCAAGTGCTCCCTTTCAGACCAGTGTTTCATTCTACTTTTAGACTATGCATAGGTTCTTTTTTTGACAATATAGATGATCATATATCAGCCTGTTTATATATAGTATAGACAGTATGTATATACTGGGAAAATTTCATGGCCTTGATATTATCTAATAGACTCTTTTTTATTTAACAAATAGTCCCAGGCCCTAGGTGCAAAAATTGTGAATATAATAGTTTAGGAGTATAGATTTTTTTTTTTGTCCTTCCCACATTTTAGATTGTAAGTGGAAGATGAGCAAATTGTATACTGTTCAAAATACTGCACATGAAAAGAATAATACTATTCCAACACATCAAGTTTACTGTACATGGGAGAATAGGACCTCAAAACTCAGAATGTTATTTAGAGGGTACTGCCTTAATAAACCCTGCTCATAATATTTTTATTCCTCCTGTGATATGGTTCTTATGATTTTATATATGTACTTACATGATTTATAACTGTGCATAGTGTCACTTTTTTAACCAGTGTATATCCAGTGTTTATGTAAGAATCTATACCTCTGTGTAGATATATGTATAAGGTATAGTCTTATTTCAAATTTAAAAAATCTTAAATTTCCATTTGTAATTAAATGTGGCATTTGTTTTTGTGATAGTATTTTGCTAATTCTCACATTTATATTAAGGAGATTTAAACATATCAAATGCTGAATTCTACGCTGTTATTCTGAAATGTAATATGGTACTTCTAGGGAAAACAATGATAATTCAAAAAATTTTCATATAAAAAATTAAACCTAGGAAATTTTGATTACACAACATAAACAAAACTATGACATGTCTGTTTGATAATGAACACGTTTTATTAACATCTTATAACACGGTTCCTTCCTAGAATGCTTTCTGACATAGTGGAATGATTATAAATCTTATCACTTGTTTTAGGCTAAGATGACCCAATTGCCTGAAGCAGAAAAAGAAAAGATAGCTGAGCAAGTTGCTGATTTCAAGAAAGTGAAGAGCAAACTGGATGCTGAGATTGAGATATGGGATGATACAAGCAATGATATCATTGTTTTGGCCAAGAAAATGTGTATGATCATGATGGAGATGACAGACTTCACAAGGTAAATATGTTAAAAATTATGTGTAATATATGACGAGAAGTTTCTGTCACTTTAGTGAAACCTCAAGTTTCTCTGAGTGGAAGGCACAAAAAATCAAAAGATAGGAGAAGAGAAATAAATAAATATTTATTTAATATTTATGTAAATAAATATGACAGTTTCTCATAAACTACCCAGGAATGATTTTAGTAATCACTTTATACCCTCTCATCTTCATCTTCCACAGGAATCTTCTCTGTATATCATATGCACATACTTTTTTCAAACAAATTGATAATTAAGTTCTGTTCTCTATTGGAGATATCTGCATAGTTGACTTCCATAGATAATTTTAGTTATAGTGACTTTCGTATCATCAGCATTATATTTTGCTACTGCTATGCCAACTGGATATATTTGAAATTGCAATGGCATGATACCTGAACATAGATTGTGAGACATGAAGGGATCATACTATATTCTAGAAGTCATGAAGGAATTCTAGTGTATTTTAGAAGTAACAAAGATGTTTGTGATCACTTCAAAATATCATTTTATTGAACTAGCCAAAGAACAGTGAAATATATAGTACTTACCCTACAAGTATCAAAATAGACAAACCTACAAAATTAAAATAATTTAGTTGTTATAAATATAAAAGCCATAGAACATAATACTCTGAAGCAGACTTATTATGCTTAGGAAATTATTCATATCACCATACACCATACCTTATATACAAAAATAACTTTAAATTGAGTAATGAAATAAGTGTCATTTTGATGACATAAAAAACAGCAAAAAAAGAACATCAATCTTTCACTGGTATTATGATTAAAAAATCTTTTAAAATACTATAATATAAAGGAAGAACTCATAAAAAGGATTATGGAATTAATTTGCACTTAAATTCTGTGTATCAATAGATGTTTCTTAAATATTGAAATATAAATGGATAATTGGGTAAATAAACATAACTAAATTTCATTGGTAACATTGGTTTACATGATTCAGAGGTATAGGCTCACATCTCTTCAGATGTATGTTGCCACACCACCTTTACTACCAAGGCAGCCACAGTCCTCCAATATAGCCTATTGAATCCCTCCCCTTTTTGCTGTCCACCTTCCTGCTCCCACTCCATTCCCACTCTGGTAGCCTCAGTTTTACAGTCAATCCTAGGATTTGTTACTGATTACACTGGTCAACATTGAGATCGTTACTGACTTAAAAAGGCTCTAATCTGTAGTATCTTGGTGTGCTGAACATGAATATAACCCTGAAATTTTTTATTAGTTCTCATTTTGAAGATATTTCATGTAATTCATTTTATATATTTCGCTGTGTAAATTTATCCAGTAGGACTGCAACATCCTAAATCAGCCTAGAATGATGTAGCATTGCATTGCATTTCATAATACCATCATGCACACATCATCCAGAGCTGATTGCATCATTTTCTGATGCAATGCAATACTACTGCCAGGCAGCTGCTGAAGTAAGCTGACATCAGCAGTGCACTCTATAAAGCCCTGTCGGAAAAGTTGAGCATTGAAAATATTTATTATGTGAGTGGGATAGCCAAGCAAGTGATATGCACTACTTGTGGAAGGAATGGACTCGCAGACAAAATGTAGCAGTTGGAGAGAAGAATATCCAGCACCCAGCTCTGGTCGAAGCTCACAAAATCCTGCTACCACCCCTTCACATCAAACTAGATTTTATGAAGATTTTCATGAAAACCATGGGCCGGATCTCGCCAGCTTTCCAATATCTGAATGAAAAATTTCCTTGACTCAGTGAAGCAAAGATTAAAGAGGGAGTTTTGTGGGTCCTCAGATTCGAGATCTCTTCAAAGATGACTGGTTCAACAACTTGGTACAGGGTGATGCGAAACAAGCATGGAATGCTTTTCGCCTAGTGTCTACAAACTTTCTTGGGAGTGTTAGGGCAGAAAACTACAAGGAACTAGTAGAAGATGTGCTGATGCAGTTTCAAAAACTTGGCTGCAATATGTCTCTAAAGATCCACTTCCTTCATTCCCATCTGGATTTCTTCCCTGAAAACTGTGGTATGGTTAGTGATGAACATGGCGGACGCTTTTATCAAGATAGCGCATCAATGGAAGAAATACACCAGGAAAAACGGTCCACTACAATGCTGGCTGACTACTGCTGGACACTCCCCAGAGATGCTCCTGAACAGCTGTACAAGAGACAAGTGAAGAAATCTAAAAAATAGTCTATGACTTGATTTTTTACAGGTATTAACCGTAGGCCTATTACTATTGGCATGCATTGTGTGATGTAAACATCCATTTTTTACAGATTACAAAAAAACTAGAGCCAAAATTAGAATTTGTCATATTTGTGTTGCGCACATACAAGTTGATAGGAAATGACTAATTTTATTTCAGTAACATGACTTTTGTAAAAATTTGTTGACCAGTGTTATCTTAGTCTGTTTTGCTTTCTTCATCTATATTCCACTTGTGAGTGAAATCATCCAATATTTGTCTCTTCCTGGGTTATTTATCTTAGCATAATCCCCTCTAGTTCCATCCATGTTCTCACAAATGGCAGGATTTAGTTGACTTTGTAGGGATACATTATTCCATTATGGATATATATCACATCTTCTTAACCTACTCATCTTTTGTTAGACACTTAGGTTGTTTACTTAAGTTGGCTATTATGAACAGTGCTGCAGTGAACATAGGTATGCTATGAGTTATACCCTTTGAATTAGTGTTTCTGTATTCTTTGAGTAGGTGTCTAGGTGTGGAATTGTTGGGTCCTATGGTAGATCTAATGTTAATATTTTGATAAAAATCAAGACTGCTTTCCTGAGGAGCTGTACCAGTCTCCATTCCCACCAACAGAGCAGGAGGGTTCCTTTTTCTCACACCTTCACCAGCATTTATTTTTTCTGGTCTTTTGATGTGGGTCATTCTTACAGAATGAGGTGGTATCTCATTGAGGTTTTAACTTGAATTTCTCTGATGACAAGTGATGGTGAGCATTTTTTCACTTGCCTATAGGACATCTGCATGTCTTTGGAGAAAAGTCTGTTTAGCTCTTCCCTCCCCCCACCAGAAATGACCCTTAGGTAGACAAAGATATGCCAAATTTTAACAAAGCTACTGTTGGTTCTCTATCATTTTCTAAATCTATAGTGATGGAGGGCAGAAAATCAGCAAAGTAAAGCACTTAGTGAAAATGAGAGAAGTATAAGTAAACAAAACATAGAAAAAACACAAGTCTTGGACTTGACATTTTACAACACCAACTAGAGAGAGAGTTTAAACTTGAATGAGACTAGATTTGAGAATGTTATGCTCTGCATCACTTCTGAGGGAAAAGAAAATATAGGACAAATGATACTGGCAGTATGCCACTGATTGAAAAGAAAGAGATAAGTAAGAAATATTAAGGATCCTAGAGAAATAAGAGAGAATCACAGTATATCTCAACCTCTCCCCTTCTTAACCATACAGGAAAAGGATCTTCATTAAGGAATGTTTACTGTATAAATAATGATGGAGGAGAAACTATGTGTATTAGGCAGTGTGTCTAGGGAAGAGAAAGAATCAAACCAATGGGAGGAAAAACTCACTATAAAAAGATAGAAAATGAACCCATTCCCTAGTACATATACAAAATATTTCTCAGGAAGACGCATGAAACCCCGTGTTCATTGCAACAATATTCACAATAGCCAAGATATGGAAACTACCATTGATGCTGGTTGTATAAAATGTGGTATCTCTATTTCTATTTATGATAGAATATATAATGGAATATTATGCAGCCATAAAGGAAGAGAAACCCTTTTGATTTTGGCACATGGTTGAATATGGAGGGTACTATTTTCAGTGAAATCAGCCAGTCAGAGGAAGACTAATACTGCATGTTCTGTATGGTGTCATTTGTATGTGGTGTGTGGGGGTGGGGAGAGGGGGCGGCGGTTTGGAATTCATCAGAGATAGAATGGAGGTGCTGAGGAGTGGGGAAATTTGTAAAATGTCTTTCCTGCTCTGCATCTGTCTCCCTCCTAAAGGAATGAATGTTTTATTGTTGGCATATTTTTAAAAATTGAGTTGGAAATGAATGCTGTAATAAGACTTTAGAAATATATGTTCAGTGACTTTGAGGGTGTCATAATCTGCAGCTAAGGTGTTAGTAGAGGATTCACAACTCCACAGAATGATAACTCATTGAGAAATAAATAATATTATTTGCTTTATAAAGGCTAAACATCCCAAACTTCTCACAGTCTATAGGCATCACTGCCAAAGGTATCCACAGAACAGGAATAGTGTATGTTTAAATTGAAGTAAAAGTAGAGTAACAAAATTGAATTTTGGACTCTGATAATCTTTTGTGCTTAAACAAATCCACATTCAGTTTAATTTTAGCTCCTATAAATTGCTATAAATCTCCAGTCATATTAAAATCAATGAAATTTTGTTCTTCACTTTTTTTTCACTCCCAAATCTGTTTCAAGAATTTCTCTCAGACACTAATGTTTTTCTGAGACTTAAATTTAGCAGTTTTATATTGAGGCTACTTTTTAGTTCTACCCACATCACAATTCCTTCATTGCAGGTATTTTGGCTTGTTTGTAATGTGACCTGTGAGAATAGAGGGTATAGCTGGCACTGCCATATTTGTCAACAATCAATCATTTAGTACACATCCTGTCCCATGGATAGATTTTAAAATAGCTATACATATTTAAAACATTATAAAACTAAAAATATATAATATTTTCTCTTTTGAAGTGTCACAGAATGCTGTTTCTCCACTTTCTTTAACTAGTATTTTATTATTAATGAGAAGCATAATAATATAAAATTTGATGAATATTCACTATGTACTACACTAGGAAGCAGCAGAGTATAGGTGAGGAATTAGTTTGAGAATGGGGGTACATTTGTTTCTCACCCTATGCATACCCCCCACAAGACTTAGAATTGGATTTAAGAAAGTTTTCCTCCCCACTTTCCTTATCTAACATATAATCCCAAGGGACTGAATAGAAAATGAGCAGCAGGAAAGGGTAGAAATTTACTTGGCTCTATTCAGCTAGGGTTTCCGAACCGAAGCCTTTCTGAAAGAATCATTAGAATATATATATAATTTGTGTGTTCTAAGGAAGCCTCTTGTCCTTTTGTTTTTTAAGAATATCTTTCCACATAGTTTACTTTGTTTTCTGTAGTAAAATGTTTATATATTAATGTGTATATAATGTGCGAACAGCAAAAGTAATTTAAATGTTTTAGCCCATCTAGCAAAGAGAATAATAAAAGTTGGAACATTTCATTTTTTTCCCTTTTAAAAAGTCTCATGATTCAGCTATAAAAGCAGAGAAATCTAGTTTGCTTTACCTGATAATACTGCAGAACCTTCCCGTATATATTAAATATATACGTAAGTATAGCAAATAATTGACAACACAATGTATAAAATGTGGATCATTTAAGATTTTGAAAAATAACATCTGGCCTTTTACCTTACAACTGTAGAGAAATTTATATTTAAAATAAGTGTGATATCAGAAAGAAAGAAGTATTTTTTTCTGTGCTGTACGATGATGACTCACTTTTTTTTCTTTGTAAGAGTAATTATGATGTGTTATCATTGCCTTTTTCCTGACTATTTTCTCTGTAAAGAATTGGCTTGTTTTACTTTATGGCGTCTTAGTCTTGAATCACTAGAAACATTCAGTAACACCAAGGAGAAATGCCATAACCTGAAGGAGAGTCATTCTGTCTGCCCATTATTTTCAATTGGAAAAAAAAAAATTATATTCTGAAATGACAAATTATGGGAAAAAGTCAGCTTATGTGACATCTTAGTAATTGTTCGTTAAAATTAACAGAGAGTGAGCAGACACTTTTAACCTGAAATCTGGCATTCAATGTCTGTTATGAATTTATCAGAGTATTTGGTGAATTGGCAATGTCCTGTCAATTTCTAGGTGATAAAACAGTCCTGGTATTGTATGAATCTGCAGAGGTTTCTGGTGGATACAATAAAATTATACATTGTCCTAGAATACAGGGGACTAAACTATTAGAATTGTAGGGTCTTGCAAAGACCACCTAAATGAGAACACATAGAAACTATTCAGAACTTTCTATGGCAAAGGAGCCAGTCACCATTGTTTCCTTTTCAGAGACTCAAAGAAAGACAAGAAGAAAAGTTTTAAAATGGAAAAAGAGGGGAGACTTCCAGTTAGGTATCTCTGACTGGAAGGTGTTAACATAAGGAACATGCAGGTGGGGTAACTAGAGGCAGAGCGTCTTATGTGATTGGTTTGAAGAACATATTTTGCGTTCTGTGATTATCTCTGAATGTAAATCTGGAGAAAATGTATTTGGTCTGACAGTCATTGTCTAAGTCCCAGCCATTCTGTGTCAATTGCTACAGAAGCTGTGATTTAGTTTCTTGAACCAGTTGCCACAGAGGTTATGCTTCAAAATTCTATTGTGTTTTTAGTCACTCTGTGTGTATTTGTATATTCAGTCTCTTAGAAATTTGAGTAATAACCACTTTGAGATAAGGATAGATCAATATTTGTATGAACAATATTATGTTAATTCTATATATGAAAACAATATATTTTTATAGAAAAAAGCAATCAGTGATAATCTATATCCTTAATCAATAGTCTAATGACTTTAAAAATAACTACTTTAAAAAAGCAAAAACAGTGGTTTATTTCAGTGGATGGACCTTTGTGAATATAAATAATTTTATGAGTCATTCCTGCTTGGTATGAACCCTTATTAATGTAGTATGGAATTTATTTGCTAATTTGGATTACTTTGATGAGTATATTCTACAACAGAATATTTTCTCCCACTTCTGATATCATAAATTCCTAATCCTTTGTCCAACTCTCTCAGTTTCACAAGGTTTTAAGATCTTACCCTCAACATCATCATGATATTTTATCTTAGAAATACCCCATATCCCACCAAATTTCTTAGCTACCTCATTTTTCTTTTAAAGCCTAGAACACTTGGTCTGTAATGTAAACACTTTCTCATGAATATCTTGATCTATTTGTCATCTCATGCCTGAAAAACAAACAAAATCTCAACCTTTCCTAACAAAACCTGATACAAAATATCAGTTCAACCACTGCCATCTTTGTCTTTGTTTGGGCTTCATATTATGAATTCCACCCAGTCTTTTCCCTACTAGGGAAGTTTGTTTGTACCAGGTATGTTTGCACCAGGAGATGTTACAGAGGGAAGGCATCTCAGAGAAATACTAAATTCTGTGATTCTTGGTATTTGTCTATTTTTCATGCTTCTTTTTATTAAGGCTGTGACTCTGGTCAAATAGGTTACCAGAATCTATCTTCTTTTGTTCACCCTTTTCCTACCCACCTCCGTTGTTACCACAGTTTGGTTATCAATGTCTATATATTTTGTTTATGATTATTATAATATTTATAATTATTTTGTTAGTTTATCTGCTCTATTTCCTTATACTATTTATATATGTGGAATCATCTAATATTTATCTTTGCCTTTCTGGACTCCCTTTATATAATCCCCACAAGACTTCCTTCCATTTTGCTGTAAATGGTGGCAGTACATCTTTCCTTATAGCTGAATAGTGTTCCATTGTATTGTCCACCAAATCTTTAGGCAATCCTTTATCACTGGGTAATTAGGTTGCTTCCATATCCTAGCAATTGTAAACAGTACCATGATGAACATTTTGGAATTGCAGTTTTTTAATTTTTTTTTATTTAAAGATTTATTTTCGTTTTTATTTATGCATATAAGAACTGGGGTGTAGGCCAGAGAGTGGGTGGTGAGAGGATTCATCTGAGACAGAGTGGAGAGCAGCACAGACAGATCTACTGTTGAGGGCAGCAGCAGGTGAGACAGGAGAGGTCTGCTGCACCGTATGAGTTAACCCCGGCTGAGGATTGAATTCATGCTGCAATGGCTGCAGAGGGCTTGATAGTGCTGAGACACAACCCCTGTGCTTCCAGGGAGACCCAACATGCAATTTTTTTTAATTGATGGCTATAGGTACTTTGAATAGACACCAAGAGGTGGGACTGCTGGATCACATGGTACTTTCATTTTTAGTTTTGTTAAAGCAAGTCCAGACTACTTTCCAAAATGGAGGCAGCAATTTATATTGCACCAACAATCTAATAAGGTTCTTCTTTTTCTACATCCTTCCAATACTTGTTGAAAGTCTTTTTAATGTACGCCATGCTTACAGGTATGAGATGACATTTCATTGAGATTTTGATTGACATTTCCCTTATAAGAGGGGATGACAAGCAATTTTTTTCATGTGTCTATCAGCCTTCTGCATATCTTTTTGAAAATTGTCTATTCAGATTTAAAACTGATGCTATTGGTCGGTTTGCTTATTTGTTGTTAAGTTGGATGAGTTCTTTGTGTGAACCCCTGGTTGGTTGTGTGATATATGAATTTCTTCTCCCACTCAGTAGAATGTCTATTTAATCTTTCATTTTATAGAAGTTTTTAATTTGAGGTGGTCCTGTTTGTTTTTGCTTTTGTGTGCCTTTCCATAGGGATTGATCCCCAAAGACATTTCTATCATTGACTTTGTAGAACATATTACTGATGTTTTCTCTTTTGTATTTTATTGTGATGGGTCAAATAGCTAAGTTTATGTTTTCTTCATTTTGATTTATTTATGTCATTAAAATGAGGAAAGTAAATCCCACCTGAAAAGTTTTGCTGTGATAACTACATAAACAATGAATATAAAAATTGCTGTACAGAGTAAGAACACATTAAGTGATTATTTTCAAATAATTAAATTATCTTAAAAAATATGAGTAGGCTAGGAAAAAAAGCCCTAGGAATTCAGTGTTTTTACAATATTCCACAAAACTTAAACAGAGAAATGTGAGACAAATCACATAATGCAAGATGGGGAAATGAGAAAGTTTATAGTCAATGCCTGATAGCAGAGACGGGAAATATTTTTATCATTGCAGAGAGTTTAACTATCATGTACACAAATTGATGGTTATTATTATATTGAAGTGAGCCAAAAAATGAAGTTTAGTTTGGATGATACAGTCCATTCAGAGGGGAACATATATTTTACCAGAAATTCATTGTCAGATTTGAGCAGATAAAAGCTCCTCCATAGACATTTCTTATGAATTTCAAAATAGATACATATTGAAGGGTGTTGTTTAAAATAGATATAAAACTTGGTTTGGTATGCACTTGATTTTTCTGGCTAGAACTGATTGTAAAGCAATGAAACTTTACATTATAAAAAAATAGTTATATCATTTTTAGCTACACCATTACTAAGATCATAACCCTTGAGGTCTACCTCCTACAAAATATTAGATTAGAAAGAACAGATTGAGGCATTGCAGCAGTGTCAGTTTGCTAGCTGGTCACCACATGTGTGACTGGTGTTTAACGATGAGTATTGGCTAACCTCTGCTGAAGAACACGGACAATAACTGAGTACCTGAGCCAATTGCAAACCCACAAATGAAAATACAGTTTCCCAGATTTGTAACTGAATACTGAGAGATGTCAAGGTGAGTCACATCACTAAGTGTCACCTGCTTTGGCAGCATTCAGGACATCTGCCCATGGTTCCTGTCTTTCAATTTTCCCCTTTCCTAATGAAGCGACTCTGGATATCAGTGGGGATTAGTAGACTTTTACAGCACACAGAGAGAAAAGAACTTTTTATATTTCAAATATGACTCATTTGTTATAGCTACAGGCAGATAACTGAATCACTATTGCTCTTAATGAGAGCAAAACTCACGTAATATAGCTACAAAGAAAAATTCCCTGAAAAAAATACATGAGTAGCTTTATAGTATTCCCATGTCTGCATTGCCATTGTAATTTTGACATTGAGTTCAACATTTGCCTATCTGTTTTCATAAAGAAAGACAAATTTAAGTTACTATAGGAAATTCTATATTATTTTTTTAAGCATTCTTTTCATTTTCTTTTCTTTAAGATTTATTTATTTATGCATACAAAGTGTGGTACAGGCCAGAGGCGTGGGACGGTGAGAGGGCTCACCAGAGACAGAGTGAGGAGCAGCACAGGCAGATCAATGGAAATACACTGCTGAGGGGAGCAGCTGGTGCAGCTGGAGAGGTCTGCTGTGCCATGTGGGAATCTCCCCGGCCCGGCGAGTCACTGCTGCCGACAGCCCCGCAGCGCAGAGCTTAACCGCTGTGCCACCAGGGAGGCCCAGGAAATTATCTAATAGACAAAATAGCTCAGTATTTAAGAGTCTCTAATATATTTCCAAGTCATAATTTCTTCTTATCTATGGGGCTTCATTCTTGCTTACTTTTTTGTTTGTTTTAGTTTCCATGTTTTGATTTTGTTGTTATTGCTAAATACCCTTAGTTTTATATTGTCATTATTTTTTTATCTTCCTGTAACTGTTCTGGGTTTCCTTTATTTCCTCCACTACCCAAATAGCTACTTTATGTTTGCTACTTTCCATGGTGATTACTTTTCATCCAGTCTTCTGGAGTTTTGTTCTAATTCTCTTACCTTTTGGATTATTTTTTTCACGTATTCTCCACCTGCCCGTGGAGAATTCTCTTTCACCTATTTATCCTTCTCCTATTTATCCTTGTAACATTTGCATCTTCTATGTGATTCCTATATCAATAGCTCATCAGTGGCTTTTTTTCTCTTTTGTGGTTATTGTTTTTGCCTTTTTCTAATGTCTCTATGCCATCTCTTCTTCCTTTCATTTTTATATTGATTTTGATATCAGCTGTTTTGTCACCACTTTGTTCACCCACATCTGGTAGGTATTTATTGAAGTTTATTGTGCTGCCACATAGGTACCTATATATAATATGACAGAGACTTTGCCTTCAACGAGTTTCTCTTCTACAAAAGACCAACACACAATTCAACCAATCTTTAAACTTATAGAAAGTGCAGGGATACAAAGAGATATGGAGCAGCAAAGGAGTGCTAAAGAATGGTGATATTGGTTGGACAAGAATAGCATCAAGAATAAACTTCCCCGAAGTTGTGTTATCTCAGCTAAGGCTTGAGGGAGAAAGGGTAAAAAGCAGGAGAGGGTGGTATGAAAAAAGACTCAGCCACACAAAACAGCATTTGTGATAAGGAAACAAGTCATTTGGCATCATCTGACTACAGATGGAAGGCAGAGAATGTGGAATGGGAGAATGAGAATAGAAAATTGTCTCACTGTAGATGGAGTTGCTTTCCATACTGAGAAACATTAACAGAAACTGTGTGTGCATTTGAAGCAGGAAATGGCTGTAATCCGATATTCATTTTGACCATGTGTCCTTTCTGCTATTAAGAGGATAGACATGGAGATACAGGAGTGGATTTAGGGGCCCTAGAAGATCTGGATCAGAGTGGCAAGACCAGAGAAAGCCGATTCAAGAACTGTTTAGATGAAAACGGGGCAAAATTTAATTGCTGGTTGAATAGGGAATAAAAGAGAGGGTGAATCTTGGAATCTCAATTTAGTGATTAATTGGAGGATGATGTCCAAAGCTAAAAGAGAATGACAGAGGAACCAGCTCTTACTTTCTTCTCCTTCCCTAATACGAATTCTACCAATATCGATAACTCCAGTTTTTAAAGTGCATTATACATTTTAAAGTTCTTACCCATCCCTTACTGAATTTAATGTTCCTGAGTATCCTCTGAAATTAAACAGGTAATATTAGCCACAATTTTCAAATAGGAACTCCAAAAAAGCCTTTGTTCAAATGTATATCGTAGTGACTGTAACTTATGTAAATGTTCAAAATGTTTTCAATGAGGCCAACTGGGTTTCTAGTCTGGGAGTCAGACTGGTGCAGTACTATAGATCTGGGTAAAATAGCCATGAAGAAACTGCCTTCACAAATATTAATAACTTTAGAGAAGATGATTTTCATCAGCTGTAATCTCAACCCATGACTCTGCCATCAGAATATATAATTGTTCAGTTTCTCCGACATGGCAGTTTGCCATCACCACAGAAGGAACATTTTCACATGAAAGGAAATGATCGACTATCTTACAACTTGCTCTTAATAAGCAGATATTTCATATACACATAGATTTTGCATACCATGTTTATACATGATACATAAAAACTAAATCTGTGTTAACAGCTCCCCAAATCAACCTGTTGTCTCTCCACATTTGTTGCATATTTTCCTTTTATTCCTATCAAGGTGTGTTATAGAACAGATAGTAGTGTGCAAGTGGTTGCTATGAAGGAAAGTCTTGAGTATTCTAGCAGCCTAACTGAAAACTCAGAAAAATCACCTTTATAAAAGCAGCAACACAGGGAAGCTGATAATGAAGACCTTTTCTGCAAACACTCACATTCATTTCAAAGAAGGGCTGCACACAGATATAAGGCAGGGCACTCCACCAAGAACGAGTCCACTTAATGTTTCTGAGTCCATCTTGCTAAGAGATGTTTCATTTCTCCATGATTTACACTGTGTTTCTAGGTGGTATGCACTGGGGAGGGTCCTTGAAAGAAATTCCCATTCTTCATCTTTATTAGTATTAAAGTCATGTTTAGGTTTAAGGTTTAGGTTTAAAGATTGAATATTTCTCCGTTCAGCAGGCCAATGAAGAAGAGAAAATTGACTGGAGTATGATTCCTGTAAGGAGTTTGGCAGTGGCCTAACCTTATAAACTAATTGAAGGGAACTGTCAAGTGATACTTAGCAGCATAAAAATCTAGGACTGCTAGTTAGAATGAGATCAGATTCAATTTGAGTATTTATTCTTTTTTTTTTTTATTTATACATACAAGCTGGGGTACAGGCCAGAGGCGTGGGGCGGCGAGAGGGCTCACCAGAGACAGAGCGGGGAGCAGAACAGGCAGATCAGAAATACACTGCTGAGGGGAGCAGCGGGCGAGGCAGGAGAGGTCCGCCACGCCATGTGGGATTCTCCCCGGCCAGGCGTCGAACTCGCGTCATCACTGCCGACAGCTCCACAGCGCAGCGCTCAACCGCTGCGCCACCGGGAGGCCCCTTGAGTATTTATTCTTTTAACCATATTTTTTGTAAACTATCCTGACCCAGAAGGGCGTAATAGACAAGTGGGTTTGTCATTAACAAAAATTTACAAGGAACTCACACAACTCAACAAAAATAAAGCCAATAATCCAATCAAAAAATGGGCAGAAGAACTAAAAAGGCACTTCTCCAAAGAAGAAAAGCAAATGACCAACAGGTACATGAAAGATCTAGAAGTTTTCTTATATGATTAAAATATGAATTGTTTTAAAATTTAGAACTACTGTGTAAATGCTATATATGTTTATAAATCTCTGTAACATAGATCAAGTTAAGTATTTCTCATTTAAACTCCCTAGATCAATTCAGCTATGTAATGTGAATAGTTTTAACAACAGTAAACCCGGGAATCGGTTAGAACAGTTGTTCCCAAACTATAATCAGAAATATCTGAGAAGCTTTTTACACATAATTTTTGCCCCTTTTGTGGACTTACTGAGTCTTAATGTCAGGGTATAGCAGTTGAGAATATTTTTAGTTTTGCAGTTTATTCTGCTCTGAGCTGTTTGAAAAATGCCAGCTTAAAATACATGTTTGATATTATTCATTATTTGGAGAAAATAAAAGCATGTATAACTCCTTATGTAGCATGCTGCCATCTGTGTGTTAATATTAACTATATACTAAGTGCTGGTATAAATATATATTTTATATGTATAAATATATAAATTATATTTTTCTATATTATTTTTCTATATTATATATGATGTATATTACATATACACTTATATAAACGTCTTTAAATCCTCTAAAGTACTGGGCATCAGGCAAAGGTAAAAATGATTCTTAGTTTTTGACATTAAACTTTATTCATTTATACCATTTGAAATTGTTTTTCACTAAGTTTCTAAGTTACAAATGTGAATATGTGGGAGGGTGAGTGGGTATGTCAGAAATGAGTGTGTGGGTGTGTATAAATCAGAATATAGAAAAGTATATGGTACTTTGTTGCATTCATTTGAACACAAGGTACATTTTGATTTCTACTGAAAATATCCCTTTTCAGATTTTTTAAATGATCAATTAATATGCACAATAAGCATTCTTCCCCACCCCTCATCTCCACCCCCTCCCTAACCCTACTACCTAATTAAATATTTGTAGAGTTCTCACTAGGAGCCAGGTCCTATGCTCAACTATGGAAATATAAGACAAGTGACATATGGTTACTACCCTCAAAATTTGGCAATAGAAACAAAAACATATAAAGAAATGTTATATAAACGTATCCGCCAAACACCTCATGTAAAAAGATTTCCGTCTGTGTCAAATATTCCTGCTGAGAATTTAATGTTTATTACAAAGAGAAGGATGGAAAATATTTTTTTATTTTTCCATTGTTACTGTTATTTCTCTTGTAAGTGGGACTTTATCTATTTCCTTCTAATCTTACGTATTTTTTAATTATCCCCTTCTATTATAGTACTGTAAGGTTTTTTTTTTTTTTGTTCTTGGACCATTTTAAATATTAATGACTATCAAGATACCACACAAGGATGGTGGTAAAAGGAAAGGGCATTTTGAGGGTCCTCTGTATACAGTCTATCCCATTTCTCTGGAATGTCCCTTTCATTCCCTACCTGCGCCTTTGTCTGTTTTACAATCCCCTGAAATGCATTCATTTTCCAACAATAAATCTGATTATCCTCTATGCTTGTTTTGAGCTATTATTTAATTTGAGCTTATATCTATATGTGTATATGTATATATACGCACACACACGAGTTCTATATATGTATATGTATGTGCACACACAAAGTCTATGTGTGTGTATGTATGTATGTATATATACACAAAAAAGTAAGCAAAATTTGAAATGGAATGAGATGAAAATTTGAAATGAGAGATGAAATATAAAGGCAAAAGGAGAGAGAGGATTTGTTGTAAAATAGCACAAGAGATTCATACATACAAAGTATTCAAAATATGATACACTGTTTAAGAGTAGGACATAAATTTGACCCCAAGATGTTTAATAATTAAAAGAGTTATTTAAAATAATGAAATGATTTTAAAATGTAATTTAATGTTCAAAGAAAGTAAAAGAGCTTTTGATTTGGAGGTGCACAATTCATTTTGTATTCTTAGCCTAGAATTGAGAGCTTTGATTATGGATATTTCCTGTTTTCCTTCCATGCGTTTTAATTGGCTAAAACTGATCTCTTCTCATACAGGTGATTAATGTCCTGGCCACAAAAAAACTGAAAATAACTGACTATTAAAGGAGTTCTCTGTAATATTTACTGAATAGAGTTTTATAAATGATCTAAAATTAGTAAATGGTAAAAGTAATGTTCCATTTGAGATTATACAAGGAAGGTAAGGGGTGGAACATAGCTTTCAAATTAACTAAATAAACATCCTATTTCCCCATCACTGAGACTGTCTTGCTGCTGCCACTGAAGTCTGGTAAAAATTGTGAAGAATTGGACTGGAGAGGATATATCCAGGAATGCTATGAGCCCCAGGAGGGCAATAATAAATGCTTTCATTTTTTTTCCTTCTCAGAATTCTACTGCAGAATGAGTCAGAGATTGATAATAACTGTGTTGAGAGGAGGTACAGTGAGAAACTCAAAATATTAACCAGTCCCTACTATATAGTGTTTAAATATTTTCATAATGTGGTTCCAATTAATGTTGAATCAATTAATACTCTTTACACTTGAAAATTTCCATTCTTCTTTACCATAAATAGTTATGTGATTAAGCGAAACAGTGAAAGTACTTTCAAATCATGTGCAGATGTAATCTAGTTTGATTTTCCAGGTCAGCTATAAGGAAGATAAAGTGTTAATAATAATTTATTAAATACCTTTGTGTTTCCAACCGTGTTCTAAATCCTTTTACTCATTTAACCTTCGAAATAATCCTATGACCTGTGTATGCAGTTATTGTTTGATAGATTAAGACACTGGGAAATGAAAATAATATATTAATAATCAAAGGCTTCACAGATAGTAAATGCTAGAGATGAGATTTGAATATAGGCAGTTTGACTCTAGAGTCTGTCTCTATCTTTACCCACATATTGTAGAAGGTCATAGTAGAAACAAAGACCAGTAATTCTATGATTCCCTAATACAGTTCTCCACGTCACATGCAAAGGTATGAAAAACAGGTTGGGTCTGAAGTTATCTGAGTCAATCTTAGTTTTAATCAGTCAGAATAAGAAGCCAAAGGTCTATCCCAAGCCTTTTTTTCCCCCTCCTTATAAGTTTATATTTTGTGGAAATTTCTATTTGCCTTTTTTTATTGAGGTAACACTGGTTTATAGTATTGTACAAGTTTCAGAGGCACAACATTATAATTCAACATCTTTATGCACTACAGCAAGCTCATTGCCAATAGATTAGTTTTCCATCTGTCACCATACAATTGACCCTCTTTATGCATCTCTTCTTTCCACCACCGCCAATCTGTTCTCTGAGTTTGTTTTTGTTATGTGTAGTTTGTTCACTTGTTAAGTTTTTAAGACTAGTCTGAGAAAATTGTGCAGTGTATCTCTTTCTACACTTGATTATCTCCACTAATATAGTATCCTCAAGGTACATCCATATTGTGCAAATGGCACAGAATTTGTCTTTTCTTATGGCTGAGTAATATTCCATTGTGTGTGCATGTTAAATATATGTGTGTGTATGTAAATAAGCACACAAATGAAAGCTTGACTATCTCTTTTGTTGATGGACATTTAGGTTCTTTCCCTATATCTTCGCTATTGTAAATAATGCTGCAATAAACATTTCAAATCAGTATCTTCATATTCTTTGGATAAGTGCTCAGAAGTGAAATAGCTGAATCCTGTGGTATTTCAATTCTTAGCTGTTTTTCAAGATCTTCATTAGTATTTTGCATAGCGGCTATACCAATTTACATTCTCAACAACAATATGCTATGGTTCCCTTTTCTCCACATCCTCTCAAAATTTGCTTGTTTCATGTATTTTTGATGATATCCATCTTAACACTTTAAAAATGACCTATTTTAGGTGCTTTAAAAGACCTCCATACTACACCATAGGGACTGGATCAGTCTACTTTCCCACCAACAATGTATGAGGCTTTCTTTTCTCTGTATCCTCACCAACAGTGATGGTTTGGGGTCTTTTTGATATAGGACATTCTCACAGATGTGAGGTGGTATCTCAATGTGGTTTTGATATAAATTTCCCTGATGATAGTGATAGCACTTTTGGTGTCTTCTGACCATACATATGTCTTCTTTGAAGAAGTGTTTATTTAGCTCTTCTGCCCATTTTTGATTAGCTTATTTTCTTTGTTGCTGTTGTTGAACAACATGAGTTTATTTGTAGATGTCTACTGTCTGTAGTACAAGTTTAAATGGTCATTCCTGTGTTGAGACAAAATCAAATAGAACAGTCTAGTAGAAAAGATAAATTAGAAACAGGTAGTGGAAAAAAAAAACAAACATGATGTGGCCTCCAACTCTGAGAATTCTGTCTTTTTAAGCCTTTGAAATTTCTATCAATTTTTTGTCTGTCTTTCTGGAGCACCCATTTAGTTGAATGTTAAATCTTCTGTATTGATTCTGCTGTTTCTTAACTTTTCTCTCAAAAGTTCTCTATCTTGTCTTTGATTTTATATTCTTTTTTAAAGATTTATTTATTTATGCATATAAGAACTGAAGTGCAGGCCAGAGATGTGGAGGGTGAGAGGATTCACCAGGGACAGAGTGGGGAGAAGAACAGGCAGAACTATTGAAATACACTGCTGAGAGGAGCAGCAGGCAAGACAGGAGAGGGCTGCCGTACCATGTGGGTTAGTTCCCTGGCCAGGGATCGAACTCATGTTGCAGTGGCTGGCGATTGTTTGATAGCACTGTGTCTTTAACCACTGCGCCACCAGGGAGGCCCCTTATCTTCTAATTTTACCATTGAATTTATTTTAATGGAGCTAGTTTCAATTTTTATCTTGTTATTTAAATGCTTTTATTTTCTCTGTAGTTTATTACAGTTGCTTTATGAATATCTTATTTTTTTTAAAGTATTGAGATCTTAATTTCGATCGCTACAGTTAAGTTTTATTTCTCTTTTCCTTGAATGATCTATAACTCTGGGTGGTCTTTTCCAACTGTCCCCTCTATTTATATTCCTGTTTCATTTCTGCTGAATGTGGTATGGTAATTATATTTAAGAATAAGTCAGAGAAAGGCAGACTTGTACACAGCTACATTTAGGTAGAATTTGTCTCTCTCACTTGAGAAAAATCAGAATGAATTTGGCCTTTAAACTGGAGGATAATAAGCACTTTAATGTAGGATGTCATCTCTCTATATATATTATGTATGTGTTTTATCTATAAATATATATGTGTGTGTGTGTGTGTGTGTGTGTGTGTGTGTGTGTGTGTGTATAAAGGCCATATATGTTTATTATAATTCTTTAGAGAAGAAACCTTCACCTTTTGGCTTGTTAGATACACTTTTGACTGTCAGCTCCCATGAGTCAGTGTGAATGAGGAATGCTGGAGGGTAGGAGTAACTATTTAAAACAGAATTTCAATTTCATTGTTTGCTGTTCACTGATGGTACCAATCTGGAGCTTCTGTATCTAGTTCTAAATAGTATCTTCTCTGTGAACCATAAGTAAATACAACATTATATAAGCAATACATGCTCTTTCTTTGAAAAATATAAAAAAGATATTTAACTTAGTGAGGGTAAGAAGATTTCCCTGAGGAACTGACAATTATGAGGAGATCGTACTAATAAGGAGGAGTTAGTTGAAAATGATAGAGAGAATATCCCTGACATATTATGTTCAAAGTTTTACTTCAGAAGAGGGCACAGTGTGAATAAGAAATGCATTTAAGCTTTTATGTTACTTCTTTTTTGTTGTTATTTTGGTGGTGATTGTTGCAGTTTGAACACAGTATCACTAATGATTATGACAGTTACAGCAAAGATATATAGCATGAAATTATTAATATATTCACTTTAAATGATTACCCAAACAACTACCAATTTGAGTCAACAACATGTATAATTATTTACATGCATTATTTATAATATTTAGTATCACTGCTTTATCTCCCATTTGCAAATTTAGAAATTGAAATTTAGAGAACATAAATAATTTGAAAAAGATCACAACATCAGATATAAAGCTATAACAACCCAATACTCTGATTTTTTCACATTCTAGTTATTTTCTCCATTATATCTTTTGAAATTAAACTGTAATTTACAAAGTTGAGTAAGATGATATCTAAATTTTCTGAAATTGTATACCTAGTTGTTTCACCTTTTTTCTTATTTATAGCATATGTCAGTGTTTGAAAAAACAAAAGTAAGAAGAAAGAATAACTGCATATATTGCCAATATTACTATTAAAATGTTAATATCACTTCAAAGTATCATTTTCATATAGTATCATTTTAGCTCATAAATAGAGTCCAACTATCAAAGCTTTTAAACTGATTCTCTTCTGATTTACTGTTGAGATTTCAAAATCTTGGGTCTGCAATGTTAAACAGGTGATATAAATATACACATGAAGTTTATTAACAATTGAATAGGATGAAAGTAATAAGGACATTAAAATGGAAAAGCTCTAGACAAAGTTTGGTACTACACATGGTAGGTGATAGAGATGAGGGAGCCGCACTTAGTCTAACCAGCTCTAGTAGAATGGCTAAATTTTAAACTGAGGTAGTTTTATGTTCCATTTGAAAGAAGTCTTTGACTCATCCTCCTGCAGATATTATAGAAAACTCTGATGATTTTGTTCTTTTTGTTTTGATAGAATTTTTAAATGGGTACCTTTCCTTTTCTGTTCTTTATAAATCAATTTTGACTAACTGGAAGAACAAGGCATGAAATGTGGCAATACTAGTTCAGTGAATCCAGCTTTGGGAATAGTAGCCAGAATAATAGCTTTCGGAAATCAGCTCAGCGAAAATATTGATTAAATGCCTTCATCAAAGTAAACATTAATGTGAAATGTATTCTGGGAACATAGAGGATTACATATGGGGATTATTATAATGGTTTGCATGTTGAGCCAATCCTTTGTTTCTATTTTCTCCGACATAAAGCAGATTCCACAGCCTTTCATCTAAAGCATATACAAGCAGAATTATACAGAAATTCAGTGGCAGAGCTAGAAATCAGAAGAGCTTATTTACTTAATTTTCATTAAAGCAATATTTGAATTCCATTACTTCATTTTAAAGATAAATTTTCAAAAATTCAAAATAAGAGGCTCATGGGGGAGTTATAAATTAACATTAGAAAATGAAACACATTTTGATTTTTAACCCGTGTGTGTGCACGTGCATGTACAAATGTCCAGTGTATGTATAGCTTCTAACATTTAACAGTCATGCAAAATCTTTTTTACAGATTTAAAATCTACCACATAGACTCATTTTAAAATCATGATTCTTTTATGAAGCAGGATGCCTCTTACTCATAATGCTTAGGTAGCAAAATGTCTGTTATTAGTTGGTATGTCTCAATATATTCTGTTGCTGAAATTCCTATCTAAATCTGAGGCTCAAAAAATGTAGTCCATTTAAAATAATTATACCCTTGGAAATCACCGTTTCTGCCTGATGCAAGCTCTATACTGCCACTTAACATCTATGAATTATCCCTTCATTAGAGGTGGACAGACTATAGATGTGCAGAAGCCAATAGATCATGTGCAAAAAACCATTCATGATGTAAAACAAATTTTTCTGAACTTACATCTTACATCAATTTTCAAGCTAAGCCACCTTTGAAAAAGAGAAATAGTGTTATTTAATAAAATATACACTTGCTCATTTGAACCTTGGGTGTTTGGCATTGTTTTCTAAGAGGTTGGATGGATGGGTTGTTTTGATCACCTCCGTTGTTACCCAGACTATGCATTTACAATTGGACTTGCTAAATTAAAATAGCACCTGGAACTTGTGCAGCTAGGTTTTACTCAACTAAGTTAACTGAGTTGTATGGGGATGTGACCTTGTCCTTATTATCTCAATGCTCTGGTTCACTGAGTTCACTTCTCCACTGCATGTTGGTGTGTGCTGTTTGCAAAGCAGGCAAACGAAAGCAGTGTGTGTAATAATTGGTAATACATCACCAGAATTTTCATTTTAAAATGAAACACTTTCTTTGCAGAAGCCAACATCAGCCTCTTAATTAATCATTATTAACCCAAGCATTCAACTAGATACAAAGCTGTCACTGCTAGATTTAGGATTTAAAACCATAAGAGATGATGCTGTTAGGAATACTTCTATGTGTAAGGTCTAAAAATGATGATATGTGAAAAACCAGCTGCATGTTTCTGCAGCCCATGGTGTGTCCTCAGGCCAGATGCTGAGTACAGAGGATCTTCTGCAGCCTTCTATACAGGTTCTCTGAGTTCAGTCCTCTGGGTTCAGATCCCTAAGTCACATAACTTGTACTACTATTATTTATTCATAAAACTTGTTTATTTTAAAGATTTAATTTATTTATGCATACAAGAACTGGGGTGTAGCCCAGAGGTGCAGGGGTGGGTGAGTTGTGAGAGTATTTACCACAGACAGAGTGAAGAACAGAACAGGCAGAACTACTGAAATCCACTGCTGAGGGGAGTAGCGGGCCAGGCAGGAGAGGTCTGCTGCGCCATGTGGGAAGCTCCTTGGCCGGGAATCAAACTCATGCTGCAGTGGCTGCCAATAACTTCATAGTGCTGAGACTTAACCCATTGCAGCACCAGGAAGGCCCTTCATTTATAAAATTTGTTCTATCGCAGACTACTCATAGAATAGTTTCATTACATGAATTTGTGTTTAATTAGCTTCAAAAACATGCCTCATTACTGAAACATGTTAATACTCTTAATGTGGCCATAATTTACATTATTAAATAGTTTACTATTGACCTAATATGTTGCCTAGAAATAGAGTTTTGATGACTGGTTCTTATTTTGTTTTTTGACAATAAAATACAAAATGAAAGCATATGGTAATATGTAGATTTTTCTACACTATGCATTGTTAGTCACCTGTACAGAAGGTGATGCCATTTTTTTAAAAGATTTATTTATTTATGCATACAAGCTGGGGTACAGGCCAAAGGTGTGGGGCGGCGAGAGGGTTCATCAGAGACAGAGTGGGGAGCAGAACAGGCAGATTGACGGAAATACACTGCTGAGGGGAGAAGCGGGCCCGGCAGGAGAGGTCTGCTGCGCCATGTGGGAATCTCCCCAGCCAGGCGTTGAACTTGCATTGCTGCTGCCAACAGCTCCACAGCACAGCGCTTAACTGCTGTGCCACCAGGGAGGCCCAGTGATGCCATTTTTTAAAAGCCACATTTACCAATGTATAGGCATTATCATGCCATTGATCAGATTTTGGAGAATTTTTAAAAATTATTTTAAACATGTCTTCTATCAGTTTCTCATGATAAGAGGGGGTACATTCTTACTGAACCATATTATGTTAACAAAATGTAATTCAGCTATTCCATTTTTGAGACGAAATGTATCTGAATGGTCACCATAAATTTGTTTTGGTTGAAACAAATTGAACAAGTTACCTGTAAGATTGGAAGGTCTTTCTGATTATGTGGATACATGTTTGTGTTTTTTTTCTAGAAATCTTTTTGAAGAACTAGTACAAAAATTTAGTAATTCAGCTATTCTGTACATGTTCTTTATCAAGTATTGTATGTCAAATATATTTTTTTGAAGATTTATTTGTTTATGCATACAAGCTGGGGTGTAGGCCAGAGGTGGGGGTTGGTGAGAGGATTCACCAGAGACAGAGTGGAGAGTAGAACAGGCAGAATGACTGAAGTACACTGCTGAGGAGAGCAGCAGGCAAGACAGGAGAGGTCTGCTGCGCCATGTGGGAATCTCCCTGGCCGGGTATCAAACTCTTGCTGCAGTGGCTCTAGATAGCTTCATAGTGCTATGCTTAACCCATTTTACCTCCAGGGAGGCCCCTGTATGTCAAATATTTTAAGGTTCCAAAAGTTTTTGTAGTTCATCATCATTTTATAGGTGAGGAATTGAGACTCAGATCATTTTCAGAAGCAAGTTGATAATACAGGGGAACTCAGATATCTTTAGTCAACAACATTTCAACACTCAACACAATTTTTGGTATTTTTAAGGTGGAATTTGTTAACATTCAAAGGCATAACTTTGTTAATTTATCTTATGCCTTCACTTCTGTAATGAAAGAGTACTAGGTAGCTTCCCCATCAGTTTAATTACTGGAATTGGAAAAGCCAGGTGTTTAAGTCAAATTTTTCTGACACCAATATCCTTCTTCATACATTGTTTCTCTGTTTGCCACTTCAAATTTATGAGATATGTATACTAATAGACAAAGTACTGAGTTTAAACTTTCCAAATGTGTCAAAAAATGCTTTTTAAATGCAAAGTTGTGACTGATTGCTCTGTTGCAATTTAAGAAAAAATAGTCTTTTTACAAGTTTCTGGAAGATAACAACTTGTTTCAACATTATTTTGTTAGAATTAGGTTTTAAGTAAACATGTAAAATAAATTGTCAATGAAGGACTCTCTTAAATTATTAATTGAGCACTTAGCTCATGGTAAGGTGTATATTGTTGAAACAAAATAGTGGATATGGATTAACATCAATGTCCCCCACTTAGTGCTATGGAAGAACAATGAGGGAGTAGCTCTTTTTATTTTTAATACAAAACATTTTATTTACAGAGGAAGAAATAAAGGCACAGAATATTTGTAACTTAGAGACAAGATAACCCATAACAGACATCATTTTGTTTTGGATGCCTTTTTCATTGATTAGTTTACAACACATAAATGATTCAATGCTACGGGGTCACACACCCCTTCACGTGTATGTTACTGCACCCATCACCAAGGAGGCACCCATGGTCTTTCACTGTAGTCCATGGGCCCCCCCTCCCTACTTGTTTGCATTTGAATCCGCCATCTCTATGAGCTTCAGTTCTCCAATGAGTTTTCTAGGGTTTGCATTTAATTGGGTTTGATTTGCCCCTTTGTTTTGTTTTTCTATATTCCTTATGAGTGAAACCATCTTAATATTTGTCTTTTTTCCCTATGACACCCTATGGTGTTGTCACAAATGGCAACATTTATGTTTATCTTTAATATAGCTGGGTAGTACTCCATTTGTGTGTGTGTGTGTGTGTGTGTGTGTGTGTGTGTGTGTGTGTGTCTTTGTAGCACCTCTTCTTAATCCACTCATTTGTCATTGGGCTTTTCTATAACATGACAATTGTAAATAATCCTACAATAAACATAAGAGTGTATATATCCCTTTGAAGTAGGTTTTTTTTTTAATTCTTTAAGTAGATACTTAGGAGTACCATTGCTAGATCATATGGTAGATCTATTTTTACTATTTTGAGAAACCTCCAGTTTTCCATAAGGAAAACTGAAAAACCTGAATAACCTAATGTCTACTGTAATGATCTAGTTTTCCTTCATGAGTTTTTTATTTTGTTCTGCTGTAATCTAGCTATTTGTATGTGGAGGAGGTGAGCCTGAAGTCCTCTGTTGCCATCTTGGCTCTCTCAGAATTTAATTTTTGTTTTAAAGCATTGGTACCTTAAAAACAATTAAAACTGTGGACATAGCTCTGACAAATATAGACAAAAGGAAGATAAACTTATAGGGGATAAATAAATGGAAAGCATAGGGTTTTCTAATTTGCCATTCTTTTTGGTTACCTATTTCTTCAGTGAGGCAATTTGATTGAAAAATTGTTTGAAAATCATTGATCTACCTAAAATTTTTTTTGAACTCTATGATAGTGCTTTCATTTCTATTATACCCTCTGTGAAAATGCTACTCATAGAACTGATTGAACTGTTTAAATAAAATTATAGAAATTGATATTTTACCACATATATAATTGTCTGGAGCTGTAACTGAATGTGGATGAAAAATAATTCATCTTCCTTAATTTGTTTGAGAAGTAATCATAAAATAAAATGCTTGGTCCATTGTTAATTGTGACAATTTCTTGGCGATAACACTCAGTTAAATAGGTAATATATGACATTTTCATGAGCTAGTTTAGCAGTTGGTTGAAATGTTTCGTGTTTGTCTTGGTTATACATTTATTAATACCATATGGTCGATCATCTGTGTTACTGCCTTCTTAACTGGTTTCAGATAGTTGAAAATGAAACCATATTTGCTTATAACTCGTATAGGAAATAAATTTAATTATGATTGATTATTTGTTACTACAGAATCACTTTTTCCATTTAAGCCAAATATGTCGTCTAGTTAATTCTGATGAATATTTTATTCATAGAGAAAGGGTTTACAGGATGTAAGTTAAGGTAACATCTTGTCCAATTCTCTTATTTTGTAATTAGGAAATATAATTTCTGAATTTAAAAATTTAATATCCCTTCCAGAGTGAATGATTTAAGAAATGTTTGGTCTTTCTCTGAAAGCACTGCACTTCAGGGCTTTAGATTTAATGTGACATTTCACACAAAACAGAAGTGTTGATTATGTAATAAGTAAAGCATATTGCGATATAATTGCTCTATATGAGTTGTGAGTGCCCATAAAGAATGACTTTGGTGAAATAGATGTCATAATTGTGTCCATTAAGCAATCTGAATGCTCATCTGAGGATAACTGATTATTTTCTATTCAAAATGATATTGAAGAGTATTTAAAAATTTTCCAATACTTCCACATTGCTCATCTGGATAATATTCATGCCTATATATAATGATTTATATACAACCTTCAAAAACAAATTAAGTACTATAAACCTTTATTAAATAAAATGGAATTAAAAAACAGTAAATAAAAATATTTCTGCTGATCCCAGAATATTCTATATACCTGAACAATCCCACATGCATTCTTTGTCAACCAATTAGAGTGTGTGTGTCTATATATATATGTGTATGCATGCATGTATGTATGTATGTATGTATGTATGTATGCATTTGAAATCATTTTATCTCCCAATAGAGTCAATTAAGCACTGGACCCCCTTCCATGGTGTACATGTCTTTTGTAATTTGTATATAACATGACAGATATTGGATCATGTTACACTTGTTTCTGGGGTGGAGCTGAAAGCATCTCTAGAGGACCAGTCTTCCTTTTTGTGGTCTGAGTTAAGATAATTCAAAAGATCGTATGTTCTAAGCACATGTGCTTTCATACCTGACTATGATAATATCAGTTCAGTAAAGATTACAAAGACCATATTGGATATGACAATAAATTGCATATGCCTTTGGGAGAAAATAAATTATTCTTTAGAGAATTAATCCAAAACAACCCCAAAATTATTCTAACCCCAGTATCGATAAATGCTATTTTGACTGCCACCACAAACAAAACCCATTTTCTCATTTGTCAAACCAGAAGTTTAATGAATATGTTAATTTTGTTCTGTTTGGCACCATGGTGAAGAGATACCTAAGATGTTTCACATTCTCTACTATTTTATGTGTTTATTAACATACAAGAGCTTCAGAGATTATTTTTTTTAAAGATTTATTTTTTTATTTATACATATAAGCTGGGGTACAGGCCAGAGGCGTGGGGCGGCGAGAGGGCTCACCAGAGACAGAGCGGGGAGCAGAACAGGCAGATCAGAAATACACTGCTGAGGGGAGCAGTGGGCGAGGCAGGAGAGGACTGCTGCACCATGTGGGATTCTCCCCGGCCGGGCGTCGAACCTGCTTCGCGCTGCCGACAGCTCCACAGCGCAGCGCTTAACCGCCGCGCCACTGGGGAGGCCCTTCAGAGATTCTTTAGCTGCTGAAGGCCACTAGTCCTTTCACCAACTTATTTACTTGGTATAAGTTTGCCAGTGTTTTCAGAAAAAATACCACCTTTAGTGAATTTGCTTTCCTTTCAGTTCAAATAAAATTCTTTCAATAATATTTCACTTGGAGATATAAAAAACTTAAAGAATCTATGGAGAGCTTTAGTTATCTCTTCTAACAGAAGTGTCAGAGGTAATGTTTTAAGTCTTGTTATTTACAATACTTATTAATTCCTATGCAGTACTTGGAATCTCCTCATTGGCTGCTGTGGTCAGAACTAATTTTGGAATAATAAAATATAGAGACAAGTTTTTTGTCATCTCTATCCCCACTTGATTGATTTTATAGAACTAATAAGGCACTGCACTGAAATAAGAAAAAAAAAGATTCGGAAGAATAGAAGACATATGTTAAAATATTCTTGATTGTACAATGTAATGTAACTGAGGACTATTTCAGCTATTCAGGGTCTTGGTGATTCCATGTAAATATCAGTAATTTTTTTCTCTTTCTTTGAAGAATGCCATTGACACTTTGATAGGGATTGTTCTTCATTGGTATATTATTTTGGGTAAAATGGACATTTCAATAATTTTATCTTTTCTAATACATCAAGAAGGTATAGCTTTGCATTTCTTTACATTTTATATTTCTTTTATTAATGTCTTGGTTTTCATTGTACAGGTTTTCTATCTCCTTAGTTAAATTTATTCCTAGGTATTTTATTTGATTCTTTTAATATAGTTGTAAATAGATTATTTTCTTGATCTCTTCTGCTTCACTGTTTGAATATAGGGATTCAACAGACTTTTGCTCATTGATTCCATATCCTGCCACTACAGTCTGCTGATTTATTGTAATAACAATGGTTTTTCAGTAGAGTCTATAGGTTTTCTATGTATATTTTCATACGTTCTGCAAATAGTGATAATCTAACCTCTATCCCAATTTTGATTCCTTTTATTCATTTATTCCTTGCTTTACTTTCTAGAAACGACTTGCAATACTATTTAAATAGTAGTGGTGAAAGTGGACATCCTTGTCTTATATCTGGTCTTAGAGGAAAACAGTTTTCAGTTTTTTTTACCATTGAATATGATGTTAGCTGTGAGTTTGTCATCCAGGAAGTATATTTTAACTTAAGAAATTTTTCCTCACAATGAATGGAATCTCTTAAACAAATCTGAAAGAAATTACATTTGTTTTTTAGACAATTATATAATAGAAATGTCATTAGAGTAAGTTTTCAGAACAACTCAAAATTACTGTGAATAAAATCTAAGTACTTAAATTGACTGGTTATAGTTTATCCTCTGGGATAGATGGGCATGTGTGATATTTTCCAATTGCTTCTATCTTTAAGTGATAGACCATGAATGTTCTTTAGTGCTTGTCATTCTCCTCTGTCCTACTTTCAGCTGATGACAAAGAATATATCTACTATAAAAATCAATATAGGAATTTAATTTGAAGACTTTCTTTTTGAAATAAGATGAGGGTATATGTCATACATAGCACAACTACAATATAACACACATGGTTCCTCTCCCAGGCTCATCCAGAGCTTCTTATTGTTCCCAAAATCTCAACAGCATGTCTAATTGAATGGTTGTATCAATGGGTGTGGCTCAATAAATAAGCATGATTAATTGATTGTTATCTCTGTGACCTTCAGCATCTAGCAAATTTTTAGGCTTATTACTAGTTCTAAAACTCTCCAATCACCAAAAGTGTAGACAGACATGTCAGTTTGCTTCTTATATTAAAATTAGAAAACAGATAATATGAATGATTCTGCATCATAATTGTGCATGAATTTTTTGTTAATTATTTTTAAATATGTATAGGTATGCATATATCAATTAATGCCTCACTTGCTAACTTTTTGTACATGTTAGGAATATGTGTATATCTAATGATATATATATGTATATAATATATTACATGTAAGTATAATATATACTATTTAATATGTTCTGTGTAGCCACTGAACTGAGAAATGTGTATTTCTTTGTAAAAGAATTTCATCCTGACATGTATCATACTCATTCACCTAGCCAGAGGTTTATGAGCTTTTTCCATAAAGGGTCAGAGGGAGAAAATATTTTAGGCTTTGTATATCATATGTTTCTTCTACTGTTGCACACAAGTATTCATGAATAATAAATAAATGGATGGATATGTTCCAATAGTTTTATTCTCAAGAACAGGTGTTAAGCTGAACATGAAATGTTGGTCATAGTCTAGCAACTCTTGAGTTAGACTATGTGGAAAAGATTTTGAATATATTCTCACTCTAATGAACTATATACATTGCTATTGTAGCTTCATTTTTATCACAACAAACAATGTGTAGAAATTCCACTGTTATGTTATATAGGCTCTGATATAATTCTCTTTTTCATAGGTAAAAGGGGAATTCTAGCAAGCATAAATAGTTATACAAGTAATCTAGCATTCTGAAATCCAAATTTTATTTTATTCCATTTTATTTTTTATTGATGAAATATTGGTTTACAACAGGGTATATGATTCAGAAGTACAGGTTCACATCTCTTCAGATGTATGTTACCCATTATACATATGGTGGTACCTACCATTATAACACTCAACTCCTGCACCGTATTCCATTGTGCCCCATTCCTATTTTGCTTCCCATCCCTATTTCCCTTTCTGGTAGTCTCAATTTCATAGTCATATTTCTAGAATATTTTTGGTTTAATTTTTTTCTGTTTCTTTTTGTTTCTTTATGTTCCACGAATGAGTGAAATTGTCTTATATTTGCCTTTCTCCTTTTGACTTACTTTGTAAAGCAAATTTTATTATTTCAGAAAGTCATATAATATAATTTAGCTCTGCACTGGACCACATCTAGTCAGGTGTGGCTATTTAAATAAGCATGAATTAATTCAAATTAATGAAATTAAAATTTTAGTCTTACATGACACATTTTATATGCTCAGTTGTCTCGTGATTCTACTTGTTACTGTAGTGGCTAACATAGAGAACATGTCCACTCATCATTGCTGAAAGTTCTAGCAGGCAACATTGATATCAGACCAAAAACATATACGTATTCAACTTTTATAGATAAAAGGCAAATATTCTCAAGTAAGAGAGATAAAGTATGCCAGAAGGAAGTCTAAACTGTCAAAATCTGTATTTTCAGACTTGCAAAGATTTCCACTTAATACTATTACCACAGAAATTTCCTAGAGATTTCTGTCATGCCCTTGTATGTTAAAAAGGGAATTCTAGTTCAAGTAAATGCCATTCATCAAAGCTATTTGACAGAATTTCAGAGGGCCACAAACTGCTTCTTGTTGACTTCTTTACAAAACTATTAATTTTAAGAAAATTTAATGTAGGGCCTCCCTGGTGGCGCAGCAGTTAAGTGCTCTGCTGTGGAGTTGTCAGCAGCTGCAACACGAGCTGGACCCCAGCCAGGGAGATTCCCACATGGCGCAGCAGTCCTCTCCTGCCTTGCCCACTGCTCCCTCAGCAGTGTATTTCCGGCAATCTACCTGTTCTGCTCTCTACTCTGTCTCTGGTAAACCCTCTTGCCAGTCCATGCCTCTGGCCTGTATAAATACCCCAGCTTGTATAATTAAATAAATTTAAAATAAAATTAAAAAAAAAGAAAATTTAATGTAAAAAATCTGCACTTACATGTACCCAACAGTCTTTTCCCTCTCTCCCTCTTTCTCAGTGCATACATGCTCAGGTTTGTACATTAAGTTTTCATAAATGTATTTTATATATATGTAATTTAATATGTGAGAGAACTAAAATTAGATAGTTAGAACTACAGTTAGATACAGACACATATATACACAGTAATATATATGTATGAGCTTGTTATTTTTGACTACCTGTGAACTTACCCCCAAGCCCAAGACATTGAAAATAATTTTTATTTGTATAATGAAGGTCCTAAAATTTTTTAGTCAATCTCGGCTTAAAGAAGGTTTTTATTCTTTTACAAATTCTCATTGCTAAAATGTTTTTAGAAATTTCAGAAGCATATTGAGATTCTAAAAGGAACATGCATAGGACATGTTTTAATTTTTTAATCTAGTCAAGGGAAACAGTCTTGAATCAATTTTCCACAGTTTTCAATGTATAACCAAGAATTTTGACAATATTTAGATATTGAATTGCCAAGCTATTAGGAACCAAGAGATTTGATTAGACATCCATATTAATAAACACCTGTCATAATATCATAACAGATGTTCTAGAAATACAGCTAACCCAAAATGTAAATTCAAAAATTTTGGTCGTATTCCTCTACACCATGATTCATACATTGAATTTCTAAACCTTATTTGTTTTGCTAAAATCCAATTCCTGAAATGATTTATCTTAGTAAAAAAGCATTTTTGTTTAAAATTACTAAAAGGTCCCATTGAAATAAAAACATATTACACAAAACATTTAAAATGATAAACCAAAAGTAAGTTGACAAATACTGTTGTAGTATGTGTATGTACTATATATAGAACATTATATATATAATATAAATATATAAAGTACATCATTTAAGATGCACTACATTTAAATTTGTGATATATGAAATCTAATATTCACATGTATAAGTTATATAGATTTATAGTTCTTTATAAAAGTCTTATTGAACACCGGTCCTCCTAATATGGTGGTTTTAATAGAGCACTAAATGTGGGAATAAATATATCCTCATTGCTCTAATAGTATATATATTTTTGCGAATAATGTAGGTAAATACCATACATAAGTGAATATTGAATATTTGAATGAAATTAATATGTAAGTAACAATATTATGAAAAAAAACAAGTGCATTTATAAGACATTAAAATATCTAGAGTTGAGCTGAGAGGGTATTTTAATGCATAAATGTGTTATTTTTCTCATTAAAGTCTAAATATGGAGAATTTTCCTATGCACATGTATATAATATTTAGACAAATGTCAATTTAAAGAACTATCTATTAATTTGCTATGCCAGATTATTAAAATATTTGTCTCATGTAATTCCAACATCATACTAGTATTAACACCAATCATATATCTCTGTAAGAATCTAGTGTATACAAAATAATTCTATGTGCATTAATTCATTCAAGTCAGGAAATTATTCCAGAAGATGGGCAGAACTTATATTACTATGCCCATTTTAAATATTATAAATTTGATATTTAGAAAGAATAATGATAGCTTGCAAATAGTGATTGTCCCAGCCTCAGTCTCCTGCAACCCTCCAGTGTGTGGCAAGCTCTCAGGGGATCCAGATACCTGGTATCAATGGCATTGATTTTGGAAAGAGTTGAAACCAGTTGCTGAATGGAGTAGTAGAAAAATCCAAGGATAGTAATACAATAAAAAACTGAAGGAAAGCTTTGTCTTCCAATACCTTAAATGCACGAGCGCGCGCGCGCGCGCACACACACACACACACACACACACACACACACACACACACACACACTCTCTCTCTCAGGTGATGAAAAATTAACCATAGCGAATATTCAAAATTATGACCCTGAAATGTATACTGATATCCACTTACTCCTTGAATTGTTTTTATCTGTATTCAAGGTTAAATGTTAAAACAGCTAATTTTGTGTTAAAGTTAAAAATATCATCTTAAATTACTACCAACTGAAGACTGAATGCAAGTTAGTGTTGCTCCTTCCTCCTCCTCATTCTTTCTTTCTCCTTCCCTCTTCATAAATCCACAAGACTGCCATAGTTTATGTTGTGTATTATCAGTTCCGACTCCTTAGTTTTTCATAGAAACATGGCCGTCAGTCTTTTAAAATGTCTCATTCTGCTAGCTGCTGCCAGTCACTGTAATTACAGGTTATTCCAACATTTTATGTCTTCTCTTTGTACTGGAGATGAGTTTTGATAAGAACACTGCCACAGGTGCTTCTCAAAATCTGCCTAAGTTTTGTGAGTAACAGCGGGTGTTTTTCGCTTATCTCTTTTCTTTCTCCTTTCTCCCTAGTTTGGTTTTTTTATGTTTAAAAAAGTGTGTTTTTCCTTCCTCTGTGATTGATCATTGTGCTTAATTTTTAAAATATTCATTTTCTTCCTCAGTATTCTAGAATATGTTTTCCAGAAAATATAACACTAGATACCTGAATCTAGCGCTTCATTCTTATGTTTTTTCTGTGTTGCTTCAAAGGTTAGAGCTTAAACCAATGTGACGGATTTAAAGTATATTGTTGCTCAATTTAAAGAAATAACTAATAGCTAAATCTGTCAATCTAAGAGAAAGAAACCTTTTCCATGGTGGTATGGCCCCTAGTGTGGAAATATGCAATCAGAAACTAAGAACTATTAGTCAGGGAGGTTGTAGAAATTATATCCACAGTTGAGAGAACCCCAGACTAATTAGCCATCAAGTTCCCATTCAACTATTAGTTTCTATAATTGTATAGTTCAAAGGCATTTGTGATTTTTAAAGTATCATGATTCATGTCCACTCTGATTAACAATTTTTCATTCATTTTCTCTCATCTTGGTTTTTTCTTTTGTATCATTATGTATGGCTTGTAGTTCTTATTGAAGAAAGAAATTACCTCCTTTGCAAATACTCTGTGGATCACTTTCAAAACTTCTGCTGGAATTTAAATTGTAAAAATTATATATTTTTCGATCCACATGCAATTATTATTATATATCTTCTCTGTCAGTTCTTAACGGGATACAGTCATTAATTATCTTCACCTTGAACTAATGCTAGCTCTGTCCAAACCGAGCATTTTTTATCGTATTACTGTTTTATTTTCTTCTTAGTACTTATTACTATTTAATACTCTCTTATTTGTATTTCACCTGTTTGTTTCTTAAATTCACTTTCTCCCATATTAGATTTCAAGTTTCAAAGATGAAAATGTCTAGGAAAAATCCTAGTAGATAATTAAGATGTGCAAGAGTATTATGTAACGAATGAATTAATAAGCAAATTGATTAATGAATGAAAGTAGATTTCTCCTTCTTTATCCATGAAGCTTAGGATCCAAACTATTTTTTATTCAAATGGTATTTCCATTAAGCAAAATTTCTATCCAGTTCTTGGGTTACAGAGAGCAGATGCCTTATTCGTGTTTCTATCCTTCATCTTGCTAGCAAAGCACCCCATGCATAACCAATAATCAAAAATTTTTTGTAATGGTATGAGTTAATTGATGCCATTCCTAGGACTGAAATTGCTTTTCCTAAACAGTCCCAGGGAACTGGGATCTTTCATGATCGAAGACAGGAGAAATAAGTATTGTTTTGTTTGGGGGCCCACAAAAAAGTAAAAGAAACTGACACCTTGGGAAACTAAGGATAAGAGAAAAAACAAGAAGGTCTGACTTCTCTGTACCAGGTCTGACTGACATCCCTAATATGCCATTTCTGAATGTGTATCATTGAGCCCCTAGGTTTCATGATGATCAGTGTTCTTTTTTATAACTGGCGCTGATAAACTTTGTCATTCCTATGATGCAGGAGTTTTGTGTACATATTAAAATTAAATAATGTGCAGTAAAGCACTTTTTAGTTTGTAAAATTCCAAACAATTGAAACATGCTATTATGGACCACATTAAAATTGGGAAGTCAAGGGTAACCAATCTCTTTAACCCAAAATTAAGGCTAACAAATGTCATTGATATTATCTAGTATGTGAACACAAGGGAAAATTAGAAGAGAAAGAGGCAAAAAATAAAAAGGAAATCAACAGTAAGAGAGAAAAAGGAAGAAAAGGAGAAGATAGAATATAAAGGGTGAGATTTCACTGAGAAGGTATGACCAAGAGCAGGGCAGAGAAAGTGGACTAGAATAAGCAAGAGAGAAAATAATTGTGTCTAGTGAGGAAATGAAAGTGACACCTCTGGTGACCACATATATTTCACTTCCCTTTGAAGTGAACTCCATGACATAGCATTACACTGCATGAGGCCAGATCCAAGGTAGAGTTGTGTGTTTCAGCCCAACACAAGATTAGCCAAGACAAAATGTAATTCCATGGAGATGAATAAATTCAATTGTCAAGCCATGTGTTTATTCATTGTTAAAATAGAAACTGCAACAGGAATGCATGCTCATGTCATGAAGAATCTCTTCTCGGGCAGTTTGTATGAAATTTTGTTTCCAAGAGCTAGAATTTAGTGGAAGGCCCCCTTCTGGTAGTAGAGTATGGTTCAACGTAAACAGGAGGAGAGACAACTGCACTTTACTTTTCTCCAGTTTGGCCCAGTTGGAACCTCTGCAGTTCTGTTCTGGCCTGAAATACTTTCTCCACAATTAGTTATCATGTGCATGACTTAATGATGGAACATAACCTTTGAAAAGAAAATTAAATCATTAATCTCACTTTGGTGATCCTTAGGAGCCATCTGAGTATGTGAAAGACGATAAAAAATGCCCAAGCTCAGTTAGCACGCAGAGCAGATCCTGTAGTCTTTGGCCTTTAAAGTATTTGTTATATTTCTAGAAATAGTAGCTATGTTTAAAAGTAATTTCCTCTTTTGTTCCTTATACTTTTCCTATAATTGTGTTTTCTGGTTTTCAATTTGAGTTCACCTTTCAACTTTAGTTCTTTGCGGCTCTGAAAAGTCCTTAAGGATATTTTCTATTGTCTTTATCATCTTAAGTGTTAAAGTTGTTCTTAACTTATCTAAGTTTCTTTTTAATATCCAGTATCTAAAATTTGGAGTAATTAAAAGCATGTGTTTATGATCATTCATAGTTTCTCTTTAGAACTAGAAGAAAGTTGTGTTATAGATGAGCATAATATGTTAAAAGTACATGCATACATATTTTAAAAACTTAACAACCTTTGGTTTTCTGACTTTAGTTATTTAAAAAATGTGAATTTGATCTTTATTTTGAATCTTCCAAAAAAAATAGCTTAATTCCAGTTCTCATTTTGCATGTCTTTTAATAATGTAATTATTTGTTTGCTAATACCTAAAAAAGACAAGAATGTGAAATAAGTCAAAACTGTCTAGTTTATTTGAAACTGGGACAAGGGAATTAATTATCTCTTGAAATATATATTTTGTATTTGCATAAGGATATTAAAATGTGAGTCCAAGGCTAGTCTCCCCACTGCTCTCCCTTTCCCCAGATGTTGTGGGAAACCCAAACATTGTTCATTCCCCAAGTAAATTTAGAATGTACTTCAAGAGCTAATGTAGGGGTGTGTGTGTGTGTGTGTGTGTGTGTGTGTGTGTGTGTGTGTGTGTGTGTGTGTGTGTGTGTAAAACTCTGTAGTAGGAAGGAAGGGGTGACAATTCTCAGGATAGATGCAGGTAAGATAGTAAGAATGTTCAGAAGAGTCAAATATCGATTTCCAGCTTTGGGGAAAAAGGGAGACTTTCTGAAAAAGATCTAATGTGAGCCATGACTTGAAATGATAATCTCCAAAACCATTCTTTGAGGTATTCTGTTCATGAGTAGAAGTTTAAAATATTTGAATTTTTTTCATGTATATTATCATAACTCTAAGAATTGTATCCTTACCAGCATTTAATTGTATCCTTACCAGCATGTATAGTTGACGATGGTATTCTCTCTTAGTGGACTTGCAGACAAGAGAGTTCTCTCGGCATGTAGATTATGGTGGCTTCACCATGATTACAGTTCTTGCAAAATATTGCAATTAACATGGACCTGGTTAACTATATTTATGAATTATACTATCCAGTCTTAACTAAGTTAACCTTAATTTAATGGGCTCTGTTGATTTAAAATTTTCAAGGAAAAAAAAAAACAAACTTAGTTTGAAGATAATTAAATAAGAAACCCTAACAAAGAACAAGATGTCAAAGTTGACATTTCTCTTATTCTTAACAGGAGAAGTTGGTCAGACACATTACAGAGTAAAATCAATGATGATATAATCAAAACTGACAAGAGCTAGGTCAATAAAATTAATTATCAAGAAGATTGCTTGAACTATGGATTTATATTCTCTAATATGTTAAATTTCTCCCTAGGGGATTATTGTATTTTGGGATTGTTTTTAATGACTTTATCATTAAGAAGATACTTTTAGAAGTCTCATCTTTAACTGATCTCTTTAAAATGTATATTCCTTTAGTTTTATAATATTTATAATTTACTAGCATAATAGTACACATGTGACAAATAGCTATAGAGAGAATGAAGATATAATATGCTTCACCTCACTCTATGCTTGTCCAAGTAAGCTGAATGAAGGCCCTAAAACAAACTCATTGGCTGAAACTGTGCATGTTGGGCTGTTTAAAGTACCAAAAGCTCAGTCAATGTGAAGAGGGCATGTCTTCAGGATACCAGCTCCTGGCATAAACATATTAGCTTTCCCCATCCTGTGAAATAAGTCACAATCACAATGATTTTAGCCTCTGAGAGTGACATTTTTTCCTATTGTTATGGAGCATTTAACAGCAGAGTTTATTTAAACCATTTAAATTAATTCTGTGAAGTTCCTCCTGAGAGCTGCAAATTTGAATTTTATTCAGAATAACCATCCTATCACATGAATACTGGTTTTCTCCTTTCTTACTCATTTCTTCTTAAACAAACCCATGTAACTGGAGGCCCAGTGCCTCACATTTCAAGGAACATTTTTGAAAAAGAAACACTAATTTGGGGAGGAGTTTTAGGTAGAAAAGAAAGGCGACTGTCTCAGTCAAGTTCAATATGTTCACCCATCATCACTCAAGTTTCTGAAAGAATTTTAAGAAACATTTGAGGCCTATTTTTAGAGAGAACTGAGAAACCGTAAAAGAAATAGACCCTCTGTCAAGAAAGGTAGAAAGTAGATCTGTGATTGAATCCATCCAGAGTCCGTAACTCAGGCACACAGCTGGGGTAGCACCAAAACTGCTATACTTAACAAGGAGAAAAGTAGTCTAGAAAGTTCAAAAATGAAGAAATTCTATTGCCTTTCTATTGTAATTTTTGTTTAATAAGAAATCATTGAGCATACCATTCTAAACTAAGTTATAATTCTTTTAATATAATTCTATGTGATATCAACATATCAACTTCCAGAGTATGCCATCTAATATTAAAGCAGGTGTAAATATCTGAGTATGATTGAGTCTGTTCTATTCTGAGGCAAGAGATTTTCAGACAAGTGGTGGGCATGACACTGGATGGCTACTGTCTTAAAATGATACTGCTTTGGCTTCTTTTAATTGAGAAGGCATTATGTATGTTGTCTCACATTAAGTTTCAATAAATATTGAATATTAGACCTGAGCTGGGAGAAAGTAAAAAAAAATAATATGTGTGTTTGAACTAAAGTTGATTATTTCATTCAAGTTTTAACACCATGCCCTTTGAAGAAATCCTTTCGGTCACTCTATAATAAAATAATTCAATAAGGTATGTGAATCAATGGAAACCAGCTATAGTGGCACATTAACATAAACAGTAGCTGCATAAAACTGTATGTCTCAGGTCACATTCAAGCTGAAAATGGTAGGCTTTATGTGTCTTACAATTTAATAAATTGTAGGTATGCCTAACTAGACTCAGGGAGGGAGGGCCTGCCAGAAGACTGGCAGTTTCTTATTTCAGAAACAACAGGCCTGACACTGGATTCCAGTCGCACCTTTGAACCAGCTCGGTACCCAGTTTCTTAACTGTGAAAAGTCTTGACTAGGTTAGTGTCTCTCATACCACCGTGTGTTCCTCCAAGTGAATTTTAGAATGGCATTGCATAGTGACCAGATTAAGAAGCGAATTAGTATACAGCCTTTAAGAAGGTCAAATGCTAAATAATAAAGCCTAAATTATATCATTTTTGTAAATTCATAATGATATTTTCTGAATCCATAACACTGGGTCTGATATTAAAGAGCAGGGGCACACAGTGGTTAAGGGGAAGCTGGGAAAAAAATGCCTCGACTCAGTAAGAGATCATGTACATGATTAATGCCGAGGCCACTGCCAACAGGAAAAAGAGGGACTCCCACAGTCAGAGAGTGCAATTGCATTTACAGTACATTGCCTTTGATTAATGTGAACACTCAGAGAAGTAATGTGTAGAGGGCGAGAAAAGATCTGTTTTCAAATGTTGGTGCTGAGTACAGATTTCCCATTATGTCCAGAGAAGGTATCAGTGAATAATGACTTACAACCTTTTTTTTGGGGGGTGGGGGTAGGGTGGGGAATAAGGTTGCTGGAGGGGTTACTTTCCCAAGCATGAAGGAAGATCCTAATGGATTTCTCTGTCAATTCTCACTACCCTTGTGAGTCTGGAGTCACTAACATGAAGTGGTTTTTTTTTGTTGTTGTTTTTGTTTTTTTCATTTCCCAATTTCAATGATAAGTTTTTTCAAAGAGGTTTCTTCATTTATTTTAAATATAATATTGCCCTGATCTAACCCCTTTAAGTATGCATTGGTATAGTTTCTGAATGTCTTGGGAAAACATGTTCCATTTTCCAGGTCTGTAGGCTGAAAGAGGCATAAATACATACAATAATCATTTTATAAATCTCTCCCCAAATGAGATTCCTTCTCTCCTCCTGCCCCTTGCTAGAGTCTAATATGCTTCCTGTAATTACATGTATTTCATATGTAGTCCTAGTAGGAGAGAAAGACCTGCTAAAATTAGTCTATGGTGGATAGGGGAAGGAGAGTAACAGCAGATACTTGGAAGTATGCCTCCAGGTTGTTCTGTTTTTGTGTTTTTTTTTTTTCAATATTGCAAAATTTGCTCCTGGTTATAAATTGTAAGTAAAGGGATGTATAGTTATCAGACCATTAAGAACCAAGAACCTGGCACATTCACTGGCAGTTGCAATAATTTGGTCAAAGTAAAATAAAAGATTAGCAAGCTGGAGAAGCAATCATCAGAATATTGTTAATTTGTCCAAACTGATCTGATCTAAATTCAAAAAAACCAGTGTAGCTCTGTCATAGGTGCCAAGTCCGATGACTTGTAGTGACTGGTAGGACTGTGGTAGACTGGATAATTACTCTTCAAGATGTCCACCTCCTAATCATCAAAATCTGTGAATGCTGCCTTTGATGGCAAAGGATTTGCAGATGTGACTGTATTAGAGCTATTGCTATGGGAGAATGATACTAGATAATCTGGGAGGATCCTAAGTAATCACAGAGGCTCTTATAGGAAGGAACAGGAAATAAAGAAGTCCATCAAGATGACCACAGAAGCAGTGATGTACATTGAAGATGGGGGAAGGAATCATAAGCCCCGGGTCTCAGGCAGCCATAGGAGCTGAAAAAGGCAAGGGAATAGGTTCTCTCCTCACCTGTCAGAGAGACCCAGCTGCTGATGCTTCTGTGTCAGTCTAGTGAAACTTATTGTGGAGGTCTGACCTCTAGAACTATAAAATGACAAATTTACATAATCTTAAATCACTGAGTTTGTGGTGTTTATTGTTGATTAGTCAAAGAGATCAAATCCCAGGTCCTCATCCGACTTCTCAGACGCTTCCTCTGCTTCAGAGGAATTTGTAGTTTCATTACTTCAGGATGCATCCCGAAAGAAAACTCTATGATGATACTTCCACCTACGTGATTTCACTGTAAACTCTGAAAGTCCTAGTGACTTAAACTCCTTGCTTTTAAATTCAGACCAGCTGATACTCATATTCTTGGGGGAACGTTAAGGTACTTTTAGTTTCTAAGGTTCTGTTTTCTAGTGTATAGAATACAGATTCTAGGGACAGAATGAGCATGTAAGGCAGTTTAAGTTGTGATATGTACAGTTATGGGATCATCCACGATATGAATGGGATCCGTTAGGTTTTCACACAGTAAACAACCTGCATAACACTATGTAGCCCCTCTGGGTATGAGAACTGAGTACGAAATTTGAGCAATTTAATAATGTCTGAAGCATAGTAAGCACACACAAGTTTGTTCTTTGGTGTAATTTTGGTATACAAAATTTCATGGAAAAGTAGTAAAAATCTTTGCACTTAGGAAGAACTGGAGAAGATCTATTTTACTACAGACAAAACTAAGAAAATATATAGATATCTGATTTCTTCTTTACCTACAACTTAAAAACAAACTTTGCTAAAGAAATCCTTCATTCTAATTCTACTTCTTATTGTACCTAGGTGGTTAGTGTTTTTACCTTTAAGGGTACTCTTCGTGTAGTCTGTTTAGGATTTATTATAATACCAACAGACTGAGGGTAAATTAGGGATTTAAGAACAGAAGAAACACTTATTTCAGAATTTTTCTGGAAAACTAAAATTCAGATTTGAGGATTGAAATTCCTACTTCAGAAACAACAACCCCCCACACCCTCTCCCCACATACACATAAACACATACATACTCTACGCTGATAACATCAATAACGAAATTTCATGATAATATACCTGAAAGTATTCTCCCCAGGCTGATTCTCAAAAAGATCTCCAAAATAAGTCCTAACCTTGTTTTATAAGCAAACATAACATTGAAAATGACATACTGTCATCACCATGCACAAAAAGAAGCTTATATGATTTTTATTTTTAATAATAGACCATCTACGCTATGACAATTTCAAAACAAAAAATAGAACTGGTATTCTGCCCAGCCAAGTATATGTTTTATAATTTCAGCTGTATTTGTGAAAAGCCTGAGTACTTTCCCAAATTTTTCCCACCTTCTTTGGGGACATCTAAAATTCCCTTCACAGGGAACATAGACTTTCACTACTAAAATAAAAAAGAAAGATTTTTAGCACACTTGAGAGTATATACAGAGGGAGTTACGTGTTAGTAAAATCCCATTTCCTTTTCTTCCTTTACCCAAATACAACACATTTTCCAGTCCTCTTGGCAATACATGGATCTTTTTATTTGGATTTTGGACTATTGGTAGGGGTGATTTATTCCAGTTTCTATCCTGAACCCTAGAATCACCTATGAGGTATTCACTCTTTTCCTGTGTCAGAAGGATACAGTGGTTCCAACAGGGCATTGTGGAGTCTTAGGGAGTAGGTCATCTTTTAGTTCAAAGGAGTCTGGCTTCTTAAATAGCTTTGTGGGATATAACCTGCTGTCCCAAAATCCACTTTGACTATGATTTCAGAGAAATAAACTTTATTGGTTTAGGATAGTAATATATTTTGATGCCACAGCAGCTTAACCACTCTAAGTAAAATGGAAAACGAGGAGGAGAAATGGGACACACATTTGTGCGCGCGCGCGTGCGAACACACACGCGCACACACACACACACCGCTCAGATATTATTTTCCATCTTGCGTAGGACAACACTTTTCAAACTTAATCCCAAATGTTTCTCGGGATACTGATTACTAAGAATGATTATTAACAGATTATTCACTAGCTGATTTTCCAAGGACTTTTATTTGAGCTTCAAAACTTGAGAATGACACTTTAAGAGATAGTAACATCCAGAGGGAAAGAGTTGCCTATTTAAAATTTTGTTTTTCAATAGTAAAAGAACAGAATGTCTTGCTTCAATCTGGTATCTCTCTTCATCTGATAATTTTCAGTCGTTTCCATGTTCATTTGTTATTTTGTATATAATGTAAGAGATGTAAGTAAGAGAATTGTGATGGTATCCTAGTAGAGCTAAATCTTTAATGTTGGGAAGTTTTTACTACCAAAATATTGTCACTATTTATGGGTTTTCTCCTTAGGATAAGGATGTTATGGATAAAGTTATACATTTATATTGTCAGTTGGTGTGAGAAGGAACTCAATTTGATTAAGTAAGTTCACATTTTCTGGCAAGTATTATAATTTTTAAATAAAAAGTCAAAAGATGAATTTTCAAAAATACCATTAATTTTAAAGGAATAAGGGAAAGACAAAATAACATTTCCCATTTGGCACTTAATATGTGCCAAATTATTGTGCAAAATATATGACTTTATTCTTACCATATGACAATTATCACAACCATTATTTTAGTGAAGGAAAAATAAGCTCAAAGTAAGTTCCCTTAGGCTACATGGCTAATAAGTAGCAGTATTGTTATGTAGATAAAGTGTACTTCCCAACTCCATGGTCTTTGCACTCTACTTATTGCAGCACTACATCTGCGTGTTAGAATTAAATAAGTGACTGTGTTTAAATGGAGATTATCTGGGGAAAAAAATTCTATTTGTTATAAATAAACATCAAAGTCCAATCATGTGGAATGTAATATCTAAATTAATGTAATGTGATGGAATGTAATATCTAAATATCTAAAGGTGAAGAGAGGAAGGAAGGATATTAACAAAATGTAACAGGAAAAAGTAATAACTCAAGAAAGAAATCCCAGAACTATAACCTACTTGTACCTTCTCAACCATTTGCCATCAGTCTAAAAGTACATGTAAAGTAGCACATTTTCATTTTGTGGGCATTGGGGCACAGATTTAGGTTGTGTTCTTGAGGTTGTTGAGTGTGATCAAGTTGATTCATCTAATGACCCTCATCTTTCTCTCTGTTGCATTCCTGGAAACCCCATCAATGCCCAAGGAGATCTTTTAAAGGCTTTAATTTATCTTCATATGCTTATTGGAAGTAGGAAGAATAGTCATTAAAAGTGGACTTGCCTAGGTTACAAATTTTCCTAGTTCAAATCCATTCTCCAGTACTTACTAGCTGTGTAACTTGGGCAAAGTTTTCTTCACGTATGTTCCTAATTTCCCTTTTCTTCAAGATAAAAATAATAATTCTAAATTCATAAGGTTATGATCAAATTAGTCTGTGTATGGAATAGTGCCTAGTATGTAGAATATGCTATATAGGTTAATTATCATAAAACAAAATATATACTGTCATTAATATTATCTGTTAAGTGAACCATAATGACATGTAAATATATCAAAGAAAAAGTATATATATATATATATATATATATAAATATCATATAAATATCAAAGAACAAAGGTTTAAAGGAAACTTTTTGGTGTTGAAAAGGGAATAATATTATGTTGTCAAAGATTTAGGGTCTACAAAGTACAAAGTTTATAGTTAAACCTCTTGCTTTGATTTTAATTATAGCAGAACGTAACAAATCATTTCATAGATATGCTCTGTCTGTGAAAGAAAAAACAAGCCAATGAAACTATCTGATATTTTCCATTATTAAGTCAGGTCCTCATATGAGCTATTACTGGTCATGTGCGTTATCTTATCTCTAGTGCTAATAAAAAGAGAAAAAAAAGGGAGGGGTGGATGCCAGAAAGGAGTGAGGTCAGGGAGGGTAGTGAGAGTTAAGGTTGAGGCATTGTCAAAAATAGCTGGAATGTTTATATAGCACCAAAAAATCTGTTTCATAGGTATCCCTTTTACTTACTTGCCTAATTAAGTTTTCCATGACATCAATATCACTAGGTTATCGCAGCCTTTCCCATTGTATTTTTTAACCTGTAATTTCATGATTAATTGGCAGACTATGCCACAATTTGATCTGCACTCCTTTTTAGAGAAATAGATTGTTATTACAAGCACTAATTATTACAGATTTCTGGTTTCTGGTTTCTTTAAAACATTTGCAGAGTACCTCTCCTCTCGTCTGGGTTATCTTTCTCTGTAGGATTCACCCTCAATGATTTAAGACACAATTTGCTGACAGTAGATCCTGAGAACCCATTATGAAAATGAAGGTGGCAAACAACCTTTGAATGCATTTCCCAATTTAAAAAGCCTTCATTACATAGCACATTTCAGGCTGAGGAGTGTTAAAAATTTATCATAGTTTCAGTAATTGTAGCTTCCTTTGGAAGCTTGGCATGATATAGAATCATTTGTAAAATGTGTATTTTGTTTGGCACTCAGTAGGAAGCTTGCCAGGCAATACATTTAATTAGAAAGGTGAGGAAGAGAGTAACTGTGGTCTATCATAACATATTAATGTTACTTTTAAGTTCTACATGTTTTTACGATAGTGGCCTTATAACATGATAGACATTTAAAGCTAGAAAATAATTTTCCTTTCATCATCCCAAGGTTTTTCTATGGGGGAATAAATTATTTTAAGGGGAAGAGTCCATTAGCTGTGCTGCTTAGATGTAACTCTTTGTCTACTGTTTAAGCTAAGCAAGTGTTAGCTTCTCTCCTTAGAAACAACCTTTGCCCATTATTTAAGACCTTGAAATTGATGCATTGCCTTTTGGGAACTTAGACAGCTTTATTTAAGTTTAACTTTGTATGGAGATACATGGAAATAATGAAATACAATGCCTTTCTAGAACATAACCATGGACATAATATCTAGCCTTTTCTCATGCATAAGGCAAATTTGATAAGAGCAACTCAAGCATTATTATGATTAATGTTGATTTTTAAACAAATTATAAAGCAACCTGTGTCAGCATATTCAAAGTGAAGAAGTATGATGACAACCGTCTTCTGTGATCAGATTTCCATTGTGTTAATGGGGAAACTTGCCTGTGATGAATTTGAGAAGCTTGGAAAAGTGAAATGAAAGGGCTTTTGGGGGACAAAGACAAAAACATTTTGGTGTTTTTGTTTTCAAGTATAGAATACTCTGATCATTTAGTTTTGCATGAATCTCCTCTGTCTTTCATTACTACACAGTGATATCTCCTTAGTGAGCAGAGATTTTTCTCCAATAACATACCACCAGATTTCACATTGGGGCATATATACTCTCAAAAGCAGCTCAAGTTGTAAATAAGACATGGGCAAAGATTGTTTTCATTCCCTTCTTTTCTAACTCCACTGTATTTTGAACTCTCAAATATCTTATTTTTTTTTTCCCACTTTGAACAACATATTCCTCTTTCATCTCCTTCTTGTCCCAGCTCCCTGGAAACACTAAAATAATCCCTTTAGTCAATTTCTTTGGTGTCTCACTCTCAACTAAGGATAAGGAACAAAAAACAACTAGTTAGAACAGTCAGTGTTCTGAAATTCAGCAAAGAGTAAGACACTGAATTTAAGGAAATGAGGAGAGGAGCAGTTTTAGGTGGATGGAACAGTGTCTTCATTCAGGTAATCCTTTGTTTTTGAGGGAAGGGGAGGTAGAAAAATACCCCTTTACTAATCTCGCTCCCCCAATTAAGACATGCGTTTCTGTTTATATACCTTACAAAATCCGTAAAAGAACCCATTTTTTATTCCATGGCATTAGGAACCAAACTTGCCTTAAAATAGTAACCACCACCCTCCCCCTACCCCCAGTAACAAGTAATATTATTGAATGCTTACTTTATTTTATGTAACTTCATAGTGCTTTGTAAAAATTAATTAAATTCAATCCTTAGAATGTCTCCATGTGATTGGTGGTCCTCTTACAGAGGAAATGGGGGCACAGAGTGGGTGCTTAACTTGGTCTTGCTTGACTTACACAAGTAGTAAGATATCTGATTTGGAAAACAACCTCGGAGAGTGTTGCTACAGATTCACACTCAATTACTATGAATTAATCATGAGAGGGAGAGAATGTGGTATAAACAAAATACAAGTAATGAAAAGACTATGAAAATATAAAAGATTACAAGTAGTCTTGCTGAACAAAATGCACTGTCAAGCATATTTAATGTCTAGAATCACATGTTTCCGCCTAGAATTAGGAAAATGCCTTTTATTTGAGGCATCTGCATCTGCAAAGAGTATCTGTAGGCTAAGGTTTACTATAAAAATACCTGGAAATTAAGATTAAATGGATTTTATCTTCTTAGCAGCATTTCCTAAATCCTAGCAACAGTTTTTTTTTTTCTTTTTCCATTTTGTATTTAAGACTGGTGTTTTATTGGGTCCTATCCAAAGCAAGTGTGTAAAGTCAATCGCCAGTCAGTACTTTGGGGTGCACATATTATGTATGTGTCTGCTTTTGTGTAAGTGTAGAAATTGAGAAACTTATTTTAACATAAAACACATCAATATGTGTTCTTTTAATTTAAGGGGCAAAGGACCACTAAAGCATACAACTGATGTGATTTATGCCGCTAAAATGATATCAGAATCAGGATCAAGGATGGATGTCCTCGCTCGTCAGATTGCAAACCAGGTGAGTTCTCTATAAATGGGTGGTGAAAAGTCATGCTGATTTCTTTGCTGGTAGACACTGATTAGAGTGAAGGTGAATTAATGAAGCTTATTTTCTTGGGATTTAGTAATATTATTTTATCATTATTTAGGATTCAGTTGTTAGATTGTTAAGTTTCAAATAACTTCAGATATATTTAAATTATTTTAAATGTCAGGTTTTGGACTTTCAATATATTCAAATTATTTTAATTATTGTAAGAACTAATGTTAGTAATTTTTTGCCCTAAATACCTTAGGTTTCTTATTGTTGTTCTACAGAAATCAACATTTTTTGAAATGCTTTTATTCATTGTTCTGTCCAGGAATTCTATATAAAATTGCAAGGCCAATATTAATTAGTAGAACACCGAAGTGAAGATATTGAGGAAGTGTAGGAAATAAATACTTACAGACACTGATGATAAAATTCTCTAAACACTTGATTTTTCCTTTTTTTTTTTATTGAGGTATCATTGGTTTACAACACCAATAGGATTCAGAGGTATAGGAACACACTTTTCCAGATGTATTTCAGCACCGCACACTCAGGATCAAGGCACCCACAGTCCTCTGTCACACTCCATTTTTCCCTTATTACACCCTGCTTTCCACAATCCCCTCGGGAAGCCTCAGTGCTACAGTCAGACTTTTAGGGTTTTTATTGGTTTGGTTATGTCTAAGCATTTGTTTTATTTCTCTATATTTCACAAAGTACTGAAACCTTCTGGTATTTGTCTTTCTCCTTCTGACTTATTTTACTTAGCATTATCCCTTCCAGTTCAATCCATGTGGCTAGAGTTCATAGTTTTTTATACCTGAGTAGTAATCCATTGTGTGTGTATACATCTTCCCGATTCATTCCCATCTGTTTTTATCTCCCTTTGGAAACTGTTTTTCTTTATAACTTTGCAACTAGTTGGTATTATTTATAGCTTTTATATTTCGAGGGAAATTTTATTGTACTGATATTATTATCACTCCTTTCATCTTCTATTTCTTGGAATATGAAGAACTTTTGCCTGTTAGATACTGTATTTGTGTGTATGGGAAGAGAAACCTGTAATAATAATGAAATAGGAATCTTAAAAATCATTTTCAGTTTCTTGCTACTTTAAGCATTATAAACATTTTATTAATCTGTTTAATATTTAGCATTTACAGTTAAAAGTGAGTGTTGTCCTAATATAATTCAAAATACTAGGAATAAATGACTGAAGTCAAATTCCACCATGACTTTCCACATTCTGGAATTTTATTGCATTCACTTTTATGAGAAGGATGAAGTAAATAGTGGCATAATAAGTAAACCCATAATGCATTAGATAATTTATGTAAACTAACAACTTCTAAAGTACTTAATAATTTGTACCAGTGTGCTACTGTTTATTTAGGACTATATAATTTTCAAAGTTCAAATGATTGTATTACTTGGAAGTATTTTTTTCTTACACTGACATTCTTTAATTGCATCAGTTTCCTTGTAGTGGGCACTTTTATACTATAGATTAGTTAAGTTATGCCTTTGTTTTTAGCATTATTCATATTGCATAGGAGAAAGCAAAAGTATTGTCTCATTTCCATCTAACTTTGCGTCTATGGTTGTGACTGTGTATTTGCTCTACTTCTAATATTGGCTAAAAAGACAAAAATTTAAATATTTGAAATTGATTTTGAAATACAGTTGAATAGTGTAAGCAATGTGATTTTGACCAGTGTCCACATATATTATGAAAATAATCTGCCAGAACATCAGTTGCTTTCTATTATAAGTAATGTAATAGTTTCAAAAATTATAACAATTTTTATGATGCTTTTTGGTCTGATTTTTACTAAGATGCCAGAAGGTCAAACATTAATGACTTTTTCAATTCTACTCAAGAACCTGATATGTGTTGCATGTGTGCATGTACTCTCTCTCTCTCTGCTCTCTCTCTCTACACACACACACACACACACACACACACACACACACACACACACAGTATTAGTCCAATCTACTTTAATTCTGTAAACTTTGAGAATTCATATGGAATGAGAATGAAATTAAATCAGATTAACTGAAGCTTCCAATTATACCTGCCTGGACTTTCTTTCCTTTTTAGCTCTTTTCACCTGTATTGCTTCTTTTTTTTTATTGTTATTTATATCTTTTACATTTTATATTCCCCTTGGGTAATCCACCACCAATTCACCCATGACCCATCACCATAGTCCCTTGTGCCCTTTCTACCCCATTTTGAGCCCTTATCCTCTCCCTTCCTCTCTGGGTGTCTCTCTCATATTTGGTCCCCCTATATCCCTGTTATAAGTGAAACCATTCGATATTTGTCTCTTTCTTTCTGAGTTATTTCGCTGAGCATGATTCCTTCTAGTTCCACCCATGTCGCTGCAAATTGCATGTGCTTATCATTTTTGAATGCTGAATAGTATTCCATTTTGTATGTGCAAAAAATGAAACTAGACTATTACCTCGCACCATGCATAAAAGGCAACTCAAAATGGATAAAAGACCTGGATATAAGACCAGAAACCATAAAATTTATAGAAGAAAATATAGGCAAAACTCTACATGACATACATCTCAGCAAAATCTTTAAAGACACATCCCCCAAAGCAAAGGAAGTGAAGGACTAAACAGCTGGGATTACATAAAAATAAAAAGCCCAGCAAAAGAGACATTAACCAAAACTAACAGACACCCTACTAATTGGGAAAGATCTTTGCACACAGTACAACCGATAAAGGTCTGATAACAAAAATCTACAAGGAGCTCACACAACTCAAGAAAAACAAAATCAACAATCCAGTCGAAAAATGGGCAGAAGAGTAAAAAGATACTTCTCCAAAGAAGAGAAGCAAATGGCCAACAGGTACATGAAAAAATGTTCATCGTCACTCATAATCAGAGAAATGCAGGTCAAAACCACCTTGAGATACCACCTCACACCAGTGAGGATGGCACACATTAAAAATACAGGCAACAACAAATGCTGGTGAGGATATGGCAAAAAAGGAACTCTTCTACACTGCTGGTAGTATTGCAAACTAGTCCAACCACTATGGAAAGCTGTATGGCAATTCCTCAAACTGCTAAAAATGGAGCTTCCATACAACCCAGCAATACTACTCCTGGGAATCTACCCAAAGGACACAAAACAATAATCCAAAAGGATACATGCACCGGTATGTTCACTGCAGCACTGTTTACAATAACTAAGGTATGGAAACAACCCAGATGCCCAAGAATGAATTGCTTCTTAAAACATATGATTATTGCTTATAACCACATACAGTTCACTGTTCTGGCATTGCCATTAGCTAGCTAGAAAAAGATATTGAAACCTTCTGTTGTAACAACCAGAACTCTACTATAAGCCTATTGTCCTAATCACCTAACAATCACCTAACAACTTAAAATTGTCTTGAGAAGGTATTTTGGATAATATATCCCATTCAAGACCATATTTCCTAAGTCCTGTGGCATTCTAGTGTCAATCTTGACTTCATTATGCAGTATAATAATAAAGGAGAGTATATTGTTAGCAATCACAATTCTTAAGACTTTGTCTCATGAATAAAGAGAGTAACAAGTTAGAGAAGTACCCTGCATACAAATTCAAGATTCCAGACTCTTGGCATATAGATTTTTCTATTCCTCAACTCTGTACTGTTATGTATCATGTTAGCAGGTATTTTAAATTAGATGAGCTACCTACCTCATAAGGTAGGAATAATACACAGAATGTTCTCAGTTATAGAACAAGTATATTCCAAATAAGAAAATAAAAATGAATAGGAGCCAAAATAAAATTAACATCAGTTAAAGTGGTTTGTACAAGGACAAAATTAGACTTTCTGACTCTGAATTGTAGGTCTGAACCCGAATAATTTTGCCAAAGCAAAGATACTCAGATTATTAATTGAGTATTAATCAAAATAACCTACTAATCAAAAGTGGACATGATTTAAATAAATTTTCAGTATTAAATACTGAAGCTAATGCTAATTTAAGAAAAGATGACATTTTAAAAACAAGATAAAGAATCATAAGCCAAGTCATAAACAATTCACTCAACTATGAACAAGCCACTTACAAGCATAATTTATACTCCTATTTCAGTAAGATATTGTCAGTAGCTAGCCTCATTTGAATTGATTCCATGCTGATTTTATGAAAATAAAAAATTATCCTGATAAAACTATACTAAAAAGAAACTTCTGAAGTATTAATTATATCATTCTAACATATCTCTTAAGCATATAATGTCTAAATATATCTTGTAAAAATATTTGTATTTTGATATTATCTCTAAGAAACCTACCTGCAGCAGAGTTATTAATATCTACATTTGTCTTCCAGATTAGTTTATAAAAAGTAAAAAAGATTTCAAAAAAGTAAATAAGATTACCCTCTACTTTATAAAAATAAATTCATAGAAGATTCTCAGGAAATAGGGATATGATACACAGAAAAGTTCACCCATTTGTATCTTAAAATAATAGTCTCCAGTTTAAAGGCATGCGTTATTACTCTCAGAAGAAGAAAGGCAAATACCAGATGATTTATACATATGTGAAATATAAAGAAACAAAACAAAGGAGCAGAAAATTAAGATAAAGCAAACCTTAGAAGCTTGACTACAGAATTTGAATATTCCAGATGGGGAGGCTGTAGGGTAGGGAGCAAGGCTCTTTACTAGGAGCCCAGTGGATAAGCATGAAGGATTATTGGGGCTTTAGTAGCAAGTGTGTTGTGGTAACATAAATCTGAAGAGACATGAACCTATACTCCTCAATTATATACAGTGTTGTAAACTGACTTTACCCAAATAAAAATAATACAGTTATATGAAAAAATAAAGTATATGTCACTTAGCATTTTCTCAATGTCTGTGTGTCCAAAATAAATCAAAAAATGAATTTTAAAAATTCTTAAAAGAAGACATGTTTATGGGCCTCCTTGGTGGTGCAACAGGTAAAGTGCAACGCTGTGAAGCTATCGGGAGCTGCAACCTTAGTTTGATGCCTGGGCAGGGAGATTCCCACATGGCACAGCAGACCTCTCCTGCCTCGCCTGCTGCTCCCCTCAGCAGTGTATTTCCATCAGTCTGCCTGTTCTTCTCCCCACTCTGTCTCTGGTGAACCCTCTCACCACCCCACACCTCTGGCCTGCACCCCAGCTTGTATGCCTAAATAAATACATCTTAAAAAAAAAAGGACATGTTTAGTCTAAGTATGAAGATAGGACTAAATTTGAATAGCATACATAATGTATTGTGAAACACTTAGAATTAAAACATGCCACAGACCATAGTTTTTTAAATATAGCGGTCATAAGTAAGCATGGCCAGTCTATACACAGGAGTCAGTGATGTCCTCTATGAGTCATGAGAATTTCAATGAATTCCTGATGATACTTTTCCAGATACATTCTCAAATCTGTGTTTTAGACACTTCAGCTTGCTAAAACTAGCAGTGCTATACGGGAAAAGAAGAAATGTGTTGAAAGTATTATGAGATTCCTAGGCATAGAATAATTTCAAATTAATTACAGGCCAAATTTAACAGATGGGAACAAGGAAGAAAGGTTTTCATTGAGCTAGTAATAGGAAGAGAAAAACATAGACTTTATAATAGGCAGATATGAGATTTATGAGTAGGAGATAGATGGAATATGAGATAGTTGAGGGTTATATTTTAAGTATGAATCACTGATGAGACAGATGAACAAGCAAATGCAATAGATGTATAGATCTTTGCAAGATAGCACTAGATGATAGAAATTTAGTCATTTCTATTTTGTGATAGATAAAACCTTATGTATATTATTGTCGAAGAAGAAAGAAAGAGTGAAATGTGCCCAAGAACAAAAACTGAGAACACCAAAAGGGGCAGCATTGAAAATATTTTAGATGCCTTGGTCAGGAAGAGACAAATGGCATTACAGGGTTGAAAGGGGGACTTTTGGTTTTGTGGGACAATATGTTGATAGATTCAAGGATGGAAAAAATAGACATTAAAAGTGCAAAAATAAATAAATAAAATATAGAGAAACCAAAGCAATAGTCAGAGAAAGACAATCTTAAAAGCTAGCCCTGGAAAATGGACTAAAGGACTGAAGCATCAAAAGGTGGGAGAGGGTTAGAGAAAGGGGAAAATGGAGGAGGAGGAACCAAGAGGGAAGGAAGCACAATGAACTATAGTGATGGACTATGGGTGATTTGGTGGTGGGTGCACTACAGTGATGATACCTGATGGAGAGAATGTTACCACAATTTAAAAAAATCTAATAGAAAAAGATGGGATAAGTGATGATCTGTGACCCTAATAAGGATGAAATGAGACATCATTCACTGAAATACAGGTAGAATTGGGCCCCACAGGAAGGAGAAAGGTCTTGGATACAGAGTGCTTTTCCTGTCACTGATTACTTCAAATTTATATTCTAGATAATCAAAATGACACCTACAACTTTACCTGCAGAGCAGAATTTACACTGTTGTCTGTAATTGCTAAAGTACTTTTAAATGTGTCTTAAATAAAATTTATTATCTAATATAAGCAAAAAATATTAATAGTTAAGCTATGGAATAATGGTATTTAAAAGTATTCACTTTGCTAACTCACTCTTAGAATTTAAACCGAAAGGTAATAAATGTTTTGTTTTGTTTTGTTTTACTTTTCCTCTCATTATTAAATGAAGTATTGTACTAGTATCAAGTATCTTGCTAGAAAAGTGAAATACAGATTATATGTGAGAAAGCCACTTACGTGGACATGACATCAGCACACATGTAGCAAATGTCCTAATGTTTATAAAATTTAAACAAAAGAAAATTAGTGTATTAAAAATCAAACCAAATGTACTAATCAGCATCTCTTATCTTAATAAAAGGGAAACAAAACTGACAAAAAATCAGGACAAGAATTTTCTCTAAGTTTTCATATCCCCTCATGTGAAAATATGAAAGTTTGGGTAATCATGATTTGATTTTAATAAAGTTTGCAAATAATAGAAGCACATTCTTAAAGTGGGAATGATTTATTCTCCTGATCCTGCTTTTAGACAGCCAAAACTGACTCAGAAAGGCTTTTAAAATGCCACTAAAAAAAAAAACAGCTTTTAATAAATTTTATAATGTGGAATTTACCAATTAGGTTTTTTTTTTATTTCAGTTTTAAAACTTATTTCAATCTCTCAGTGTAGCCAAGAATCTCATCTATTCCAGACATGAAAGGAGAATCTAGGTCTAGCAACTTTTTATATCAAAAAGTCCACTTCAAAATTTTTCATTTGATTTAGTTTTTCCTTAAAAGATTTCTAGACTCTTTTAGTATAACCTTGAGACAATATCTTGAGAGAGACTACATATTTTGCTTAAACCTGGGTGATTGCAACATTGGTGATTCACTAAGAATTTAATTGTTAAATAGGAGTTCAAATACAAAACATAGTTATTTTAGCTCTAGCATAAACGCTTTAATCCTGCATTCATAACTAAATCCAAGGGTTCAGGAAATATGCTTTCTAAATGTATTATGTTGATAGATTCAAGGATGGAAAAAATAGACATTAAAAGTGCTTTCTCACGGGCCTCCCCTGTCGCAGCGGTTAAGCGCTGAGCTGTGGAGCTGTTGGCAGCTGCCACACGAGTTTGAGGACCGGCTGGGGAGAATCCCACATGGCGCGGCAGAACTCTTCTGCCTTGCCTGCTGCTCCCCTCAGCAGTGTATTTCTGATCTGCCTGTTCTGCTTCCCGCTCTGTCTCTGGTGAACCCTCTCGCCGCCCCACGCCTCTGGCCTGTACCCCAACTTGTATGTATAAATAAAAAATAAATCTTTAAAAATAATAAAAAAATAAAAGTGCTTTCTCACTTTTTTAATATCTATTTTTTTTCTAAAGCATTATTATGCTTTCTAAATTTATTTACCACTTGCAAATTAAAGAAATCCTTTCCACCCTTTTCTCCTATTCCCCCTTTCCTCATCATCTTTCTGTATTTTTCTTTCTCTTTTTTGTCCTTCTGTACTTCCTTCTCCTCCTCCTTTAGTTAAAATTTAATCCTTTTGATGAGTTTTGGAAGTTTGCTCTCACTTACTTAAAAATTTGAAAAACACTCCTAATATCAAGGTTTTTTATCTTGTCTGATAGTCCTTCTGACCCATTATCCATTCACACATTCACATTGCGTTGCTCCTCTAACAGATTGTTACTATTTCTGCTGAAGAATTTATTTCTGTGCTAGCTTTGTTGATTAACTTTTACTCAAAGGTTACATTTTCTCACTTGTCCACACATTCTGGAACTATACAGGCCAGTTTATTTAGCAAATCTAAAAGTAATAAGATTCTCAATAATTTCCAACAAACTATAGCTTGTTAATTACTAGATAAAAGCAGAAATACATAGAATTCTTTTTGGTCATTCTGTCTACCTTTTAATGTGTATTTTAGGCCATTAGAATTAAGATTTTTTTGATAACAGCATTTTTATAACTATATGTTACATTTAAAGATAAATAAAAATTATTATATGATGGCTATCATTTTCATACAGTTATTTCCTGGCATATTTTGAACACAAGAACACATTATATCTCAATTAAGTATTTAAAGTATTAAAGATTAAGTATTTAAAAGTATTAAGTATTTAAAAAATTGTATAATATCTAATTGAGTATAATATCTAATTGATATAATTGTATAATATCTAATTGAGATTAGATATATTATAGTATTAAAAATTGTATAATATCTCAATTAGAGATTAGATATATTATAGTATTAAAAATTGTATAATATCTCAATTAGATATTATACAATTTTTTAAATACTTAATACTTTTAAATACTTAATCTTTTGTAACTTCCAAAAAGTATTTTCCCAGATCCTTTGAAAATGTTATTTTCTTGAGATGATATAATATCACATTATATAGACATGTTATTCTAATTTAATGTTGCCACTAATTTAGGACATTTAAGCTGTTTTCAAAATTTGTTGTTTTTATGCAATGAACATCTTTGTGTATAAATAATTACCCATATTTCAACATCTTTGTGAAAATATATTTGAAGTGGATTTATGTTAGCAGAAATGTAAAAAAAAAAATCTATATGGTTGTATAGAAAAAATAACACAAAGATTAAACACTGGCCACACATATTCACTATGTTATGCTAGAGCTTGAAACTGTCCTCCAGGAAGTTCCTTCCAGATGATAATATAGTGTAAAATATTATTCTTAGTAGGGAAATGTAATATATCTATAAAACATGTATGCTATCTATTTCTTGGCGCCAGATAGATTCATAGCTGTTATCTAAATTGAAATTATTTCCTTTTGTGTGTAATAGCTAAGAATATTAGAAGCTAAAAGTAACAGAACATAATATTTATGTTTCATTGAAGGTATTCTAATGCCCCTTTAAATAACATAGGACAGACATTGCAGATCTCCTGGTCCTGAGGAGTATTGTAGTGCAATTTTAGGTGAAGGGAATGATTGCATTTAAAATATTTCTTTAGATTTGCCTTTAATGTAATTTGAAGACTCTAATCTTATCAAAAATTACTTTATATGCCTTTTCTTATCTAGAAATTACTATTTCTTTTGATTATGCTGCAGTTGTTAAGTTTTAAACATGAGTAAACTCTTCTAATAGTGGAAGCATACCAAAATCTACCTGGGCCTGGTCCGAGAAATGGAGCTCTATGCAATCAAAGTTGCTGCCTTATAAGTTACCAGCAATGTCAATATTTATTCAGTCTGATCTACTTATTATTGATTTTGCTGTTCCCATTTTCATCTTTTATGAATATTTAGTGTCCAGATCCATCATGCAAGCAGGATTTATTGGCCTACCTGGAACAGATTAAGTTCTACTCTCACCAGCTGAAAATCTGCAGTCAAGTTAAAGCTGAGATCCAGAACCTGGGAGGAGAGCTCATCATGTCAGCTGTGAGTAATGCCTGGCACTTTAACCATTATATGTGGCAGATGCTTGAAACAAAAGGTTCCCCATCCTTACCACACCCCAATCTTTTAATTCCATGTTGAAAGGAACAAACACAATGCAGGTGTATAAAACATCATGAAGTGAAACTATCATGAAATTTGCCAGATTTCTTAAAGCAATGTCAATACAATTTGTTTTTGTTTACTTTAGGGACATTTAAAGTGATCAGGTTTTGTAAGTCACTTGGATAAAAAAAATGGATTTTAATTTAGAGCATAAATTTCAGAGTTTATAAAGTGAACAAAGGAAACTCTAAATTGAATCTATAATGTTAATAAAACAAATACAGACGGAATTGCAAATTAATAAGAATAATTGCACCATTATTATGAATTGATACACATTTCCCTATCATTAATTTATATATACATAGACATTCTTGTCTTGAAAATATTTATTTCCATATATAATGATAGAATTGAAGTATGATAGAGCATTATAAATTTAGAGGAACTCTCATAAATTCCTTGGTGACCCTAAGTTTTAATCTACTATAAATTGACCATGGTAGAAATAATGTCTGATATTCTACTCATCTTTTAATAACAGTAGATCATTTCTCTGGATTAGGAATGGTAAGAAAATGATACTTGATATCTATATTGCATTTAGTTATCAGTGACTTTGAGAAGGACATATACCAAGATTATAAATTTAAGTTAACATCCTGAACATTAGGTGAAACATATTGAACATTCTAGAAACTTATATTCATTACATACTTTAATTTTTAAAAATTATAAAAGCATTCTTACAAATTTTTAATATCTAAACATCTCTATAGTTTGACATTGGGTTTATTCTCAATGATCTAAAATCATTAACAAGAATGCAGTCATGCAGTCACAAAAATTTAAACAATGAGTTACCAACAATGGTTGAGGGTAGGAAACTAATCCTTACTATCTCTTGCTTATGTTTTATCTCATTTAGTCTTCACAATAGCATATGAAGTAGATTGTTTATTTACTAGTTTTATTTTTTAGCATTTGAAAAAATGAATTCAGAAAATTTAAATAATGTCCCCAAGGTCATACTAGTAAGTGCCACAACTGGGCTTTATCTTCAAAGGTCTATACTTCACTCTTACGACATTTTGAATATATGATGAAACTGAAGATTAAAAACCAAGAGTAACCTGGAAATATATATAGTCATTATTAGCGATAAGGACTTTTACTGATATTCAAATTTTGCAAAAACACAAAGTACTACTTGTGAAATGTTGGCATCTGGTCACTTTTTAAAGGAAAATGTATTTTATGTAGTAATAATCTATGCACAGAAATGCATGCATATGTATATATGCACACATGTATACATATGACATATACATATGTATATATATTCAAATATATATTTAAACATTGTATATTTGGACTATTAGACATTTAGCCTTACTTTATCATTTAATGTTATACTACGTTAAATGTGTAAAATTATATACATTTGGAGACCCAAATCATCTCCTGTTTACTTTTCTCAGTTCACACACTCACCATCATTTACACAGTCTAAACCATTAGGAATTTTATGTTACAGTTACATACATATCCTATGGGTTCATGTTATCTGAGCCATGCTTTCAAAACATAGGTAAAAGTTCAGCTTATACATTACTGTTAAAATACATTATTGTTAATTTTCCCTCAAATATATAGTTTCCTCCAGTTGTGTAAATTGAGTTTGTATTCCTTCCTATTTGGTATGATGATTGAAATTCATGAACTTTACACATTTTCAGATAGAATAGGCACAAGCCATTTAAACTCATGATTTATAATTTAAAAGCTGAGTCATTGTGCAAAGTGAGGAATAGTGTTACAAATACAAAACTGTTTATCATCATTTCACCCACAATTTCCCTTTAGTAAAAATAAATCTGGAAAAGGAGAGTATGCACTTTTACATGCCTTGCTACTCTCCGCTTGTAGGTATATCCTGGAAAGCTTTTAAATGCATTTCATTTATGTGTGCCAAAGCATGCTGGCTTATATCTCTCGGTGACCCTGTGTTTTGTTTTTATCTCCTTTAAGTTGATAAGCTCTCTCCCGAGCCTTTTTTTCTAGGAGGTTTTTTGAAAAGTAACAAACATGATTGTAAAGCAGGGATACTGATTAAAAATTACAGAAGGCTGGTGTTCAAAACTACAAAGCAAAGATTGCATTTCCAAAACAGGTTCATAAAACATTACTCTTAGGAAATGTATTTGGCTAAAAAGAGGTAGGTATGAATGGAATGCATTTCTATAATGATGGACAAGATACTTGCTAGGCCCAGGCTATTAGGATTTAGGAAAAAGAAGGTAAGTGCATAGCATGAAGGGATTTGAAAACCATTTTCAAAATTTAATTATAATTTTTCCCAATCAGTCTTAAATTTATCCTGAAGTTATGTTTTATATATAAGGGGAAAAGGCGGTTAGTTCAAAACCTCAAGTATGAAATCAATATCCTGTCTCTTCCAGGCTTTGTAGAACATCTTGGCAATGTAAAGTTATTATATAGCGACTCTTTTAAGAATCTTATGTATGTATAAAGTTAGGATACATAAATTATAACTAAACATACAAAAATGACTCCAAAATGATGTAACAGACATTACAATGTGGTGTGATATACAGTAAAGATTGTACAAAAACACACAGAAGTGAGGGAATAATTAATTCCAATAATGTGGCAGGTGGGCAAGAGAACACTTCATATGTGATTTGGCCCTGATTGGGACTTGATAATAAATAAAAAGTGAATTTAATGTTATAATGAACAGAGGTAGATAAGACAACTGAAATAAAAGAAATAGGGAAAGATGAGGAATTTTTTTGAGAAATGATAAATCTGATATATAAAGCCTAAGAAAAAGATACAAAATATTTTTCTTAAATGCAAGTGATTTGTATGTGCCTGTAGTTGATACAAAGAGTTGAATGTGGCAGTTTAAAAAGGGGGTATTTTCTCACTCCATTAAAAAGTTGTGAGAATGGCCAATCCAGAATGGGTATATCAGCTTCACAAAGTCATGGAATCAGTCGCTATTGTCTTTCTACTTAATTTTCCTTAGTCTCTGGCTTTCATTTTTACAAAGGTAACAATCTGCTTTCTCTAGTTCTAAGCCACAGTTTTTATAATCCAGAGAATGAGAATGAAGAAAAACAAAAGCAAACAATCCCTATCTCTTTTGAAGTCCCTTTCAATTTTTTTTTGCTTATACATTATTGCTAGAACGTAGACATATAACTTTACATAACTTCAAAAAATATTGCAAAATATCATTTTTTAATCTGTATTTTAATCTGGATGCATTACTTTGCCCAATAAATTGAGTTTTCTTTCAATGAAAAAAGAGAAAGGATATTGGGTGGCAACTAGTAGTTTCTACCATATCCCTCAAAGATTACCAAAATCTTATCAGTGCTCACAAAAATTGTTAGTTATCTGATTTTTAATACATATTCTCTTAGACTCTTAAGTTCCTTGAGTATTTTTCAATGATTGAATTGTGGTAGCCAGTGACTAAAAATATAAACAATGCAGGTTGACTCTTAAAGTACATTTTGGATTTTATACTTACAAGGTAATTACTTTTTTCTGATGAAGATAAAAATTAGATCATAAATACTAAGCATGCACTGATAAGATGGTTTAGACTGAATTGTCCATCCCTTTGTAGATGAATGAGGAAAAAAGAAAAACTTGAAAGGCCGATGGAAATGTTGGTAGCTTTTCCTCTTCTATTCCCCCTCCTTCTTCTTTTGGTTAGAAGTTTTAGTTATGCTTTACATGGCAATAATTAAGAAAATATTTAAGTAAAGGACAAGGTGTAACCAGAAAAGAATATACCTATGCAAATAATGAAAACTAATGAAATAAAGCCTTAAGCAAGAGAGGGAATAGAGTTGGGAAAACAGTGAGAAAGACTAGGGTTGGGGGCAGGGGAGAATTATTTTCCTAAGACAAGATAAAGATGAATGAAGATAAGGTTTAGGGACAGGTTCAGGTGCATTGAAAGTTGAAGCACTTCTTGCTGATAGACCCCACATTTTTGGTAAAATAGGAGTAGTTTTTAGTTGAGATTACATGTTGTATCCACAGTTCCATTTTAGGAAGAGTTCAAAGTAAAGATGTCCATATATTCAAACATGTTTCTGTATAGCTTAGAAGAAAAAATAATATAAGGTAACAACAATGATTTGAAATAGTAATCAGAGATACTGTAGGTGAGACGTTGTTCTACCACATCTGACCTCCAGGACATTGCCCAGAGTATGGAGCGTGACTCAGTTTCATTTTATCCTTTGGTCACATGAAAAGCTAATTTGGACTTCTAGTGACTAGTCCCTATAAACAAATAGAGATTATATAAAGATGTAATTGAAGAAATGATAGCACAACAAAATGAAATTGTAATTAACCATACAGTTGTAGATCAGTGTCCATAGCCATGCTGACTTATTAATATACTAATTTAGGAGTATTGTAAAAATATAACTCTAAGAAGATTAAAATGCACCTGTTACCTAAAGGCATTCCAATAAATTCTCAGTTAATTGTTCCTTATGTATAGTACCAAATGAGAAAGTTATCATACCATGTGAAAGGAGCCTTGTCATAAAGAAATAAATACTGCTATATTCTAACCTGTATACATAAAAAGGAAAATGCAGGAGAAACAGATAAGATAATCAAACTGCTTTTAAACTCTTAAAGTTTTCCTTTCCAAAAGTGCTATGCTTGAGGCCAGTGATTTTTTATACTACTTAAGACTGTTAAATTGTGTAATCACCATGTTTTGTGTATTTCCTTTAATGTGTTTAATTGTGTGCGCTTACCCTAAGGCAGGTGTGCCAAAGCCACAATTTAAAAACTTGGATAAATAAATAAAACTAATCAGTCAGGGGGGAAGGATCAGAAAAACTGAAAATTTGCCAAGCAATTGCAACTCAGCCATAGTAGAAATCAAGAAGCAGAGTGCTTTCAATTAGGAATGATAGGGAAGAACAACAATGCAGCTATTGACCAAAAGAGCCACCAGGGCCTACAAAACTCAGGCAATCAAGCACATACAGAATGACTTAGTAGGTTAATGTGCTTGCCACATGAAGACATTAAGGGAATTAGTTAATGAGCTTTCTGAACCTACTGCAATCATTGGTAGGCATCAACGAAGTTACGAAAACTGAAAGAAGATTTGGAAAATTAGCTTAAGTAGAGAGGATAAAAAAAAGGAAGTGGGGAATGTATCAAACGGAATGGTGAGAGATGAAGGAAATGAAGAAGGAGAAGTGGAGGGGGACTTTGAGCAACAAAAGTAAACTGAAGAAAGATATTTTGGCAATAAATTTTACCCTCTAGAATATTTGTTTGCTTGCTTGCTTTTAATGTTAGATAGGAGGGAAGTGGAAGTCAGTACACCTTAGTACTACAAACAAATATTTTTTAGATGGAAAAGCTGTGGGGGTAAGGGATTTATCTTTTATTACATTATACTCAAGTGAGCAAAGGAATTGTATTGATATTTAGGTGAGTAAAATGATATCACAATGGATTACACTTTCTTGAGAACACTAATTATGTTGTGTATCCGGTTATAATAGCACTTAAAGGAACCTTTGAAATTATCTATTCACGTTATAATTATCTAACTCAAATTAACATTATAATGAAATAGGTTGGGGCTTTCAATGATTTTTCCCTAGTTCATGAAGGTATCTAGTGGTAGAGATATAATCAGAATCCCTTGTGTGCTTCATTTCTATGTTACTGAAAGCAAAACCTGTGGCCTCCCGTTGAGAGTGCAATGAAGTGAGTGGGGGTGATATTGATATATCCAGCCAGGAAGGTTGCTTCAGATATCAAGAAAGGAATACTTTAATCAAAGATATGCAGAAATGCTGACTAGGTCACAACGGTAACTTTCATTAATAATGATTTAATGATTCTGGATTTTTAAGAAAGTTTGACCAGAATATACTCTTCAGTTTCAACATGAGAAGCTAACATGGGGCGATAGAACTACTGGATTCCAAATTAGGAGAAACCCAGTTATGAATTACACATTAATCTCTTTTGTTCTATTTCTTCATCTATTGCTCTACATAAGATTGGGGTAAAATTAATTCTTTATGCCTATCAACTCATATTTTCTATTTCTCTTTTATAGTAAATGTTTAATTTCCTTTTTCATTTCTTCTTGAATATATTCTTGAGCAATTTTCATTGTGATTGTTATGCGGATTACATCTCAGATCCTAAAGTTACAGCAATCTAACTTTAATTTATACCAACTTTGCTTCAGTAACATACAAAAATTCCACTACTTTAATAGCTCTATCCTCTACCCATTTCAGTTGATATCACGCAATTATATCTTTATACATTGTGCCCAAAACTGTAATCTAATGAAGTTTAATGTTAAATTTAAATCATGTAGGAAACAAAATACAGATTTAATGACCAAAATCACAATACTAACATTTACACTAATACTTTTAAATGTATTTCATCATAAATCATGTTGAAAATAAAATGTGGAGTGTTGTGCCAGGCTGGTTCCCATGATTCATGCAGATGGGCAAGAACGAGTCCTGGAGCCTTTGGCAGCTGTTTATGCTTTTATTGGTCTCTTGTAGAGAGGCAACCAGGTACAGTGTAGGCAACAGGGCTGGGAGGCCGGGAGGCTGGGAGGCCGGGAGGCTGGGAGGCCGGCAGACTGGCAGGCCTTTATGAATCCAGTGAATCTTTATGCTTTCTGGGTGCTCTGGCAGCATCCCGTGGTCTCTCTGCTGCACCGCGAACAGTCCTCTGCTGCACACTCTGTTCTCTGCTGCTTCTGCTACTGCTTGCTTCCTCTGTTTATAAGTCCAGTCTCTGGCCCAGGTGTGCCCACTCACGCATGTCCACACCCTACTCCAGGTGCTCACCATCAGGCATGCTCATAGGCCTGCAGAGGTCCGTCATTGAGGGAAGGGTGGAAAAACCTGATAATTTTCATTTACCCTACATGGAGTTACACACAACTGTTACAATAATATTGGTTTTTGTAATTGTGCATATGTTTGCCTTTACTGAACTATTTATTTCTTCATACAGCTTCAAGTTACTGTCTAGTGTTTCATTTCAACTTGCAGAACTTCTGTTAGTCTTTCTTACAGGGAAAGTCTAGTAATAATGGACTCTCTCAGCTTTTCTTTACCTGGGAATGTTTTAATTTCTCCACTTTTCAAGCACTACTTTGCTAAGTAGAATATTCTTGATTGATAGTTTTCCTTATATCACCTTAAATATATATCATTCTGTGCCCTCTAACCTTCAGCTTTTTTTTTTAAGATTTATTTATGCATACAACAACTGGGGTATAGTCCAGCGGTGTGTGGGAGAGGTGGGGGGGTGAGAGGATTCACCAGAGACAGAGTGGGAAGTGGAACAGGCAGATCAACTGAAATACACTGATGAGGGGAACAGCAGGCAAAATAGGAGAGGTCTGCTGCGCCATATATGTCAGCTCCCTAGCCAGGGATTGAACTCGCCATGTGGGTTAGCTCCCTGGCCAGGGATCAAACTCCTGCTGCAGTGGCTGCTGATATCTTTATATTGCTGAGACTTTACTCCTTGCACCACCAGAGAGGTCCTTACCTTCAAAGTTTTTATGAGAAGTCTGTTGATTATCTTACTGACAATCACTTACTAGCGATTAATTGCTTCCATCTTGTTGCTTTCAAAATTTTCTTTTTTTATTCTTTCTGGTTTTTAATGGTTTGGTTATAATTTGTCTTGGTGTGAGTCTCTGTTTATCTTATTTAGAGTTTGGCCTTTTAGATGTTTATGACCATGTCTCATATCAAAATGTGACGTTTTGGTCATTGTTTCTTCAAATACTCCTTCACTCTCTCCTTCTAGGACTCTCATAATGGGTTAGTTGGCTTGATGATGGTGTCCCACAATTTCTTTGGGTTTTGTTTCTTTTTCTTTCATCATTTTTCTGTGTATTCCTCAGATTATTCATTTTTTGGCCCTATTTTTAAGCCTACTGTTCTGCCCTTTCCGATTTGCTTTTGTATGCCTCTAGTAAAATTTTTGATTCAGTTTTTGTTCTTTTCAACTCCAGAATTTCTTTATGGTTCCTTTTAATTTTCTGTCTTTTTATTGATATTTCCATTCTGTTCATAGAATATTTTCCTGATTTCCTCCCTCTCTTTAGTTCTGTGAACAACTTAAAGGCATTTTTTTAAAAAAAATATGATCCTAGAAGATCAGCAGTTGTTCCTTTTTAAAGTGCAATTTCTGTTGGTTCATATTTTTTTTCCCTTTGAATCAAATATTCTTTATTTGATGTTATGTGCTTTTTTGGTCAAAAATTGACCCTTTGAATTTAACAATATGGTCATTCAATGTCAGATTTTCCTCCTGCCCCGGGATATACTGTTTTTGTTTGTTTGTTTGCTTTGTGTGTGTGTGTGTGTGTGTGTATTTTATTTTTCTTTTTGACTATTATAATCTATTGCAAGCCAAGGATCGGTCTGAAGTTTAAAGGGAAGATCTTTTATGAGCCTGTGACGTCCCCCTGGGGATATGTAGCAACCTTCTCATTTCACTTTTATATGTGGATGCTTTAAACATCTTATTCATCAATGGCTGCCTTCTAAAAGGAGAAAAAGAGAAAATGATTGGGGTAAAATAAGGTGCTGGATTTTTAAAACCCCTGCAAATATCTCTAGTCAATGGGAAGGGCTTGAAATAATTAGGGGAGGTATGTATATAACAACAGTGGCCACTAGCTCTACCTGCACCTCTGTGATGATCAGTAACCAAAGGAGGGTATGATCAACAACTAGTAGTCAGGTCATATATTCCTGATATTTAGAAAACAGGGCTCTTTTTTGCCCAGTCTCTCTTTCACAAATTGCAAGAAAGCTGCTGAAGGATCGCATGCTGATCTGCCTACACAAGTGTCTGAAAGGGTGGGAGATGAATAGCTGCTATTGTGTAAGAATAGAAATTAACTGTAACATACCTTCCAAGACTTGCTGTGGAAGTTGTGAGCCATCAATAGCCTCTAGAATTCCTAATAATTATATCAGACAGACTCACAGTTTAATTGTGGTGCAGGTGGGAAGAGATTTCTGGTACTCCCTAGTCTACAAAATTTATGGAATCCTTGATCTTATTCCCTATTACTGTCCTTTCCCTTCCCAGTTCCTATCAAAATTGTTCTCTCAATATCAATTGGTAAATTAAAGTGTGACATAGCAAGTAGTTTTGAGTGCTATTAGAATTTTGTTTAAGCTGTTTGTGCCAGTGAAAATGACATCAGGTATTTTAGGAATTACCTGTGAATTTTATATCTAGGGAAAAATGAGAACAAATGTGTATCAAATGGTGCAGTATTGCCCATAAAAATAGAATTGATTTGATATGGCTTTTCGAAGTCTTCTCTGGTATCACTCAAAAAACAGCAGTGTCTGTTTGTGAAATTGGATTCTCTTTGGACAAGTAAGATGGAAAAATGGATGATAAATGAACAAACAAAAAGGAAAATGTTGAGCAGGAAAGAAATGGAGGGGGGAAGAAAAATAAAAATGTGATTTGAGAGTTTCTATTGTTAATTTCTTATAATAACTGCTATATTTTTATATGTGTGGCAAATAGTTCCACATTATTAAAAAGGAAAATATTGGAAACATTTAATACCTAATAGAAAAAAAACTATTTCTGTCTTAGAATAAAATTAGCTTAATTATTATCACTCCTTAGAAAAGAGAAATTATTTATATTGTTTGCTAAATCATACAAAACTTTAAAGAGGTAGAAAGAGAGACCTTGAAAGTAAACAAAATGTGTTTGCCAGCTATAGGAGGAATTCCCCATTATGCAAAGCTACAGAAACAAAACTGATGCAAACATCCTGTTCATGATTTTAGTGGGAAGCTAAGGAGATAAACACAGGAGAAAAGGAAACGGGAAAAAAAAATTCAAGTTGCTGAAGATTCCAGGACAGTAAAATGCTGGTGTCAAAATACACAGCATAGACAAAGGCAAAACCGAAAGCCCCTGTGTGAAAGACACAAGTATGGATGACATTTGCCAAAGTAGCATTTCAGTCCATGCTGAATTTATGCTTGGTGTGGACTGTAAAATAATAATACTGGAATTCACAAGATTAAAGTTCATATGCGGGTGTGTTGGAGGAGGGGGTTGTTTTCCCTAACAAATCAATGCAAGCCTGTATTTTCCTCTTTTCATTAGTAAACTTTGGATAATATTTATAGCAAGCAATTTTTAGTAATAAATATTACATTTTGATTTTTATGGCTTTGTTTAGTCTAGGTTCGCATCCTTGGCACTGTTGGCATTTGGGATTTATAATTGATAATTATGTTTAGTGATATTCCTAGACTCTACCCACTAGATGTCAACACTCTCCCTCCCCACTCGATTGTGATAACCAAAAATGCCTCAGGACACTGCCAACTGCAAAACTGTGCCTGGTTGTGAGCTATTGGCCTGAGATAAGACTTATAATTAAGGGAAAGTTGATAAGCTATGGATATTGCAACTACTGCCAGATCCCCTTACCTGGTTGTTGACCTGTCTCCCAGCTGCAGCAAAGTGGTGCTTGGCAATATCTGACAGCTGCTCCCTTCTCTAGTTAATTACCCTGAGTGAACAGGATCACCCTGTTTAGGTTAGTTATGTCCCACCATCTCCATTTCCCTTTCCAGCCTATAGCCAATGACTGCAAAAAAAGATACAAAAGACCAGACTTGTTGCTTTAGTATGGAACTACCTCTGCTGGGCTGAGACTAATATTATTATTTAGATCTACCTCATCCACACTATACTTCAGTGCTTACCTTTCTTCTGAAAATAGGCCTTTAGTAAACAAATTTCTCTTCGACAATTTTTGTAGGTACCTACTCAAGAGACAAATGACAGCATTATTATATACTTTACCGTCACTTTCTTGGTGGATGGAAAAGAGGGGATGGGAGAATTTGCTGAATGTGGTGAATACATCACTCTTTTGATACATTCATATGCCTATGTATACATATAGATATCTATTTTATCATCTTGGTATTGCTATAAATGAGATTGTGTTATTTTACAGATAAAAAACTAGTGCTATTAAGGGAACATAATTTACCAAATGTCCATATAGTTAGTAGTAATAGAGTGAAAATATGAATCCAGGCTCTAGTTTGAGAGTTCTTTACATTATTCCACACTAACATAGGTTTATTCTTATTTTTTTGCTCTGGAACAATGCCGAACAATATCCTTTTCTCAAGGAATTCAGCTGGCAAGAAAAAACAAGCAAAAATTTATTACAGGAAATGCTTATTTACAAATAAAATTTGTATATTGGTATTTCTCTTGCTTCTGTAAACTGGTAGCCGCTTTATAAATGAATAAAATAGAAAATGAATAACCTATACATAGTTTCTAAAAATACAAGGAAATGGGGATTACCAAGCTTTGGGATAAATTATTTACTCTAGATGAGTATATTCAAATGGAAATTAATGAGTAACTGAGTAATGATATCACTTAGTTGTCATTACTTGACAGTGGACATCACGCATACATAAGTAGGGAGAGAAAATGTTCACCAGACTTTTAGTTTAAAGAGAATTTCTTTGGTATGTCTTAATTATTTGAGTAACCATTGGTAACAGGATGAATGATGTCCCAACCTGGGGGTTTGTGAAAGACAGAAATGTTCAAATTGTCAATTTTTTTTAATAATATATAAGTTTATTGTTATTTATATCATTTACATTTTGTATTCCCCTTGGGTAACCCACCACCAATTAATCCATGATCCATCTCCATGGTCCCTTGTGTCCTTTTCTATTCCATTTTGTGCCCTTATCCTCCTTCTCCCTTCAACCCCCTAAGTGTCTCTCTCCTATTTGGTTTCCTTATAGTCCTGTTATAAGTGAAACCATTCGATATTTTTCTCTTTCTTTCTGGCTTGTTTCACTGAGTATGATTCCCCTCTAATTCCATCCATGTCGCTGCAAATTGCATGTGTTAATCTTCTTTGAATGCTGAATAGTATTCCATTGTGTATATGTATCATATCTTCTTGATCCAATCATCTGTTTTTGGACATCTGGGTTGCTTCCATACCTTTGCTATTGTGAACAGTGCCACGATGAACATACGGGTGCATGTATCCTTTGGGATTAGTGTTTTTGTGTCCTTTGGGTAAATTCCCAAAAGTGGTATTGCTGGGTCGAATGGAAGCTCCATGTTGAGCAGTTTGAGGAATCGCCATACAGCTTTCCATAGTGGTTGGACCAGTTCGCATTCCCACCAGCAGTGTAGAAGAGTTCCTTTTTCTCCACATCCTTTCCAGCATTTATTGTTGCCTACATTTTTAATGTGTGCCATCCTCACAGGTGTGAGGTAGTATATCATAGTGGTTTTGATTTCCATTTCCTTGATTATAAGTGATGTTGAGCATTTTTTCATGTATCTGTTAGCCATTTGCTTTTCTTCTTTGGAGAAGTGCCTTTTTATCTCTTCTGCCTATTTGTTGACTGGGTTATTGGCTTTGTTTTTGTTGAGTCGTGTGAGTTCCTTGTACATTTTTGTTATCAGTCCTTTATAAGATGTATTGTGTGCAAAGATCTTTTCCCAGTTGGTAGGGTTTCTATTTATTTTGGTTAATGTCTCTTTTGCTGTACAGAAGCTTTTTATTTTGATGTAATCCCATCTGTTTATCTTGTCCTTCACTTCCTTTGCTTTGGGGGATGTGTCATTAAAGAGTTTGCTGAGATGTATGTGATGTAGAGTTTTGCCTATATTTTCTTCCATAAATTTTATGGTTTCGGGTCTTATTCTAGGTCTTTTATACATTTTGAGTTGGATTTTGTGCAGGGTGTGAGGCCATAGTCTAGCTTCATTGTTTTTGCATGTGGCTGTCCAGTTTTCCCAGCACCATTTATTGAATAGACTGTCCTTGTTCCACTGCATTTTCTTTGCTCCTTTGTCAAAGATTAGTTGTTCATAGATATGCGGCTTTAATTCTGGTTATTCTATTCAGTTCCATTGGTCCTTGTGTCTGTTTTTAGTCCAGTACCATGCTGTTTTAGTTATTACAGTTTTGTAGTATAATTTGAAATCAGGGAGTGAAATTCCTCCGTTTTCTTTCTTTTTAGTCAGGAGGGCTTTAGATATGTGGGGTTTTTGTGGTTCCATATGAAGTTCATCAGCATTTTATCTATTTCTTTGAAGAATGTCATTGAGATTTTTATTGGAATAGCATTGAATCTGTAAATTTTTTTTGGGAGGACTGCCATTTTGATAATGTTAATCCTGCCAACCCATGAGCAGGGGATGTCTTTCCATTTTCTTGTGTCTTCTTGTATTTCTTTCAACAGTGTTTTACAGTTTTCTTTGTATAAGTCTTTTACTTCTTTTGTTAGATTTATTCCCAGATATTTGATTTTCTTGGTTTCGATTTTGAAGGGGATGGATTTCTTAATTTCTTCTTCAGATTGGGTGTTTGCATATAGGAAGGCTACTGATTTTTGTGTGTTGATTTTGTATCCTGCTACTTTACTGAACTGGTCTATAATTTTGAGTAGTTTTTCTATGGAGTTTTTAGGGGTTTGTATATATATTATGATATCGTCTGCAAGCAGAGACAGTTTAATTTCTTCTTTTCCTATTTTGATTCCTAGAATGTCTTTCTCTTGTCTTATTGCTCTGGCGAGGACTTCCAGTATTTTATTTAAAAGCAATGGTGAGAGTGGACATCCTTGCCTTGTTCCTGATATTAGTGGAAAGGCCTTTAGCTTCTCACCATTGAGGATAATGTTGGCTGTGGGTTTGTCGTATATGGCTTTTATTATGTTGAGGTATGTTCCTTCTATCCCAAGGATTTCAAGGGTTTTTATCATAAATGGATGCACTTTGTCAAATGCTTTCTCAGCATCTATTGATATGATCATATGGTCTTTATTTTTCTTTTTATTGATGTGTTTGATTACATTGATTGATATTCGGATGTTGAACCATCTTTGTGTCCCTGGGATAAATCCCAGTTGGTCGTGGTGTATTATCTTTTGGATGCATTGTTGGATCCTGTTGGCCAAGATTTTGTTAAATATTTTTGCATCAGTATTCATTAGGGAGATTGGTCTGTAGTTTTCTTTTTTGTATTGTCTTTGCCTGGTTTTGGTATTAGAGTAATATTTGCTTCATAGAATGTGTTTGGTAGTACTCCTTCCTTCTCGATTTTTTTTGTGTGTAATATAGGGACTATTTTGTTTTTGAATGTTTGGCAGAGTTCATTTGTGAAACCATCTGGTCCTGAGCTTTTGTTTTTGGGAGGTTTTTGATTACTGTTTCAATTTCACTGCTTGTGATTGGTCTGTTTAGGTGTTCTATATTTTCTTTGTCCAGTTTGGGGTGATTGTATAGTTCTAGGAATTTGTCCATTTCCTCTAGGTTGTTGAACTTGTTTCCGTATAGCTGTTCATAGTAATCTCTGATTATTCTTTTGATTTTTGCTGTGTCCGCTGTGATTTCTCCTCTTTCATTTATGATCCTATTTATTTGTGTTTTCTCCCATTTTTTTTCTTTGTAAGCCTGGCTAGTGGTTTATCTATTTTGTTTATTTTTTCAAAGAAACAGCTTTTGGTTTTGTTGATCTTCTGGATTTTTTTTTATTTTCATTTCATTTATTTCTGCTTTGATTTTTATTATTTCCTTTCTTAAGCTGGCTTTTGGGTTTTTTGTTGTTCATTTTCTAGTTCTTTGAGATGTGAGATTAGATTATTTCTTTGAGTTGTTTCTTGTTTCTTGATGTGAGCTTGTAATGCTATACATTTTCCTCTTATTACTGCTTTTGCTGTGTCCCAAATGTTCTGGAAGGTTGTGTCTTCATTGTCATTCATTTCTATATATTTTTTAATTTCTTCTTTGATCTGTTCATTGGATCCATTGGTCTTCCAGTAATGTGGGTGTTAGTCTCCATGAGGTGAAAAGGTTTCTTTTTTTCTTTTTATTGTTTATTTCCAGTTTGACTCCTTTGTGATCAGAGAAGAAGGCTGGTATGATTTTGATCTTATTGTATCTGTTGAGGTTTGTTTTGTGGTCTAATATGTAATCAATCCTGGAGTATGTTTCGTGCACACTTGAGAAAAATTTGTATTCAATTTTTCGGGGGTGAAGTGATCGATAGATATATGTTAATCCCATGTGGTCTAGGTCCTTATTTAGAGCTTTAATGTCCTTGGTTACTTTTTGTCTTCTTGATCTGTCCAGTAGAGAAAGTGGGGTGTTGAAGTCTCCTACTATGTATGTATTTTCTTTAATGTCTGTTTTCAGGGATGATAATAATTGTCTGATATATTTTGGTGCTCCTTCATGGGGGAGGGGGGAATAGGTTGATGAGTGTTATATCCTCCTGTTTTATTGTCCCCTTTGTCATGATGTAGTGACCTGCTTTGTCTTTTTTTACCTTCTTAAGTTTGAAGTCTATTTTATCTGATATAAGTATAGCTGTTCCTGCCTTCTTTCTTGGTCCATTTGCTTGTAGGATTGTGTTCCATCCTTTAACTATTAATCTCTGTTTATCTTTTGCAATTAAATGTGTTTCTTGTAGACAGCAGAAGGTTGGGTTCTGTTTTTTGATCCATACTGCTATTCTATGTCTTTTAGTTGGTGTGTTTAGTCCATTTACATGTAGAGTTAATATTGATATACTGTCATCCATATTTTTGTTTGTTTGTTTGTTTACCCTTTTTGTGATTCTAATTCTTACCTTATTCTGTGTTTCCTGGTCTTTCTCTTTTGGTTTTGTCTTCATGACTTCTTCTAGTATTCTTTGGAGTGGGGGTTTGGTAGTGATTAATTTCTGTAGTTTCTGTTTGTCAAAGAAGGTCCATATTTTTACTTCATAGAGGAATGAGAGCTTTGCAGGGTAGAGTATTCTTGGTTGACATTTGTTGGCATGTAGTATGTTATATATGTCTCTCCATTCTCTTCTTGCCTGTAGTGTTTCTTCAGAGAAATTTGATGTCAGCCTGATTGGCTTTCCTTTATAGGTTATTTGTTTCTTTGCCCTTGTCATTTTTAATATATTTTCCTTCTCTTGAATTCTTGATAGTTTTACTATCATATGTCTTGCTGTTTTTTCTTTCATTGTAATAATTTGGAGATCGTCTGGTTTCCTGTATGTCAATTTTTGTTTCCTTTTTTATGTTTGGGAAGTTCTCTTCCAATTATTTCGTTGAGAAGTTTCTCTGTTCCTTTGTCTCTCTCCTCTCCCTCTGGTATTCCTATGATTCTAATGTTTCCTTTTTTCATGGTGTCATTTAGTTCTCCAAGCCTTTCCTCATTCTTTTTCCTTCGTTTTTCTCTTTCCTTTTCTGTCTTGATTCTGTTAGTATCTTTATCTTCCAGAATGATTATTCTTCCCTGCATATCTTTTAATTCACTTTTTGGCTTTCCCTGGATTTCTTTAGCTCCTCTACTAATGATTTTAAATCTTCCATTTCCTTCAATTTCTTCTTTATGGATTCGTCCTCAGTCTTCAGTTCTTTTAAAACTTCCAGTTCCTTCAATTTCTTCTTTATGGAGTCATTTTCATTCTTCAGTACTTTATTTATATTCCTCAGTTCTTTGTTCATTTAATTCTTTTTTTTTTTTGTTATGGCTATTTTGAAGTCTTTATCTGTTAGGTGGATGTAATCTTCTATGCCCATATTAATGGGTTCTGAAGAGGGATTTTCTTTCTGTGGTGTATTGTTTTGAGGGTCATCTGTGACTTTTTTCCTTCTTGTTGTTGGCTTTTTGCTTTGCTCTGTTCGTCGCATTCCACTGGTGCCAGCGGCCATGACTCCTGGTTTTACTTGCTTAGGAGTGTTTGTGGTTCCTTAGTGTCTGAGTTGCCTTGGCTGTGGCTGGGTATCTTCTGGATTTTCTTATTTTTCTTTGTTGAATTTCTGTGTTTCTCATGGCTTGTCCCCAATGTGTTTCTGGTTCCGAATGGAATTAGGGAAGATGAAGGGGTGGCTTGTAGTAAAAAAGAAAAAATAAATAAATAAATAAAAAGGAAAGAAAAAAGAAGGAGAATGAAGATGAAGAAAAGTAGGAATGAAGGAGCAAGAGAAAAAGGTAGGTTAAAAGTAAAAAAAAATTATGCAAAAATAAAAATTAAAAAATAATAATAAAATAAAAATTAAAAATAATTAAAAAAAATAAAGTAATGGGGAGATGTGAATTTGGAGTTTTGTAGTCCTTTTGCTCTTAGGTTTTGGGGTTTCTGGGTGGGCCCCCTGCTGGGGTTCAGCTCCTCCTTTCCAGTGACAGATGTTGCTGTTGTCTTGCTGTCGCTGATGTCATTAGTCGTTGCTGGGAGTCTTTCTATTCTTTCTCTATTCTTTCTCCCGCCCCCCCTTTTCTTTTCTTTCCTCCAATGTTTACCTGGGGCTATTCCTGCCCCAGGTTGGGAGCTCCTGGTCTTAGGTTCTTTTCTGCTGCTTGGGCCCTGCTACTCCATGAAGGGGTGCAGGGGTGGAGTCTGTGGGTGGCTGTTGGTCAGGGTTTCACCTCCCCTAGTTTCTGGGCTGCCAGTGTGCATCCACCCAGAGGTTGGGGTGGGGCCACAGGGTGTGCTGGGCCGTGTTCCCCACCAGCTGAAGTCTCCTTTCTGCTGCTGTCCCAGTGCCAAGATGCTGACACTTTGCAGGGGAAGGTGTAGTCAGAGATAGTTCCAACAGGAGCCTGTACCCCAGCAACAGGTATGGGAGGGGTTGTGGGGACTGTCAGTCAGTAGTTCTTAATCGCCACTCCCCTGTTGAAGTTGCCTCCCATCAGGCTGGGATCAAGTTACAGTCTAAGGGCGGAGGTGTTTGAGGTGGTCTCAGCAAGAGGTTTTCCAGTCTAGCCAGTTTCTCTGGCCAATTTATCACTTGGCAACCAGTGGGGAGATGCTTCTTGCTTGCACTTTCTCCCCGTTAAGATGTTACCTAGCCCCAGGTGGGGTATGAGACGCAGTGACCCTGGCACTTTCCTGAGCTTCAGCGCTGCCATGCAGGGAAGAGAGGGGGGTCATGGGGTGGGGGAGTGGGGGTCGCGCTCCCAATCAGCTGGCCGAAGCCCTCCAACCTCACCACAGTTTCTAACCTTGTTTTCAGTGGCTCTCAGGAAAGCCAATTTGCCCACCTCTCCTTTCTGTTGTTCCTCTGTGTGGGGTCCAATATCTTTTCTCTTCTTTTTACTCTGACTCTTCGGTTTATTTTTAAGTCTAAAGCACCCCTGGGGTTGATTGTATTGTGTAGGGCATATGGTTCTCTTCGATCAGCTCTCAAAGTTAGGAATATTTTTCTCCATAAATCTTTTTTTGTGGGAGAGCCTGATCCTAGCATCTGTTCGCCACCATGTTTTGGGGGGCCGTGTCCCAAATTGACAATTTTTTATAATTGGTCTTTAATTAAACCTGAAGTTACAACATTAAATCTCAGATTTAGTGAAACTTTTTCAGCAGACAGTTGTGATGGTCTGCAAATGATGCTTTCTGGTGATGTAGATGATCACAAAAATAGCACTGATAACACTAGGGAAACAAGTATATTAAGTCATCTCTTTGCAGTATTAGGTATCTCAAGAAAGTTTTTGGTCAAGCATGGGGTCACGGGAAATTCATAGTTGGGTTTTCTAGCAATGTTCTGTGATTTTATTTCAAAAAAAGGGATTCATAGCTTTCATAACTTTTAGATAGTTCCCATACCTTGCAATCATTGAGCAGGTACTCTTGGGTTTGTGCAGACATTTGTGTGTGTGTCTGCATGCACGCATGCCATTATTTCTTATTGCTAATGGAAAAGTTGACATTCTTTTGTGAAAGGTGTAGGAGTCTCACTTATACTTTCAACCAGATAAAGGGCATATGTAGGGCCTCCCTGGTAGTGCAGCGGTTAAGTGCTGTGCTGTGGAGCTGTCGGCAGTGGCAATGCCAGTTCGATGCCCGGCCGGGGAGATTCCCACATGGCATGGGAGACCTCTCCTGCCTAGCCCGCTGCTCCCCTCAGCAGTGTATTTCCGTCCATCTGCCTGTTCTGCTCTGCACTCTGTCTCTGGTGAACCCTCTCGCCCCCCACCCCCACACCTCTGGCCTGTACCCCAGCTTATATGAATAAATAAATCAATCTTTAAAAAAAAACAAAAAAAGATATGCAGCTTCTGTTTTTAAAAATAATAATAAAGGGCATATGTAATCTTTTTTTACACAAAGATGAATGATTTTTAGTTCAGCCTGAGGTCTTACATCATATAGAATGGAAAATGCTATCTATATTTGGGAAAAAATATATGAGAAGCCTTTTAGTCAGCTGCTTTGAATTAGTCACTTGAAACTAGGTCCTTTTGTGGTAACAAACAGTTCCCACTTGTTAGCACTTAAAAAGTTTTTGCTTATTGTTCCCCTTTAAGTTTGATGGGGGGTCTATATAGTTAGTCAGGACCAATGATTATAATACTTTTTGTAATATGGGGGTGAGATCGCCATCACCTTTGTACTAGGAAAAAGAGGATGGAAGGTTGCTCACTGACTGATAAATACATTTCCAGGAGGCAATTAGGCTTTTGCAAGTAAATTGCATAATATAATGTCTAGTACATAGCAGGTGCTCATTAAATATTAACTACTACTAGTAGCAGCAGCATTAGTAATATTATTAGCTAAGATAGAATAATTTTAATTTTACCACAAAGTGATATTATTCCTTGATATTTTTCAACTAAATGCTATACAAATTTATTTCAAATTATCCTTAAAGGAAGAAAGCTAGGAAAATGTTCTCATTTTCATGGAATATTCCTTTGTCTATGATAAAATTTATTGCTATCCCAGTTTTATCAATACCACTTTATGTGAACTTTAAGGAAGAAAATGATCTTTGGTTCTGCGCCAAGGTTACAGTATGTTCCACATGTAATGAGCAATGGATGAATTGTACAAAATATATCTTAGACTCTGTGAAACTGTAATCAGCAGTAGTAAAGATTTCCAGATAATTGTTGTTACCAACTTTAATTTACATATTACCAATGCAAATAGAGACATTTAGCCATTAGATTTGAAAATAAGATTGAGCATAGAGATAGTTTTATTTAACATTAAAGTGTTTATGCGAATGTCTTATGTTCAGAATAATCGAATTGCAAGGCAGAGCAAAACTTCCAAGCAAACACCTGGACTAGTCATTTTGGCAAGATTTTCATTTGTGATAGCATGAAATTTTAAGATAATTTGGCAGAGAACACCAGCCCAAATGTTACAAAAATGTTTAAGAATTGATAACGTGTTTTGGATAATAGGTGCCAAAGACCTGCAGCAAAGGAAGGACTCTAATTTATATATTCTAAAGAACTTCAAAGAAAACTTGAGCTAAATAATAAAGAATTGGAAGAAATTAGTCAGGTGGAGAGTAGAAAAGAGTTATGAAGCCAAGCTGAAAATATAAATTATCTTTAAATGCAAGGTAGTGGGTTTTTTTCAATTGTTATTTTTATTTATGTCTTTTACATTACTGTATATTCCCCGTAGGTTTCCCACCACCAATTCACCCATGTACTGTCACTACAGTCCCCTGTGCTCCCCTCTCCCCCATTCTGAGCCCCTTCCTCCCCTCTTTCTCACTGATTGTCACTCTTGTATTTGGTGTTTTTAATGATAAATTCAGAAAGTCCTGTTTGCATTAAGGAGTAGTAAAGAGGATACCCATAAACATTTTGCCTTCTCAATGTGTGTGTGTGTGCGCGCACGTGCGCATGTGTGTAAGAAAAAGACTGACAAGAAAGGAAGAAATGGATGAGAATGGCTAGTTTTGATCAAGTTAAAATATTCTATAATTCTAATTAGAGTTAAAAGAATTAAGTGGTATATATACATGTAAGTATAGTTCATATATGTAAACCCTACATGTAATATATGAATGTTTGTATATGCACATGAAATTTAGTGCTTATTCATTTGAGACATTTCCTAAATATTTGAAGTGAATTTGCTTTCATAATCCTTCCCCTGGGGAAAAAAAAGCCATATGAGATAATGAGGTAGATAATATTATTTATTATTATTTTATAGGTAGGGACACTGAAACTTCAAGGATTTGAACAGCATCTCCAAGATCACAGTGCTACTCAGGGCCAGAACATGCTCTTAAGCCCAGTTCTCTGATTCTAAAATATAACCATGAAATAAAAACTTTCCCAGCAGAAAGACACAGAAGCATTAATGAAAATGGAAAATGGAACAGATCCAGGCTCCATATTTCACACTTTGAGCATATGGGGCAATTTTCTAGGGCAGTGATAATTTTATTAAAAGTAATGACAACAGCACTGATAACTAGCACATATCAAGATCTTAATGATTAGATGCCATTTTAAAACCCTTATATGTATATATTATTTAATTTTCACAACAATGCTCTGAGGAAAGTTTCTTTATTATCACCATTTTATAAATGAGAGAATGAGGTCCAAAGGGCTTAAGTACAAAGAAGAAAATCTGTCTTTTTTTTTCCACCTCTCTCTCCTCCTTCTCCATCTTCCATCTCCCTACATCCAGGAGGGCCATTCCTGCCCCCATTGTTAAGCTACCATGGCTCTGGGGTCACAGAGATGAAATCAGAGACTCTGCCTGTTCATATATATGTTACCCCAAATTTCTAGCGTGTTGACTCTGAATACATTGAAATGATACTTGGGTCCTTCACACTCAGTCCTTTCTAGGGTGGAACCTGAAACACATATTTAGAGCTCAAAATTATCTCACCTATCCTATCTTCCATGAGCCATCTATCAGTTCTTCCAAGAAAAAAGGCATTACCCTAAGAAATTTCAGCACATAGCTGTCATTAAAATAAAATTAAAACTGATTTGCTGCTGCCCGTGTCAATTCCAGATCCTGCTAAAACCACCACTTACTACTTAAGATCATGACAATGTCATTTTTCACAATCATGCCTTGAAGCATTTGGTCACTTCTGTCTTTGTCTTTCCTACATCTCACTATTGTATAGCTTCCTGGGTATTATCATATCTCTTTGATATTTATTTGGACTCTTTCTTTGAAGCAATTTCTTGAGTCTAGAAGTGTTGTTTCAGAGAAGTCTGTTAAGCCTATATGCAATCTGTGAAACAAGTCTCCCCTTTGTACTATTTAATTTAATTAGACCTCTCATTTGAGATCTTACTGAGTCAATATTTAGTTCCTGCAACTACCTGAAACATTCCATACGCTAGTTAGCTAGCTTAATATGCATAGACATCTGAGCGCTATGACTTGTTTGCATTTGCTCTCTCTATGCATCTAGAGGATGCCAATGCAAAATTCCTCTCCCTTGCTTTCCCTCTTAATTATGCTTCTCCACAGTTCACATAATAGATCCTTTTTCTGGATGATTAATTGTGATGGAACAGAAGGAAGAGCAGTCCTCAGCATTGTCTCACCAATTTTGTTTGTAGAGCTATTTCTCTGATGTGGCATTTTCAGACAGTTCCATTATACAACTGCTTCTCCACCTGGAAGCACTGGCCAGGTGGAGCACCATAAATGGCGTAATTTCTCCTATTGCCACTAAGTGCCTAGAAGTGAGTGAAAAAGAAAAGGGAAGGTAATGAATGGTGTTTCAGAGCAACCCTGTTATTTCTACTCTCAAGGGATCAGTGTAAATATTTGGGCTTTTTTGGTCTGTCTTGGGAAAAGTGATTTGAAAAATGAAAAAAAAAAAAAGGTCTATTAACTCAAATAAAATTCAAATAAAAGTACTTAAGATTTGGTTCTTGCCAAACCTTCAGACTTTATTTTTTTTTAAGATTTAATTAATTTATTTATTTGTAGAAGAACTTGGGTGTAGGCCAGAGGTGTGTGTGGGGGGGGGTGAGAGCACTCACCAGAGACAGAGTGGGGAGCACAACAGGCGGATCTACTTAAATACTGTGCCGAGAGGAGCAGCAGGTGAGACAGGAAAGGTCTGCTGTGCCTGTGGGTTAGCTCCCTATCCCCGGGATCAAACTGGCTGTCTCAGTGTTAGCACTGAGACTTAACCCCTAGGCCACCAGGGAGGCCCCAAACATTCAGACTTTACCCAAAGGGAATACAAAATGTAAAAGATATAAATAACAATAAAAATATATATTTATTAAAAAAATAAAGAGAATCTCAGGTAAAAATGCTTTTGTTTAGCAATAATCTCAGGAAAAATATACTGAGGGCATTTGCCTGAATATCAAAATGTGTACATATGTACAAACATATTTTTAAAAGGTATTTTGTACTTGGTTTTCCGATTTAAAGCTTAGGTATAAGAATAGATTTTTTATATCAGTCCCTTATAAGGTGTATGGTGTGAAAATTCTTTCTCCTATTCAGTAGGGTAAATTTTAGTTACTGTTTCTTTCACTGTGCAGTATTTTAATCCCAGTTGTTCTCTTCCTTGCTTGCTGTTGAGGACAAATCCATAAAGAAATCACTGAAGCTTATGTTGTGAAATTTTTTGCCTATCTTTTCTTTATTTTTTTGATTTTAGGTCTTACAACCAAGTTCTTTACCCATCTTGAGTTGATTTTTGTGTATGGTGTGAAGTAGTGGTCTCGTGTCATTCATTTACATGTTGTTGACCAGTTAAGAAAACTCTCACTCCTGTGTTTATTGCAGCATTATTTACAAAAGTCAAACTAAGAAAACAACTGAAGTAGCCAAAACAGATGAGTGGGTCAAGACAATGTGGTATATATACACATGGAATATTATTTAGTGATCACAAAAAGACAAAATCATGCCATTTGTGGCAACATGGATGGAGCTGAAGGGAATAATGCCAATTGAAATAAGTCAGGAGTATGATAAATACCAGATACTGTCAAATATATGTGGAATATAGAGATACCAAACTAAGGGTCAGATAAAGACAAGTTTAAAAGCTAACCCTTGAAAGTTGACTATAGAAGGAGAGGGGCTGGCGGAGGGGTGAGAACAAAGAAGGAAGGAAGCACAATAAGACTATGGTGGTGGAATATGGGTGATTTGGTGGTGGGTACATTCCAGTGGAAGTTCATGATAGGGGTTTCCTACACTTCAATATGCCAGCAATAATGTTGGCATTACTTCAGTTACACACACACACACACACACACACACACACACACACACACACACACACATACACACGAATAGCTTACTATATCTTCGCAAAATGTAAGATGCTATACGCACACACACACACACACACAGTAGCTCCTTTAGTTTTTATCTACCTAGTATGTAACATTTATCTCCATTTTACAGATGATGGGCCAGTGTCCCATTAATATTTAGTAATTTGTTTATATTCACAAACCTATAGTAAGATGAAGACAGGGGAAAACTCAAGTATTTCTTAATCCAAATTCATGCATATATTTTGTAAGAGGTTCTTATGCTATATAAAACAGAATCATAAAATAAGATTCTGTTCATAAGGTTCCTGATGCCTAATCCTCAAGGCTGCCCTATTTTCCAGGTCTGTGGGGGCCTGAGTCAGGGACATGAGTCATAGTCAGTGGAAATTCTGATAAAAAGGTAGACTTCATCACACTTCCCTCCATGCTGGCTACCTTTAGCAAGTGGTTTTGATGCAGAATCACTTGGAGATTTTGGTTTTTTCCTATATTTCATAGCACGGTATATTTCTCATTAGAGTATACTGTCAGCTATATATGAGAGCATATGTCAATAGTGATTTGTATAGCTCTCTGTGTGAAACTGTCACCTAGCATCTAGAGCACAATGCATACTAAAACTTAGCACTACTATTATTAGCAATAGCAACATCAAAAATAATAGTTAACCTTTATTGAGGTTTACTGTATTTCAGAGTGTTTAAGTTCTTTACATGTATTGTTTTATTTAATCTTTAAATAAATTCTATGATGCCTCTTTTATTATTTTCACTATGCAGTTTTTTAAAAATTTTCTTACATTGTTGTTCACGTTTGTACAATATTTGATATCTCCCCTCATGTGTAGTTCCCTTAATTCCTCCAGCACTGCAGCAGCCATGACCATCACCATAGTTCCTTGTACTCCTCCCTCCTGTTTTGAATCCTCTCTCTCCTCTCCCCTGCTGTGTGCCTCAGATCTAAGATTTGCTGGCAAGTTTTGTCTTTTTCCTGCTTCTTTGTTCAGTTTCCCGATATTGCCCTTATACATGAGCCCATATGATATTTTTCTTTTCCCTTCAGATTTATTCCACTCGCATAATCCCTTCCAGCTCCAATCAAGTTGCCTCAAATGACACAAGTTAATCCTTTTTGATCACTGAGTAGATTTTCATTGTGTATATATAGCACATCATCTTGTTCCACCCATGACTTTGTATATTGTGAAGCAAAAATGAAACAGATGGCCTTTTAGGTAACAATTGTTTTGCAGCAGACCCAATATTCAAATCTAGGCTTTGGACTCCCTCCTAACCAGTCCATCTCAAAGTCTCCAAACACAAATTACCTGGAAGTAAGTGAATCACTTCAGTTTAGCAATATAAGATACCTCTGTGCTGAATAGTTTTTCAGTTCTTATTCTCACTTCTCTCTTTAAGATGTACAGATAGAATTAATACTGATAAAGAGAAAGGAAACAGACAATAGAATGTGTTTTATGAGTGATTTTCCTTGTTTTGACTCTTCTGCCGGTGTCAGTGTCCCTGATGAGTGCTGCGGTCCCTGTGCTGTGCTCCATCTCCAGCTGCTCTCCAGTGCCTGTTCTGTAGACCACCTTAAAATGTATTTCAATGATTTTAACAAAAGCTTGCTATAATAATAATTGAACAAAGGCATATAGAGTTCTCTGAAATCTAGGTAAAATCTACTCCTTTGACACTTGAAAGATTGACCTATGTCAAATATGTCTTCCCTATTGTTTTATGTAAATAAACTAACAAAACAGGTGGTGGGTGTTTAGGGGCAGCAATTTATATGACAGGAACATTCCATACTACAATTAAGTTATCCAGAAAAATCTGTTCTGAAATAAGACGTAAATAAGGATTGATTGAGCCTTTCTAAAGTAGGATTTTTAATCATTTACATTTTCCCTACTGTTGCAAGTGATATGCAAAATTCTGAAATGTCCTAAAGATGCTTATGGTTAATATTCAAACAGATGCAACAAAGCACAACTGTATTTGTGAGGGAAAGATTAGATTCAATTTAATAAGAATATAATACAAAATGGGGGGAATGATAGTTAAGTGATTTTAAACTATGGGAAGCTGTTTAATAATACTTAGCACATAATAAGCACTGTTTATTATGCATTAAAACTATGTAAATATTAGCTATAATTTTTTATTATAGTAGATCTTGGAAAAGATAATTGACCTCTTTTTCCAAATCTATGAAAAGAGAATTTCAATTTCACGTATCCCAAGGGTTTGTTGACAGAATTAGATATGATAATGCATGTAATATTTTTTGGTATGGTAATGAATCAGTAAATACTAATTACTATTTGGGGACTCGTGATAACCGTGATTTAAATTCTTTTTGTATAGACCGAGTTAAATAAGAATGATTAAATCGTCCATGGAAGCAAGCTATCACGTATAATACCACTCTCTCTGTAAAGCGTCCCAAGTTTCACAAATTGATTTATAGACTGTAATCCCAAAATTTGATTGGAAGTCTGAGAATCCCAGTATTTTGCCAAATATAAGGTTGGAACGCCTAGACAGTGTTCCTTAAATCAGATAAATTGTGTTACACCGTAGAGATCAAACCTAAGCATCCAAATTCTGTTTTTGTTTAAAAACTCATGTGTGTACAACCAAAATCTCTAAGTAAAATGAACTCACATATTTTCTGAATAGCTATTTCACTACTCTTCCCTTTGTGCTCAGGTTCATCTCTTTTCCATGATATGTTACAAGAACAAAAGATTGCCTAACAACACCCACAAAGCACCATTGTGAATATTGTCATGAATATATAAAACACATAGTAAAACAATGTATTTTGCTAATTTTCTGTTAAGTTGAGGTGAAGATAGGAACTGTAAGTGCCCATGCCTTCTAATTAATTAATGTTTTAGACTAATCTGGAACTATTTAGTGAAAGGTTGCCAGAAAGCCACTTACACAGTCTTGAAAAGAAAAGCTTTGGGGGGGTGGGGCGGGACCAATGGAGGGGGAGAGACACTGAGAGAAGGGCAGACAGAGAGAGCCATGCGGCCTGCAGAAAAGCATGTGCGGTTTTTATATCCTCATATAGGGGGAGGGATAGGCTGCAGCCAGCAAGGGATTTTGGGTTAAGGGCCTGTGACCTTTAAAGGTCAAGACAGGCAGGGTGGGTTTCTTGGATAGACAGGTGGGTTCCTTTAGGGCTACAACCATGTGCTGCTTCCTTGATTGTGACTGTCAGGGTGCCCTTGACATGTCCTTGTCTGGACGGGTACCTCTTGCCGGACCCTAAGATATAGATCCTCAAATATAATAGACCCTCTCAGTAACTAGTTGTTGAACTCCCTGTTAAATTATAAAATAATATAGGAATTAAAAATATCTTCTGGTTTGGAAGTGTAAGGAGGTCCAAATACATCCCATATTTAATAATGCAGTTCACGTATCTCTGTTTCATTAAGTCTGCTTCTCTAGTTTTACCATGTTATTTGTTTGGAACATATTTTTCTGTCTATTTTCCTGACTTAGTGTGCTGCTTTAGGCAGTTATGTAAGACAACTGCCTCTCCCAGTCATGATGGAGTAATGTCGTGTAGGAGACTTACCTTTATCAGCCAGTCTTTTAAGTTGTTTTTCAGTTGTCTTTCAAGGTATTCTTTGTATTTTCCCTTGTTAGCTTCTTTGTTCGTAGTCACTCCCTGCAGCTGCGGCTGTACTAAGGGCTATCAGTGTCCCAAAGGTTGATCACAAATACTTAAATGGGGGCTCATTGGAACCAGACCCTCAGGCAGCAGTTTTTGCAATATGCAAATAGGTCTCTTTCAGGAAACACTGGGAAATGTTTCTGGCAGCTCATTCTGCACACAGTGGAGAATATAGGCTTGGGGAGTCTTCAGGAACCCCTTAAGGACTACTTCTTTTGTTACTAGTAGGGTGAGGGGCACCAAGAACTCCCAAACCTGCCTGCTCTATATAGGTTCTGCCATCTGCCACATCAAGACAAAACATACTGAGTGCATAAGACCTTTAATGGAAGGGAACTTTAATATAATTAGTGTGCAATAAAGAGAAGAAAAGGCAATGAATAGATAAAATAGATTTCACATGAAACACCCAAAGTTACCCATCCTCTTGTGGGTAAATGCTTAGTCAAACAGGGTTGGCCCAAAATTGGGTCACGGAGTCCCAGAATCTTGCCACAAGTCTAAGGCACCTTCTGGTGGGGACTTATAAGAAAGGTACAGAAGGGGCCAAACATGTCTGGAAGTAAAAGAGCAAAATCAAAATCAAGATAAAGGCTGCCATTGTTAACCTCCCCACGGGTCTCTCACCTATGTCTGTTTCAAGTGTCCTCTTCCATGTGCCCCAAGCCCCTTGCACAAGCCCCAAGCTGAGAAGCAAGCACGGCTTCTTCACATCTCTTTCTCTGCTCCATGTGCCTCCTCCCTGTCTCCTTGTTTCCCCTCCTTCTTCCTTCCTTTTTTCCCTCTAGCTTCTCCCCCTCCCTGCTCAACTCCACTGTTCCTTGGGTAGTGCAGCAAACTCTCCTTTAGGAGGACCACGCTGCTATACTTTCTTTGCTATTAATCTTGCAGGCCTCTTGGCTAGAAGCCCAATTTGTTTTCAGACCTGGGTGTTTTGGTGACCTGTCCCATAAATGGGAGCCTTGGGAAGCTAAATGTTGAGTCAAGCCCTTCACTCCTCAAGGAGAACTGGGAGTTGTTTGTTCCTTTCCAATCGTATGTCACTAAGTCAGGACTGTGTTTATGGAAGTTTTTAGAGTTGATGGAGAGCGGGGTCCTTGGGTTCACTCTGGGAAAGGTTTCACCAGTGCTCCCCTTTCAACAGCAGGCAGTGAGTTTCTTGGGCGAGTTTCTACACGACACAGAGGCGTGGAATATATATAAAGAACAGGCAAATAGGGAAAGAGACAGAAGAATAGAGAGCACTCCCATAGACACGAGTGGGCAGGAAGAGCTGCCCTTAAAGGGACAGGCTTGCTAAGAGAGGCCTGCATGGTTGTAGGCAGGTGTCTTGAGGAGAGCTGCCTCTGCTGAGGGAGGTCAGTAAATAAAAGTCCCAGCATGGTACAGGTCACGGACAGGCAGGAAGGCCGCTGCCCTGCAGAGGGACAGAGAGTTGGTGGAAAGAAGCACCCGCATAGTCACAGGTGGGCAGAAGGAGTGCTGCCCGGAGCCAGTGCAGAGATGGCACTGATAAAGTTTTCTCTTTGGGAGGGGCTCACACCTTCCAGGAGTGGCTTCTTTGTTGTTAATCATGTAGGATTAGAAAGGGGCCAGAGATTGTCCAGACACTCCTTATTCTCCCTATAGCCTCTAATACCTGCCTGAAGTGATTATGTTCATCCCCCCTCCTCCAACTCTTGGCATTGTGTGTGCAAGGTTCTGGTTTGGTGATGCCTCCTTTAGGTTTTCTATTCTTTCCTCCATCAGCAGGAGTGAGTCTCAACCTTCAATAGAAAATAACTTTAATATAATTAGTGTGCATGAAAAGAAGAGAAAGTGAGACCATAATTTCAGTTTTTCGAGTCTAGTCTCCCAGCCTGGAATTGACCCCAGGCTGTGGTGGCAGCAGAATCCCAGCCACTAGACCAACAGGGGTTGGTGTCTCACGAAGCCAGGAACTTCACTAATGCTAAGGCAGATAAGAGAAAAGAGGTGGATTTGTTTAGAGAAAGAAAAAGGTTATTAAGGAGAAAAGGAGCAGAAGTAAAGTGGGCCTCCCAGGCCAGTGGAACCAGGCCAGGGAGGGGCAAGGAAGCTGAAGTGGAGTTGTGCCTCAGGGAATATAGACCTTCTTTCCGTAATTATTCTAAAGTCCCATCAGTCTCTTTGTGATTGGCTAGTTTTTGGTGGTCTCACTCACTCTGCAACTGTGCTTGGAATTTCTCTGCTTCACAGCCCTTATCAGAGAACCCCCACACACACCTTTTTATTGCCCTTGTCTGGGGTCATTCCCTGGTCCTGGGTTGTTTGATTAAACCCCTTTGGGATTTGTTACCGGTATCTCTGGAGCTTCCCTTAGTCCTTTTTTTTTTTTTTTTTTTACAACAGTAAACATGGGGTTTATTTTACAAATGGGGGAAAAGAGCTCGCTGCATCCTCAAGTGGTGCTTACCTCACCCAGAACACATCAGTGATGGTAGCTCTTCTCTTAGTCCTTTTGTTGCCCTTTTCTCAGAAGCCTCTTTTAACTCTCCCAAGTCCCTGCCTGTACTGTCCCTGAGCTGCCTAATTAACTCTAACTTGCCCTAGGACTCAAAAGGATTATAATTTCCTGAGGAAACACCCAAAGTTACCTATCCCCTCTTGGGTAAATGCCCAGCCAGATAGGCTGGCCCAAAACAGGACTGCTGAGGCCCAAAAGCATGCCACAAGTCTTAGACACCTTTGTAGGGACCACTGGAAAAGTAGCAAAAGGGCCCAGATAAGTCTGGAAGGAAAAGAGCAAAATCAAAATACAGGTCAAGACAAAAGGGTGCCATTGTTAGCCTCCCCATGGGGCTTTCACTCGCATCTCTTTCAAATGTCTCCTTCCTTGTCCCCAAGTCCCTGGTGCAAGTCCAAAAGCCAAGAAACAAGGGGTTTCTTATTTACATATGCCTCCTCCAAGTCTTGCAAGTCTCTCCAGTCCTTTCTAGCTTCCTCTCCCTGCTCAGCTCCACCTTCTTTAGGAGGGGCAGGGGACATGGGACCACCCCTCTTTAGATTTATAGATTTACAAATTTTAGATTTGTTATAATAGCCTGTGAGTAGGTAGATCATCTGCTTATACAAAAAGAACAAGGGGGATTTCAGGACATCTCATCACTGATAAAATCTGTTATGGTTTTCAAGTGTCTGTGAGGACCTGGAGGAAAAGATAAGAAGAATTAAGGTGGTGTAGAACTGGATGGAACCTTACAAATCATCCAACTCATATATTACACAAAGAAATTTGAGCTTCTTTCATAGCTTAGTAGACAAAGTAGCTAGGGCAAAATGATTCAGTAGTCAAAATAAAAATTGAACACATAGTCTCTTGTGGTTGTTTATATTATTCTATTACTTTATGTTTGCTTCCAGTTATAGGTTAGAAGTGAGAGCATAATTATGAGGAATTAGGGTTTTTAAGAGGCTGGCAGGAAAAACATTCAATGCCAAGTGAGTGAGCTACCTGGTAATGAGGTCTTATCAATGCCTATGTCTGCCCAGGATTAGTTCCAATATCTGGGGTGAGGCAGACCTAAAAGGTGTGGGTAAATTAGACAATTCCACAAAGGTTAAATAAATTCAGGGCTAGAATCCAGGGAGAACATTAGATGAAAGTTTTTGGAAAGTTCACAGATGAGAAAGGTAATAAATCAGACGTCCCTTCTGTTATATTTTTCACCAACCCTTCTCAGCCTCTAGTCATCTTATTTAGTTCCAATAAACTGTGCCAAGGTTATAGATGTTACCATCAGTTCATGACATCAGTCATGTTTTGCATCATCTCTCTGACATAGGAGGGAGAACCCAAATTCTTCTGAGGAGAGCAGAAGAAATTATATATTCTCTTCCTGGTACCATTAGGTTAAATATAGACTTACTCATCTGTTTTGTTTTCAGGCACTTTATAAAATATACTTGTGTCAAAATCAGGAAAGAACAGAGTTTTCATATTTCAATTTTAATGGTGTCAAATACCCCAAAATATAGTATTCAGCTAAATTTAGAAGGTTATTCATTTTCCAGAGTCTCCCCAATAATAACTGTGTTAGGAATGAAAGAGGCCAAGAGTATCAGACTGAGGTGGGCTTTATTGAAAGTCCAAGAGGAACCACCCTCTGCAGGCTGAGAATTGCACCCCAAGATTAGGGAAGTGGGTTTTTATAGGGTCAGGCTGCTGCCGGAATTTTTGGCATGTATGTGGGTGGCAGGGGACTCTTCTGCCTAAGGGGGTCTGCTGGAGTTACTGGCAGGGGCAGGGGTCTGCTGGAATTATATACTGTGGTCAACTTACCTACGGTTTAGCTTCTATTTGGCAGAGTCAGGTCATGCCAGTTTTATAAGGGTTCTGTGTGTGTGTTCATCAAACTGTATTCCATTCTTACTGATACTGCTCACAACCATCATTTACCATAAATATCTTTTGAAATCCCTAATGGAGTATTTTAATCAGCCTTTATTTTTAATAATTTGGTTTCTAGGAAGGCAACATTAAAAGAGACCATAAGTGTGTTTCCTATAGGACAGTAAATCTGAACCTGCTTTGATTAAACTGGCATTTTTCTCCAACTTCTTATTTTGGTTATCCTAGCATGGCAAACATGTTTTCAAACTGTCATGATTTATTAGATCCATGAAAGCAAAGAGTATGATATTCATCTCTCTAGGAACTTTTAGAAAATTTATCACCGAGTCTTAAATGTGAACCAACAAAGAAAAATATCAGAGTTAGGTTTACACATATCTTTAGTTTTATATCTGATTTCCCAATGAAAATCAAGGCAAATCAAAGTATCATTTTGTTGTGGTAAATGCAGCAGTGGAAGTACATGTGAAGTAAGATAGGGAGCACAAATAAATTACTGCTAGTCTCTATCTGAAAGGGGAGAATGATATGGGAAAAATCATTGTAGAATTATGGGGATAATCCAGCTGAGTTTTGAAGAATAGGTATAAATTCAAGAAAACTCCTACGATAGAGGCAAATATTTTCAAAGGCATAGGGTCATGATTTTCATTTTATGCTCTAAGAAAGGAATTTTGAGTAGTTGGATTGGTTTAAGATAAGGTTGTCAAAGTCATTTGAAAATATAACATGTTCAGTCCTTTGGACATTATCTTAAGGTTATTTATGTTACATTGAAGATCATAAAACATGAAAGTAATTATCAGAGTTATTACATTTTAGAGAAAAAATTCTGTGTGCAATTTGGAGATTGAATTAAAGAAAATGAGGCAACTCTAAGAGACTAATGGGAGACTATTTTAATGACTCACAGAAAAGGGACATTGACTTGAATTAATGCAGTGAATGTAATGTTGAAGAAGATTGAATTTAAAAAAGATTTAAGAGAATGAACTAATACATCATGGTGACCACATAAAATAGACATGATTTGGAGAATATTATAACAACAATTAAACATATTTGTTAGGCACTCTTCCAAGTGTTTAACATACATATTCAAATTAACTTAATTGTCATGTCAAATTTATTAGATGCAATTATTATGCCTGTTTTTCAGATGAGAACACTAAGACTGTAGTAACTAAGTAGATCTTCTAAAGTCACTCAGTTAATGTGATAGAGAAGACTTTTAAATACAAGCCATTTATTTCTGAAGTCTGTGTTTTAAATCTTCCCTAACCATTATGCTGATCTAACTAGGAAGAATATGGTGGCTTAGTCTTGGGTGGGTTGCATTCAAGGTTTTTGCAGCAAGTTCATGTGTAAACATGTTAAAGGTGTTTGAACTCTGATAATGGAAAACAAAAGAGATGTTGGATGAAAATAGAGATGCATAATGCTTGAGTATATGAATGACTTGAGTGTATGAATTGAAGTGATAGGTATATCCAGTCAATGATGCATATTTCTATTGACCTGAGTGAGAGTTGCAGAGAATTCATGATCGGTTGATGACATGAGTAGTGTATAGATATAGACCCTTTCATAATATTGAAACAACTACAATGTATTGCTTCATGAATATTTGGTGTCACAATTTTTATGTTAAAAACAGTCATTTGATAAAGAATCCAAAAATATATACTACATATCTGTACTCTAACTGCATCTCAATTACTGAGTTAATTTAAATAGAGCAAACAAATCAAAATTTACTTATTATTGAATCTACATTTAAACAACTTTGAGACATTTCTCTTCTAAATCTAGTTATAAACTCTCCAGATGAAGTACTACTGTTCTACAAGATAATTGGAAATAATCATTTTGTTTTTTCTGGTAAATGAAAATTTTGGACAATAAATTGTATGATCTGGGGCCAAAATGTATGCAATATGGGCAAAGAATTAGGATCAATACTTTATATTCCAAGTTGTTGTAAAACTTCATTATCTAAAGTTTTCACTGTGTCCCGTAGCCCGCTTCACTTTTTGTCAGTTTCCATAAAATATGCATTTGTGAGGCCTGAGATAGAATTTGGTCATATCATTACTCATCAAATGTTAACCCACTGAAAATATCCCTAAGCTTCTATATTCACTTCACAATCTTTTACATAAATTGGAATATATATTGCCTATGACCCTCAGATACAACCAATCTTTTGTTGAAATAAAAGGACAAAATTATAAAAACTATGAAATGTTAGCACAACATTTTATCATTTGAGATGCATTGTCTATACTATCTTAAAGGAGGCTTTCCTTAAGCACAAAAATATTTGAAGACAAACTCTGTAGGGTGAAAAGCAAACATTTTCAATTTAGCAAGGATTTAGACCAAGTTAAGTTACCTTGTCACTTCTGCTTAATTCAACCAAATCAACACAATGAGATGTAATTACCAAATATATTAAAAGAGAACATTTAGGAAACATGACTACATGTGGAACTATGAAATAAGAAAAATACAAATGCAAATGAGTCCATATTATCTTATTTGAATTGGTAGATTCATCCCTGAGAATCCTGAAAGGAAATGGAACCTAGGCAAATACATTTTATCATTTCTGACAAATTACTGACTTTTTTTTTTAAAGATTTATTTATTTATGCATACAAGCTGGGGTACAGGCCAGAGGCGTGGGGCAGTGAGAGGGCTCACCAGAGACAGAGTGTGGAGCAGAACAGGCAGATAGATGGAAATACACTGCTGAGGGGAGTAGCGGACAAGGCAGGAGAGGTCTGCCCCGCCATTTGGGAATCACCCCAGCCAGGCATCAAGCTCGTGTTGCCCCTGCCGAAAGCTCCATAGTGCAGCGCTTCAACCCACTGTGTCACAGGGAGGGCCTATTTACTTTTTCTTTGAAAGGAAAAAGTTTAAGAATTGAATATATGTTCAAAGATATATTCTTAGACCAAAAGTCTTGTAATATTTGTATTATAGCCCCAATTTTTTTTTTTTTTCAATTCTTAAGAACATAAGTGAGAGTGATAAATACAGAGAAGGGAGTAGAAGGTAGGGAGGGTGAGTATAGTATAGATATACATACATACATGGATATATTTAAAGGAATAACTCAAGTTTCACTGAATTTCATTTCACTTTGTACAGTTATTATGACTTCAGCTGCTTTGGGGAATACAGGAGGTATATTCAAATGTGATAAATAAAAAGTTATAATTCTCTTGGGAATTGCTATTTCTCTCCTTGTCAGTCTCGTCTCTCTCAGTTCTGCTGTGATTCTTTTAGGTGGTGAGATTTCCAGTGCTGCAATGCTAGACCCCAATCTCTGCTCTAGACATTCTCACAGCTCCTTAAAATAATGGTTGTGTTTTGTCAGCCCTTTCATAGGTCCAAGTTAAAAACTCTGACCTCCTGGTACTTAAGATGTTTCACTCCTAAATGAGCTTGTCTTTGTTCCTCATTGCAACATTTGTGCCTTGACCTCTTTCCATTCTCCAGAGTTTTATATGCTCCTTTTTTTTAGTGACTTCTTTGTCCATGTTTTTGTTTCTCTCTTAGATTAATGAACAATATATCAACACCATGTTTATTGGATCCATATCTATAGTCACTGTGTTTTGTCAAAATGATAGGTGATGTTCTTCAAGATTTGGATTATAGAGGTGACAGTAGGTATACATAAATTGAGGATGGTGTGGTTCAATAAATAAATTAATTTGCAATTAAAATGTAGAAGCAGGATAAACCAACTGTGGTGAACAATAGCTAATGAAGTGGTCATGAAACATAAAGATACGTTTGCAACAAGACTGGTAAATAGAGAATTAGGTATAAGAAAAGTTTCCAAAATGGTTGGAATGTAGAAAACCAGCTAGGAGACTGATGACATCATCTCCATCTGAACTATTTTGGGTTAGGCGTAAAGAAGTGGTGATGGTATTTGTGTAGGAATGATTTAAATTGCAAGTAACAAAACTTGTTATGATTTAAATAACAAAGCATAGCCCAATGATGGTTACACCAAAGCTTAATAGTGTTATTGAATTTGGATTCCTTCCACATTTCCCTCTGCAACTATCAGTACATTATGTTCCATTATAATTTTAGTATGGATACAGCAGCTCCAAATTCCATGTTTTTACACAACTACATTTTTAAGAAATGAAAGAACCAACCTTTCCCTTTACATGACAGTGACATTTTGTTACAAAAATGAGTCCTCCCCATAACTACCCCAGCATACTTTTCCCTATTAGCAGGAATGAAACACCCCTAGATTAGTTGTAAAGGGTAACAGACCAATTATGATTAATCCCTAAAGTTTGAGTAAATTTTTACCTGAAGAAAATCAGGATTCTGTTGTAAAAGAAAAATGGGGAAATGGCTAATGAATATTCAACTGAAAGAATCTGCTACAAAAGACATTGTGGAAGATAAACTAATAAACTTGAATACTTACTAAATGTGTAAGACAGAAATTATTAAAAATAATTTAGAACTTGTATTACAGAGGGTGGCCATATTACTTTTCATTGGTGTTATGAGAACACTCTTGAAAGTAATTGAATAGCTTATTAGGTTCAGCCTCTAGTTCCCACAGAATAGTGTTTCAAACTATTATTTTTTACTGCAACAGCATGCATTTACGTGCAGAACTTACAGCTTATAAGCAGACCCATTTCACTGAACACTGTACTGATGAAGTAGGCTTTGAACATGATTACTAGGTAAATTAGTTTTAGCTCCCCTCCTTTCTTTCCCACACAAGGAATTATATCAGCATACTAGACATGAAAGGATATAATTAGAGTAATAACCTTAGAGCCACTCTAATTTATGGACAGTAAATCATTCCCGAACTTCATATTTGAATAATAATTACTGTCAAATTATGGTCCCTGGGACACATGGCACAAATAGTTGAAAGGCATCCATGTGCTTGAACCCTAGGTTAAAGGCTGTGGATCTGCCCTCTTCTTCCATTGTGACCACTCTTATTGTTATTATATTTTTGCAATTCTTGGATCTATGCATGTTTAAGTTGAAAGGTGAGATTAAAAAGAGAAGTAAAAGCCCAGGTATCTGAAGCTGAACATATACACACACTCCAATGCACACACCACAAAACTCAGTATAATGTGAGGCATGAAGCAATCAAAAATTAGTGTAAATATATAGAGATTTATAGAAACTCAGTTTTCTTTATCATAATTGTCAATATTTCTCTTTAACAGATTGAATTAAGAAGTAGCAGAATCTCATTATGGTTTTGATTTACGTTTCCCTGATCATAACAGATGATGAGCATTTGTGTGTCTTCATTGGAAAAGTGTCTCTTTAGCCCCTCTGCCCACTTTTGACTAGGTTTTTTTCTTGTTGAGTTGTATAAGTTGTTTGTAGATCTTGGATACCATGTGTACAGTGTGCCAAATTTTGAGAGGTTTTTAACTCCTTTGCCCATTTTTTTGGCCCATATACACACATGGAATACTTTGCAACTTTACAAAAAAAAAAAAAAGGAAGGTAAACCCTTGCCATTTGTGACAATATCAATGGAATTGACTTAATCAAATTGTCAGAAGGAGGAAGACAATACCGTCACTTCTATATGGAGTGTAGAGAAACAAAACAAATGGTGATTTAAAACCAATCCAACAACCACCTCTAGAAATATGGCTGTAGAATTGAGAGTTACCAGAGGGGGAGTGGGAGGAGGGAAAGCAGAGTGTGAAGGGCACAATGGACTATGATGGAAGACTGTCGATACCTTGGTGGTGGGTATTATGTGGTAACATACACCTGAAGGGTGTAACTGCATACCTCTAAAGCATATACAGTGTTCTAAGCCAATGTTGCCTCAACTGAAAAAAAAAACAAAAACATGCAGTTGAAGAGTTATACAGTAACATTTGAAACATGTTTCTTGAGAATATGAGTTAAACTGGAGAGTAGCATTCAGAGAAACTGGGGATTATTGGCAGAGTTAAATGTTCAGGGGAATAAAACAAAAAGACTTCTCAACTCCCCAACAAAATAAAGGGATATGTCAGTGCAAACTATAGAATAAGAAATGTGGTAGGGAAATCTTAGCCAGAGCAAGACAGTCTCAAATGAGAGAAGACTTCTCATTACATTACAAATTAATTTTTTTTTTTTCCCTCAAGACAGTAGCAAGCAGCGTAAGATGTCTGAGAGGGTAGAGGATGTGTAGCTACATAGGTTTGGGTTTAAGCTCTGGTTTATCTAGTACTGCCTGTGTGACCAAAGCACTGAAATTCTCTGAGTGATAGTACTTAGGTACCTTATCTGATAAAGGGGAAAAAATAACACCTACTTCATACGATTGTTATTAGGATTATAGGTAATACTTAAAAGCATATGGCCTTGAAACAAGTTTACAGACTGGAAACCATTGTTAGAATTTCATCTTTCATCATCTCTTTCCTTTTTGCAATAACCATTTGAAAAGGGAATGTTGTTTTCAAAACCTTGACCATCACAGTGGTGATAGTGAATCAGTATATTCTCTATTCATTATTCTTGATCTGTCCTCATAACCATCCTATGAGGTAGTTGTCAATTTCCATTTTAAAGACGAGAAAACTGAGACTTCAAGAGAAAAATAATTTGCTTGAACTTATGTAGTTTGTCTCCAGAGTCAATACTCTTAACTACTCCTATCTATGTCCCCCCACATACCTATATAGTAACCACCTAAACCTGAGGGCTTTATTTTTAAATTCACACAAAGGAAAAGATGACAGTGATTAAGAACCAGGCTTGTCTCCACACTTACACTGCTTGCTGACTCCCTGTGCCTGGGGGTAGGTTAAGGGCTTGCTGCTTGGAAGCTGGGGCTTGCTACCAATATAATTCCCTGTCCCCAAACAGCTGGAAGGGCAGCCACCAGCTGCTGTGAAATGTGTTTGAATCTTATCCCTTCAACTAGCAGACAGCTGTGCTTATCTATAGAAAGACCCTGGAAGATTGTTTTGTTTTTATGAGACACTCTAGCCAGGATGAGAGAAATTGCTGATTTGAAGAGAGACTGAATTCAGGAATAGCACTTTTTAGTATTTCCGCACTTTTCCAACCTCTGATATCCACTCAGATATAAAGTTTGTGAGTCTCAAATAAATAGACGACAGTCGTTTTAAAGACACTTTAATTGTTTTCCTCAAGATGCATTTTTTACACCTGACATATTCCATGCCTCATATCTGAGATAACAGCATTCTGTTGCACCAGGCTTCTCCTGGAATAATTTCTGAAGCACTGTTCTGTTACCTGCTGCCCTTTGCTTCCAGCGTGTGGATGAAGCAAAATGGTGTGCGTTAATACTGCTGCCTCTTACCCTAGATTTAGAATGTGGACACAGTGCAACCCGCAATGTCCGGGCCTTTGCAGGCAGGGGCTGGTGCAGCATCCGGATCTTCCAGTTAAATGTGACTATGAGAAGCATAAGTTATTAAAAAGGCCACTAAGAGTCCAGATAACTGGCAGCTTTATCATAGATTTTGTTGTTGCAAGAGTTGTTAAAGCTAGTTATGTTTCTAGTAAAATCTTACTATATAGAAAATTAGGAAAATCAGTTTTTAATTTTGTAACAGAGGCCAGTGCTATATTTCAGAGTCATGTTAGCCATGGTCAAATCTTCAAAGATTTTGGAAAAATGGAATTGTGGAGGAAATTTGCAGCATGAGGCAGAATTTTAGATGCCTTTCAAAATAACAAGGGAACAGTTTGTATATAAGGATCTGTATATGAGTGTCTATAATAAGTATGCTCAAGTGGACAAGTAATAATTTAACGTTTATTTATGGGGCATCCCTGGTGGCGCAACGGGTTAGGTCTCAGTCAATGAAGCTATCCACAGTCAGTGTGGCACGGGTTTGATCCCCAGCCCGGGAGAGCCCCACATGGCACAGCAGACCTCTCCTGCCTCGCCTGCTGCTCCCCTCATCAGTGTACTTCAGTAGATCTGCCTGTTCTGTTCCCCAATCTGTCTCTGGGGAATCTTCTTACCAGCCCTCACCTCTGGCCTGCACCCCAGTTCTTGTATGCATAAATAGATAAATCTTTAAAAAAAATTAAAGTTTATTTATACGTTCATAACCTACTCCTGTAGCCCCTATCTTCCCAACAAAATACCAGAATTTTTCTAAGAAAGCATAAATATGTTTGACAATATTTTAAAGATCATAAGTCTGTAAAAACTTTGAGAGATAAATAAGCTCTCTCTCATATTTTACTAAGAATAGAGGTCAGAAAAGTGACTTAATTTTGTATATATGTTTCTTCAATTGAATGAGAGCAAAGATCTGTGAACTTGATTTTTCAAACACCCACAGCAGTATAATCACAGAAATGGAAAGGTGAGTACTCTGAGTTTATGAATGGAACCCTGGCATATTGAAATTGAGGCATTTTTTGCTTGCTCAGGCAAAAGTCTTGTTTTGCTGATCATGGCTACTTTTGCTCACAGAACCTTTCTCTCCCAAAATTTTCAGCTAGGTTTACACAATTGGAGAAAATTGGCAGGTCACTGACAATAAATAGAATCATCCGCTTTTTATGTTTTAGTTGTTTTTTTGTAGCTTCACCTTTCCATCTCTACCAGTAATTAGAATGGTAACACTTCATGCCAGTGACACTTTAAGGTTATCCTCACAATTATACATTTCTAGTATTAAATGCCAGGTTTGAAATACCTGGAATAGAGTTGTTGAAAAATGTACTCATTAAGAGGATTGTAATAAACAGAAGTGTGTGTGTTGGGGCTTGAAGGAATCATAGTAGCCCCGTACATACTTTTGTCAAGAAATGTTACTGTGTTGTTTCTGGCTTTTTAAGCACAGGTAGAATTTGTTTTTACTTTGCTTCTACACAAATATCAAAAGTTTGTGTCATTATTTGCACTTTACATTATAAGCTTAAACACAGTTTTTCCTTGTGCATATATATATATATATGCATTTATGTACAATCCTAGCTAAGTGCATTATAAATATTATTTATGTTAACCAGCCCAGGAAAATATTTTATTGTAATTATGCTGAAAAGGAATGAAAGCTCAGAGAAGCTAATTGATTTCTTCCCAAACTAGCATGTGGTTGAGTTGGAATTCAGATACAGGTTGTCTACTATAAAACCAATGTTTTATTCTTGGGCAAATAAACATACTTCTTATTGAACTAGTGCAATAGAATAATTAAGAATGATACTTAAATGTGGGAATTTGGAGCTTTCTGACAGGCATGGCTTAACAGATGAGTGTTTAGAGTTTTATTTTTTTCAAAGATTTACTTTCTTAATTTATGCATGCAAGAGCTGGGGTGTAGGCCAGAGGTGTGGGGGTGAGGATTCACCAGAGACAGAGTGGGGAGCAGAACAGGTGGATTTACTGAAATATGTCGCTGAGGGGAGCAGCGGGCAAGGCAGGAGAGGTCTGCTGCACCATGTAGGAAGCTCCCTGGCCAGGGATCCAACTTATGCTGCAATGGTTGTCAATAGTTTGATAGTGCTGAGACTTAACCTCTTGCACCACCAGGGAGGCCCCTGTTTAGAGTTTTAAACATAATGAGAAGCATAATTAGAACACAGATTTTTGTGCCATTCCTAGATGTCAAAAACTCCCTGATTTAAGGAATTTGGGCATGGAATATATGGAAAATACTATTTTTTTAAGGAAATGCTTAATATGGTTTTTGTAGTTATAGTTGTACAACTAATATAACTAAATAGCATTTCAAGTAATTTGTGTGCCAAACATCTCCTACAACCTGTTTCAAGCAACTAGATAAGCTAAAAAGAGTAGTATTCCTTCTACTAATTGGATAATATTGCCTTAAGAGGAATCTAATTTTAAATACAGATTGTTACAATCACATTTATGTGTGTGTGTATGTAAATACACACATATATTTGTACATATGTATCTCAATCCAGCCTAGTCTAGGAATCGTGGGAATCTCCCCTGGAAATGTGATATTAATGTGGCATTAGTGTGAAAATTTAGGGAATTAAAGAAGTTGCCCCGATGAAAGGAAAAAACTATTTCCATGCAGAGGAAATCATTTGTGAAAAGGCTTGGATGTGAGACAAAAAATGTCATATTTTAGAATTTAAGATATATCAGTTTGGTTTCATTTCATTATAAAGTATTATTTAAACAATATAAAAATGAGAAAAAGTTGGGTAAACAGGCATACAAGTTCAATTACGGCTTTGTAATCTGTAGCAATAAATTTAGAAGGAAGATAAACCTAAAAATCTAATAATCTATTGGTGCATTATAAAACAAACAGATTTGAGGGTTAGGTTGGTTTTTGTTTTTGAGGTAGATTGCTTTATTGTAGAGGATGGTGCAGATGAAAACAATAATTCAGAGGTAGAACCCATGTTGTCAATGTTCAAGTCTGAGATAATAACATGCTCGTAGATATAGCAGTGACGAAAAGATATATTGATAGGATTCAACAGAGGGATGTTGATGATTGATTAAATGTGACTGGTGAAGGAGCATAGTGAGTCAAAGGTGTTTTTGTTTGTTTGTTTAAGTAATTGGCTAATATTGCCTTAAAAGCAGTAAAGAATTTTAGAGCCAACATAATAGATTTTGAAAAGCATAAATATATTAATGGCAATTCTAGTCTTGGAAATAGAGCAAACTTCATTTTGCTCCTATATGGAATATAGATATATACAAAGGATCAGATAAAACTAAACCAAAACAACCCTTAGAAGTCTGACTGTAGATTTGAGGCAGCCAAAGTGGAAAGGTTGGCTTAGGAAGCAAAGGGTAGAGGAAGCCCATTATTGTATGGTAGATGATTATGGGTGATTAGGTGGTAGATGTGGTATGGTAACATTCATCTGAAGAGGCATAACCCTATACCTCTAAATCATATAGTGTTGTAGATCAATCTTACCTCAATAAAAAAAAAATACAATTTTGAAAGTCAGTAGACTAAAGATGAATTAGTAGGAAAGAATTACTAATTGTTCAAAGTAGCCAAGTAAGGCAGACAATAAATAGAATCTATAGTACTTTTAGATGTTGGTTAGAGAGAGAAATTTTTCACTTAGTGGAAATAGATAATATTAGAGCATGGGGGGTACCTCCTCTTCTTTCTGGGGTCTTATGAGGTTGGGCAGGAAAACTTAGTATCAGATAGATTAGTAGGACAGTAAGACAAAATTTAATAATATCCATAATATCCAATCCTAAAGTAAAACAGGCAATATAGGGATATACATCCTGTGTTAAGGGATGTGGGGTATCTAGGAGAGAAGGTGGTGACCTAATATGACAAGGAGAGTCTTCAACTTTCCTCTTAGAGTAAAATGATGAATTTCTTAGATAGCCATGTCATGTTCACTCTTAAATCTATACCTGAATGATCCCCCACCCCCAACCTATATTCTTCTAGGTCAGTAAAGGAGGAAAAGTGCTTACTTTTTCAATAAAAGAGAGTAAAGAAGGCCAGACTTGGGCCTTCGAAGCCTTTAGTGCTGTCACACTTCTTAAAATAATTTTCAACTTTAAGTGCAAGTAACCGACACTCCAAATCTAATGCGTCTTGATTGACCTTAGTGCCCATTACCAAGGTGACACTTGTTAGAAGGTGGCTATTCTGGACGTATTGAAAAGTCTACCTGCACTTTTACCAAGAAAGATCCCACAATAAGAATTAAGGACATGCTTGGACAGTTTCATTTTGCTGTTTCTATTTTACTGTTATTTACTTAAAATAAATATAAAATATCAAGTAAACTTCAGAACAAGTAAAAATATGAGGTGCCAGGTGTTTGATGAGAGCTGGAGTTTGAAATTGTGGTGGCCATCATTTTATCTAGGAATTCATTTGTCTAATGAAGGGATATTCTAAAAGTGGAAGGGTCCATGTCAATCAGTTCTGGGGACATGGACAGTTCCCCTCTAGCAAATATTTGTAGCAGAGAGAAGCAAGTTAATAAATGTTCAATAGTGAGAATATGTGGTTTACACTGGTAGGATAATGTTGCTTGAAAGTGGCTAGAAAATGGTTGGAACTTGAAAACTGTATGGACTTGAGGTTCTTGAATAGTTTGAAAGAATAATGCCATTTACATTTTCAGCTTCACACAGCCTAGATTTTACTTGCCTGTATTGATGCGAGGGAAATGTGTAGGATCTAGGGCTAAAGCTGATGCTTTCTTAATCTCAGTTCAGAGTTCTTGCAGCATTGTCAATATATGTCAATTTAAATATCATCAATGAATGGCTATGGAGAGGGCAAACCTCAGTGCCCTGCCAGATTGATAGGGGAGAGAAGGAAAGTAAAGGTTGAAACATTGATGTTGAGAGACCCAGCCAAACTCAGCCTTTTCCTGCTAGCTCTAGGACAAAATTATTTTTTGGAATCTCTGTAAGGAGGACCTTACAGTAATTATCATACAAAATTAGGGTCTTCTTTTTTTTTTAAAGCATTTGTCATGGAGTCAATATAGTTATGGATAGGTAATCATGATGACTGGTTATAAAAATATGGTTAGTGATTTCAAATAGAATTAAAAGGCAGTCTGAGTGGCCACTTAAATTGATGATGTTTCCTTGTAAGATTATATAAAATGTTTTTGTTGTAGAGTATTTGCTTAAGAAGAAAAATTAGTTTTGAATTTTCTTTTTGACAGGACAACATTATAACTGAGTAAATGTCATATTGCATTCCATGTCTGGACCTCAGTAGTGTTGAATTTCATTATTCAATTTATTGATTTTAACTTAAGCTGTCCATTTCTGTTGTCATGTTTTAATGGAAATTTGGCAACAGATAAGTTTACTGTGCAAATCCCATTTGTGGAGTATTGAAATACTTCAAAGAAGGAGCTAATTTTTCAATTTAATTATAAGCTTGACAATCTCAATTTGGATATGTAACTCCATTTTAACTATCCTTAAAGCCCATTTCTTGATTTCCCAATTTGCCAGCCAGTCTGGTTAGCATTTTTGTTTAATGCATCTGAAAAGAGTAAATGTTTTCAATACAAATGATTCTTTTAAAAATCTGTTCCAAAACAAAAGAATATGTTAAGCAAGTATTGGAATGAAATTAGGTCCTCAAGCGTTTTAGAATAGATCATATGAACAATGCATTAGTTGCCACATTTTTATTATATATAAGCATTTTATATTTATTTTAGGTATAGTTACATATGCTATTGATGTCGTTTGGGATGTTACATATGCTATTGATGTTTTGGAGAGCAGGGTCCATTGGTACACTCTTGGAAAGGTTTCTCCAAAGCCTCCCTTTCACGATTATTCCCATCCCATTCCCTCCATCATAAGAAAAGGTAAAAAATGGGAACAAAGATAAAAACAATTCTTAGCTTGGTATAACTTTGGTCATAAGAAAAACTACTACGTTCTAAATTAGAAGGATAGGTAAATACAGAGAGTCACAAGCTACTTTAGCAAAAACTTCCATGGGAATCCATGCAGGGATAAGATGTTTCAGTTCAATAGCAATAAGCTTCCATACCTTAGTAAATGTTATGAAGTAGAAAAAACTGAACCATAGTCAGAGTGCAAAATGAGAAATTAGTACAATTTGGCAAAACTGAAAATAGGAAATCAAGAAAAAACAGTAAAATCAGATCTATTCTTGAAAAAGAAAAAAACACAGTATTTCTCAATGGTAATTTAGGGTGGAAATGAAGGACAGGTCCAATATCCAAAACTAAAGAGCGTATTATCAGTAAAGACCCATGGACGGACAGGCGAATATACATGGGCACACACACATATATACACACACAAGCTATGAACAACTCTAGCCCCACAAATGTGAGTGGGTTCAGATGAAATGGTCTATTGAAAGAGCCAATACTGAAACCTCACGAGAAAAAGCATACAGGACCATAGGCCTGATATTATGATAGTTAAGACTAAGTCAGTCAGTGATCATAGAAACTGTCAAAAACAAAGCAAGACTGACATAGATTATATTTGAGAAAGAAATACTAAATCTTTGTAATGGTTGTTCTCAGAAGATAGAAGGCATCTGTATTAATTTATTCTCCAAGGCTAGTATTATGTTAATACCAAAATCATGGAGATTATTACCAAAAGTTACGGCTATACACTAGAATCTCTCATGATCATAGAAGCAAAACTCTTAAGATATTAGTCAATCAACTAAAATATTGTATAAAAAGAATTTCACAACACAACGTAGTGAGATTTAGCCTAGGTATTTAAGGCAGTTTCAACAATCTAAACATAATTTATCACACAGAGATTTTAAAAAGTGCTTATGTTATTGAATGCAATAAGCATATTTTAATAATCTAACAGCATTATTATAATAATTTCAATAATTAAGATTAGAAAGAAACATCCTCCAATTTATAATGACATTTTTTTTAAAGATTTATTTATTTATACATACAAGCTGGGGTACAGACCAGAGGTGTGGGGTGACAAGAGGGTTCACCAGAGACAGAGCGGGGAGCAGAACAGGCAGATCAGAAATACACTGCTGAGGGGAGCCGCGGGTGAGGCAGGAGAGGTCTGCCACGCCATGTGGGATTCTCCCCGGCCGGGGGTCGAACTCGCATTGCCGCTGCCGACAGCTCCACAGCTCAGCCCCTATAATGACATTTTAACAGACCATCAAGCAACATATTTATCACTGAGAAAGCAGAAATTTCCTACTAAACCAAATAGGATAGCATGTCTTCTGCAGTCTTTTCCATCTATATGTCCTGGATGTTGTTACTAGTGTGGTAATAGAAGAAAAAAAATCAGTGAAACAATCTTTAGGAATTGAGTATAGCAGCCTTGGTGTACAGAGGACATGGTTGTGGAGGAAATACACATTTGTGTAGAAAAATAAAAATTTCAAATAAAACCTAAAATACAAATGCTGTTATAACTAAAATGCTGGATATGGTTAATTTACCAAAATCAGTAACTTGAAATGTAACATCAATGAAATGAAATGAGGAATGAGATGAAATTAAAGATAAACACACTGTACATAAGCACACTCAAAAGTAAATATACAGTAGAACATACCCACAAAAATATGCTTAAAGCATGTATGGCAAAATGAATAGCCTGAGGATGCAAAGAAGAAAAATTACATGTGAAGAAAGATTTATAACATTATTTCACAGCACTTGTTGTAGTCAACAGTCTCACTCTAAACTGTATTGGTGAAGAAGGGATGATATTAGTTAAAAAGTTAAGTTCTGTGTCCTCTAATGAATCAAAATCTGACCACTTTGCTTATTGTAGTTAAATTTGATTTAGTCAGCACTGAATATAGATCATCAGTTAAAAGGTAATTAATCATTAAGGAGTATAATCTCTATTTTATTCTGGGTAATAGGTAGCTGAAAAAGGGTATCCAATTGGTATTTTCTGAGGAACAGTTTTCAGAATTCCATGCTATTCTGTAATGGGAGATATACAAAACCTTTTTTATAGTAATAACTGTAATTGGGAATATTTTCAATGATTATATCCAAATATCCAACTTTATAATGTTGAAAAGGAATCTAAAGAGTGGTAATTTAACTGTTCCAAGGGCACAAAGTTAATGTTGATATAATCTTGGCAGTACATCTGGTACAGTTAAGCACAGATACATTTTGATAAATCAAAATTCTAAATTTATTTTATAACACTTGCACATACCACTAAATAAATACCAGCATATAAAATTAGAGGTGAGATTACAGATATACTGAATAGAAATACTGCAAAAACTAGAGTATTGGGTTAATGTTCAAGATGTATAACTTTGGTCTATATGCTGTCACCTGTCTCAAAAATGATACTGATAGAGGGCTTCCCTGGTGGTGCAATGGGTTAAGTCTCAGCCTATTATGCTATCAGTAGCCGCTGCAGCGTGATTTCGATCCCCAGCCAGGGAAATTCCCACATGATATAGCAGACCCCTCCTGTCTCACCTGCTGCTCCCCTCAGCAGTGTATTTCAGCTGATCTGCCTGTTCAGCTCTCCTCTCTGTCTCTGGTGAATCCTCTCACCACTCCACACCTCTGGCCTCCACCCTAGTTTATATGCATAAGTAAATAAATCTTTAAAAAAATGATACTGATACCAAATATGTTATGTAAGATATTCCTTAAAGCATTAATACATGTAACATATGTGTACAAACACTTTGGTAAACAGGGCAATGTAGGATTCGTGTTATCAAACATAGTTCCACACAGAAACACAGAAACCCAGAAACACACTCTCATCAAACACACACTGCCTCCAGAAACACTCTATTCAAACACCACCCCCCAGAAACACTCTCAACACACACACACACCCAGAAACACACTTTCATCAAACACACAAACATGAAAAGACAATTGCAAGCAATAGGACCATTCCATCCCCCTTTCCCTTCCCGCAGTCATTTTCCTGATCTGTCTGTAAAACTAGTTGTCATGCTTTCCTAGCAGGACAATTTGTCCTGTGGTTTTTCTGAGTCATCAGGAGGATAAGTTTTTCTATATCCATTTAGAATTTTTTTAAATAGAAGGATTTGTCAGAGGCTAGCACAGTAGATCACAATGGCACAAACTGGGCTTGGCTGATTCAGTAAGGAAAAAAATAAACCAGTTTCTGCGTTTTAAAGCATGGATTCAATTTAAATACCCCCTTTAGACCACTGGTATATATACAACTTATATGGAAAAATCAAAAGAAATGGAATAAATGCAATTTCTATCACAAGATTACAGAGGGGGAAGGAGAAGGAAATGTAAGTTTTAGGGTAGATAGGTCAAAGTGACTAGTAAAATCCTGAAAAATAGCAGGTTCCTAGGACCTTCTTCTGTGGAAGATTTTATTTTAGCACAGTGTACATATTCAGAGTAAACCAGAAAAAAAAATCACTAAGGATAAACAATATTATTCATGGAAACTCACCATGTAGAAAAACTTTCTTCTTCCCATGGTGAAATTGAAAACCACTTTCAGAATCTAACTTGACTTCAGTAGGTTTTTAATACCAATTAGCTAATTATTAGAGGACTGAGTTTAGCCTTCAATCTCTGTAGAGTAATGCTAATAATCAAATTGGTTATTCTACTCAAATTCCAGAATATTTTAAGTTGTATAGAGACTCAGAAGCTCTGAAAAAAGTGTGAGAGCTTCATGAAGTTTTACTTAATGTTTGCAAAACATTTGTCATTTCTGTCACATGCAGAGATTTTAAATTTCTGGCATCAACAAGGAAAAAGACAAAAATATGTAGTTGCCAAGTATTAATGCCTTTCAAATTACTTATTTCTTGGTGTTACCTTTTCAAAGATTTTAGGCTTGGCATGTAATGCAGCTAATTAAATTTTCTTCCTAGGAAGCAGCGAACTAGATCACTGCCCCAGGCACAGAACCTCAGCTTACTATTATCCTTTGCTCATTTATTCTGTGTGTGACCTGAGACGACTCAAACTGCAAAGGTGGAGTACTTAGGCCAGGCTGCTGCTGATGGATTTCAGTAATTGCAGAGCCAGTGTTTGAGTCTCAACCCTGACAGCACGCATCACAGAAAGGTGACAGTGGAGACACATCTTCCTGTATGAGCTGGCTATGGGTGACAATATGCCAAACTAAAATAAAGGAAGAGGCATTATTTGTATAAAGATGAACCAACTTGGCTAACATCCAGAGTATTTTGCAAGATTCTAAGAATACCACCCCGATATCTATCACCCCTGAGATATGTTTTTCTGGGTAGTTCACAAAAAACAAACAATTAAAAACAGAATCATTTGGGGAAAGGCATTAGTGCATTTTCATAATTAAGCAATTTTGTTGGTCTTCTCAAGAAACAAAGAAAATGATACTGAATAGGAATCAATTATTTGGCAGTAAATCTAGGTTCTCTGTATATATTACTTAACTTTAATAACTTTTTTTCTTAGTTAAACTAGGGTGAAAATGATTAAAAGATTTGCCTATGTTACCAAATGGCAGACCTGAAATTTTAACCCAGCTTTATTTGATAAAGAAAGCCTTACTTTTCTTTATTTTAACGTGCTACACTTACACAGTTCCCTGTTTAAAAAGGAGACTCAGGTAGAATTATTTGGGGAAAATTCATGAAAATCAGAGTATAACTGTATGTGTACAGCCATATGTGCATATATTTATCATAAACTATAAACTCTCTAAGAAAGAATTTTCAGTTGTTTTTCTTATAGAATTGAATTTACATAGTATGGCTTTTATTATGGATAGTCATCTCTTATTAAAAAAAAAAAGTATTACTCCTGGAAATAGGGAGATTCATTGCAAAGAAAGCAGTGACCATATGGACCTTGTGTTATTATTTAGAGTTTATAGAATCCATTACACCGAAAACAAAGAGAAAGAAATTAATCTCCCTAAGATATCATCTTGGAAGACAGAATATGGATCTGTTTATGTAACAAATGTATAAAATCAATCGATGTAATTAATTATAGGTAGGTATAAAAAATGTGAGTTAACGCATTCATTTCTGGAGTAAAACAAAATGTCAATTTTCATGATTCTACAGCAGTACGTCTTTAAATTCCTGATTATCTTCTTGAATAATAGGTTGTTTTTTATTTTTCTTTTGTTCCTTACAGTTGGACAGTGTCACCTCCCTGATCCAAGCAGCCAAGAATTTAATGAATGCTGTAGTGCAAACAGTGAAAATGTCTTACATTGCCTCAACGAAGATCATCCGAATTCAGAGTCCTGCTGGGCCCCGGCATCCAGTTGTGATGTGGCGAATGAAGGCTCCTGCAAAAAAGCCCTTGATTAAAAGAGAGAAGCCAGAAGAAAAGTGTGCAGCTGTCAGACGAGGCTCAGCAAAGAAAAAAATCCACCCAGTTCAAGTCATGAGTGAATTTAGAGGAAGACATGTCTACTGAAACCATTATTCTATTCTAGTGCCTCTATTACAAAGTCCTGGCTAAACACACTGCTTTACTTTTACACTTACTTAGTTCTGTAAGTTCACTAACTTTTGAAGTTTAACTTACAAGTAACGTGAAATATTAGAAGACTGTACTGACACGAACAATATGTATTTGGGATCATGTCATTGTCATATCTATATGACCAGTGCCTAAAAAGTAATCGATAGGTGCTTGTTGAATGAATGGACCTTTCGGGTGTCACATTCAGGCATTCCCACCACAGAGAACACTTTACATCCATTACTGAAATGAACATAGGGAAATGAAGTGAGTCAAGTTCATCTGCTACAGTTTGAGTTACACTCACTCTTTTTCATTTTGAATTAAAAAATATTGAAATGAGTGATCTATGACACATCCATTTCTCAGGTAGAAGTGTGAGTTTATAATTTAGTTGGGAAAATATTAAAAAAAATAATAGTTGTGCATTTCTAAAGCCACATGCTCGATAATCATAATAGTATCATTTAGAAAAACTAAGTCCATTTGATTAGGATCAAAGCATTCCCCAGGTTGGAATTTAGAATGCAGCATTAAATGCCACAAGAATAGGCATAACTTAAAATTGTACAGTTACCAAATACTCCCTATATTATAAAAAAAAAAAAATCCTTTACCCAAAATCAGATGTGAACAAACCCTTTTCTTCACAGTAGGTAGATTTCCAGTTTGGCACAAAGAAAACTACAATTGAAGTCTAAAAAAAATTAACTTGGAGACTATCCCAGGAGTAAATTCTGCTTAGTAATCAAAGGTGCAATAAAAACAAGATGCACAGAGCAGAGAAAGACATCTGTCCATCTATGTGAATCCCTGCAGTGAGCAGAATTTCAAGATTTAGTTCAATTCAAACTGATAAGTGCTTTACACAAGAAAAGTTAACAGCAAAGATTAAGTTGATTCAAGTTGAATTGTGATGTTTAACAAACATCCTTGCAGCTTAAGATGACATTTTAAAAATAAATTTCTCTACTAATGATAACTTGAGTCCTGCCATTCAATTGGGAGAATCAGTAGAACCTTATCTGGAATTGACATTCTCTATTGTAATTTTGTTCCTGTTTATTTTTAAATTTTGTATTTCACTGAGAGGTTAGATGATGCTCAGTTTTAAACATTAGAAGTATCTGAGTTGCTTTACTATAAAACTAATGCTGTATACACATCCACAAAAAATGAGCAGCAAAGTCTAAAAACTTTTGCATTGAAATTATATTAATTTAATCAGTATGAATATAGTAGATATATTTAAAATCTTATGTAAGGGAATGGCAGAATTGTATTAATGAAAGGGATAGCTTGATGGTCTACCTATCCACCTTTGTAATCACATCCCTGAGATAACTGCTTCCTATTATGATGCATTTGCTTGATCCTGCTAATCAAAACTTGCCCTTCTCTTGATGAAATCAATTTATGTTCATTTACATTAAAAACAAAAACAACCCTTGTGAAGGAGAGGGTTGATAGCATCTACAAGGACAGTTCTGGTTAGCCTATAGTGTCACTTTAAAACCTGGACTGGAATGAGAATAACTTAGGAAATATCTATGACATGATCTACTAAAGATTCTTCAAATTAGACATATTGGAAGGTTTTTCATCAAACATGAAAAGTGAAGTATAATCACTTTATTTATGACAACTATTGAGTTAAAGCATTTGCTTCTTTCTACTGGAGTTTGTGAGTGAGGAAATAAACCTCAAACACTAAATTTCAAAGAAAATTGGCTAATGATTCCATATTTGTCATGACATGAGTGAGAACTATGCATGTCTTTACAAATACATTATTCACTAAATGTTGTCTTACCTTTGCAAATACTTGACTTATAAGTATTAATATAGCATATATGTTCCCCATAAAATCCCTCTCCATAAGGGATAAGGGCATCCATAGCTTGTACCCTATATAGCTTCAGAGGAGGTCACTTTCTTGTCATAATACAAAAGAGTGTTAAAATTATGAATACACTAAAACCCAATAATCAGTGCTCCTCAAATTCAATAATGAGTGACTAAAAAGACTAATGTCCAGCAACAGAAAAAAATGTTCTCAGTAGCTTCCTCCATCTTCAATTTCAGGGTGATCTTTTCATTTCACATATCCCTAGGCTGGGCTGTCCTACTCCTATGAACTTTTGAGGGAATCTACCATAATGATTCTATCAGATCCGCTCACCCAGTCACTTTGCCCCAGTCAATGCCCTTCCCTCTTATTCTGCACAACAAAAATATGTCCCATTTTCTCATCTCTTATCCATCTATCCTACATTTAAATCAATATATTCTGTAGTGTTTTAGTTAAAATTATGAAGAAATTTTAATTCCCAGCAGCATTCACATTTTACTTTCTATTCCATAAGGCATTCTTATAGTCTTTGCTGTCAAATATACAAATACATGCTAGGGATTATGGTTCCCATGGATACAGATTTCTATATAGTGGCAGAATGAATAGAATGACATCTGAGACTTTTCCTGGTGATATTTACCATTCTCTGGTGAACTCATTGTAGAATTGCCAACCTATTTTCAGAATGTTGTGAGTAATTCTCTAGGTCAGCACAGCAGACACCAGAATATCAGGTTGAAGGAAATATGTTCTTTTATCAGCCTTTTGCAAAGAAATTCTGCCTATTGCATGTTTAGGAGTCAAACAGCCATTTTTCTATTTGGGAAGTTAGAAATAGTTCTGTTTGACCTATATAGGCCAGAAAGTGTAAGGGCACTCAGTTAAAAAAAAAATAGTAACCTGCATTATTATTTTAATAATTTTAAGTAAACTTGGGAAGTGATTGCAACATAAGAAATTCATATTTCTGTATCACTTTCCTGTATATTTCATTCACATCCTATGAAACAACATTTATTCAGATGAAAACCTTATAGCAATCCTTTTACCAAAATTCTCTTACTATACCATAATAATATCATTAGTATTTCACATGTTACTATAAAATAAAGACCCCACACATAATAGCAAAAGTGTCTGGATTCAAAGTAGTTAAAAGTTTTTGTCACAATCTTTTGGATTGATTAGTAAAGAAAATACAAGTGTTACTAATACCAGCTATAAGCAACTTCATAATTAAACCTGCACCATTATCCAAGATCTCCAAAAGACATAAGAATTAAAATACTATATACTTTTTTTGCCATTTTTTTACCAATTGAATCAGAAACATATTTACTTAAAGCAAAAGAAAGTCTTATAATATTAACAATTTTTGTGAATTTTCCCCTACTAGGATACACAGGATTATTTGTAAGTATTTTAAAAGAAGACGATATTACTGAGTGGACAATTTCCAAATGGAAGCCCAACCTTACTAGAATTCTGTCTATAGGCAACAGTTTATAGGGGTTCATCTTTCTGTAGATCTTGGGATGTTTCAATGATTGCAGGCTGGCTTATGACAGCTAATAGTCCCCATTGTTTTAGGAAAACAAAACTTACTTTCAAAATGAGCTTGATAAACTAGAGGGGAAAGAGAAATAAACACAAAACAACACTAAAGAGACATGGATAAGAAAGTGTCAGAGGCAAGGAAGAGAATAAGTAGGGAAGAGAATAAGGAGAGAACTGCAGAAGTTGTTCACATTTATAGTCAAAGGAAGGAAAAGTTCTTGGTTTTATGTAGAGGAGGCGACCTTCTCATGAAGAAGACTTTAAGGATAGGTTGGGGCTCTGTCTTTGGTGGTTTGGGTAAAGTCATATCAAAGGCAGGAGGATGAATTCCTTAAATTTTCAGGGTGATTTAGTGATACTGTTTGCAAGATGAGAAACAGAAATTTGGCAGTTTTACAGCTATATGATAGGTGAAAATCTCAATGTCAGAGCTAATCAAGGTAGTCACCTATTCATATATTTAGCAAATATTAGATTAGTTGAGTAATACGTTTAAGCATTGCTCAAGGTTCTAAGGGTTCAAAGAATTAAAATATTAAATACAGATGACAAATAGAGGTTCTTGCCCTCCTATGTTAGCGCATGTTAAATGCTATTACTTTATTTAATTCTCTCAATGACTCTCTGGGGTAGAGATTATTATTTCCATTCTACAGATAAGAAAATAGATTTAAACAAAATATGAATCTCCTTCAAAAGCTCAGCAGCTTGAAATATTGGTTGCATGGCACAATACAAACTTTTAGACAACATACTAACCAAACTTTCTGGGAAACTGTATTGGATTTTTCAGTTGAAAATGAAATGCACATTTCAAATGCCAGCTGGCTTCCTATATAACAGCAAAATAACCAAAACTTAAAAATATATTATTAATCCTCACCTATATCTTCTAAAGTGGATAAAAGGCATTACTTTCATAAGTAATAAGCTGCATATTCTCACTTCTAATAACTGTCAATTATATGAGTGAATATTTTATCTAGGTTATCTGAAATAAAATGACCCCCTTGTCAAATAGCTTTCATTTTCATAAAGGGAAACTTTCAATAATGCCTACTCCAGCCCATCTTCAGAACTGATTGGTGAAAACCATTCACTGGCCTCGTTTCTCTTCCTTTTTACTACTTATATGCCTTAATGTTTAAAGTTTTAGACCCCAGGTGAGTTTTGGCCAAATATTGTTGAAATAAGCTAAAGTTTCCTTGTATTCCACACTAACCCAAATTATAGCAAGATGTGTTTCCTTCTTTATGGAGGTCATAAATGTACAACGTGTGTATGGGAATAGAAATATTATGATTTCAGTAACTATCTTTCAGAGCAAAGCTGTGCTTCCTGCTGGTTTTTAAAAGTTTTTTTTTTTTTTTTTTTTTTTTTTTTTTTGTGGTATGATCCCTCCAAAGAAAATGTCACTGAACCTAAATGGCAACGAAAGTTTTTCCTCCATATCCATGACTAACAAGCCCCTGAAAACAAAAGTACACATATGTTATGCCCAATTTAGTACCTAATAGTTGGGATTTTAAATAAATTTTATTGGGCAAAGTGGTGATTAAATATGAATTAAAACTTCCAGTGAAAGATTTCTAGATGCCCCTGCTTTTCTTTTTGATTATACTTTTAGTTCCATACTAACTGGGGAAAAAACACTGTGCATTTTTACAAGCAACAACTTTGACAGCTTAAACTTATTGACATTTCTGGAGGTATTATGGACATTATAATTCAGAATGAAGGAAGATTTAAACTAAGTCTGAGATGAAATAGAGTAAGCCGTCAATAACAGTCATATTTATTGCAGCAGTATCTTGAGAGTTTAAGTTTAGTGACATTTGAGATGTTTCAGACCATCTTACTTGCACATCTCACCCTGCTGTGCAGAAGACGGAGTGGGACTGAGTGCATGGTTCACCACAGTAATAGCCAATTCAAAGTGCTTTTAGGGTTTGGCTATCAATAAACTTTGGCAAGAAGACTAATGCAAATTTCTGGTCCATATTCATCCCTGAAGGCAGTTTCACCAATCAATAAAAATGAATTATTTATTCAGGAAAAGCAAAATCCCTTTAGTAGCCTTACGACATTGGCATAGGAGCCCAAATACTTGAGATTCTGCATGTGTTTTGTGCTTCACTGAAATGAAAAAAAAAATGTTTTCACTGTGTTCTCAATTGAATTATTTCACACATGTAATACTGCGTTTGTTTTGAAGTTACCTAGTATTATTTGAAATATATTTCAACTCATGTCACTATTGTTTATTAATAATTTGCTCCACTGGAAATTATACATGAATGCTAAAGCCATAAAAATGAAAGGGTTGGTTATTCATTTTTGTGTTTGTTTGGTGGTATGTGTCTTATGTGGAGTGAAAAATAAAGGAGATTAATGAATTACTGAGTAGTTTATGTGCTTCTCCGTGTCACCTTCAACCTCACTCTGTTTCACTTGTGTGTATTACAATTCAGAGAGGGCACTTTTATAAGATTCTACATTCACACAAATACATACAACCGTATCTGATAGACTTAAATCTTGTTTTATGTATTTCTGGTCCAATATGGCGATTAGGCTTTTGTCTTTAACAGTTGCATCCATGTAGTTGAAAACAGTTCCCTAGATTAGGACTTTAGGAAAATTATCACGAATTTTTCTGAGACTGTCTCAACACATAATCCATAGTGGACTTGGAATATCATAGGTTCTACCAATGTTTCTGCATCAAAATATTGGTAGAGGCCCTCCTTGGTGGCACAGGGGTTAAAATCTCAGTGCTATCAAGCTATTGCCAGCCTTGACGGCATGAGTTCGAGATCACCAGCCAGGGAGCTGACCCACATGGCACAGCAAACCTCTCCTGTCTTCCACTGCTTCCCTCAGTAATGCATTTCAGTAGATCCACCCGTTGTGTTCCACTCTGTCTCTGGTGAATCCTCTCACCCCCCACACACCTCTGGCCTATACCCCAGCTCTTGTTTGCATCAATAAATAAAATCTTTTAAAAAATATCGGTAAACTCTGAACATCCTTCTGGGCTTCTCATATCTTATACTGGTGATAATCCTTTTTTCAGTGTGCATCCCATGAGGATAATCTAGATACTCTTTTAGAGTTTGCATGCTGTTGTTTTCTGTTCTGGAACTTCATTTTCTCCATTGAGGGCCCTACTGCTTCAGAAAGTTTATTGCTATCTGGTTTTGTACATTCTATACTGAAATGTAGTCTGTAAATAGAGTTTTTATCACTTAATTCCTATGAAAGACCATGCTTCCTCTCATTCAAGTCTGCCGAACGCAGGCCATCCCCCTCACTGAAAATGCCAGTGTGGGGTTGCCTTTCTGTGTCAGCCTTTCTTGGGCCCCAAGATCCCATATTAGCTTTGCAGCCGCATTTTATCTGCCTTTATATGCTCACTGTGCTCACTTTGGTAGTGAAAGTGGAATTAAATCCCTCTTGGCAAGAAAATTCTTCCTGCCTGGAGATGGAGCTGGTGCCCTAACATTTCCTGGGTGACGCCATAAAACATTCCATCCTGAGGCACTCATTCAGAGATGAACCTTCTAGTCACCACAAGTCCAATACCTTGTGACTTGTCAGGAAACGTTGTTGTCCTTAAAAGTTAAATAACTCTGGCTTCCTATCATCAAAAAACAAGTTTCATCCAAATAAATTTGAATACCTATTTGGTTTTACTAAATGACTCATGAATCAAGCAACAATCCCAGCAAGTAGAAAGGTGCTACCAGGTATTACACCAAATGGAAGGCTTTCATGGTCACAACAGCAAGAAAGAAACTACACATAAGAAAACAAAGATTAGTTCAATTAAGGAAATAATCAATTAAGGATTCCCCTGTGTAGTGCCAAGCCAAGAGACCTGAAGGCAGGGAGGCCGGGCAGGAGGTGCTGCGAGGAGTCTGGCAACTGAGCCTCCCAGACAACTGCCTCATTGCCCACCCCCTCAACCTTAATGCTTTTTCTCTGCTCTCTGGTCTCACCTCTTCTGTAGTCACTCGTCTCCTATAGCCATCCTCTGCAGCCATACTGTGAGTGACCCCGCCCTTATATTCCTGCCCTCTAGGCTCAGGTGTGCACAATTACGCATGGGGGGGGCCTCCCCGTTGGCGCAGCGGTTAAGCACTGCACTGTGGAGCTGTCGGCAGCAGCAATGCGAGTTCGACGCCCAGCCGGGGAGAATCCCACATGGTGCCGCAGACCTCTCCTGCCTCGCCCGCTGCTCCCCTCAGCAGTGTATTTCTGATCTGCCTGTTCTGCTCCCCACTCTGTCTCTGGTGAAGCCTCTCGCCACTCCACACCTCTGGCCTGTACTCCAGCTGTATGTATAAATAAATAAATCTTTGGAAAAAAAATTACGCATGGGCACGCACCCATGCTCCAGGTGTCCACAATCAGACATGCACCCAAGCGCCTTCTGCACTAACACAATCAAGGCCACAGGGGATAGCCACAGAGGAAGGCCGGAGTAATTCAGTTAACACTACAACATGTTTTGAACAGGTCCAGGAGAAGTTTCCTCAAAGTATCAGCCCAGAGAAGGGAGTTCTCACGATGGCAATGAGGACACCAAACCCAAGGGAGTGGCAAGAGGAGGGGTTTGGGTAGGATGGATTGTACACAGGTCAATACCAAATTGTCCTTTATCCCTTGGGATTGTGGAGAGGCTGGAAGCAGCCTCTCTGAGGCTCTCTGAGGTAGCAGGAACACCTTCGCTTTTGGTACCTTGCTTGACTTCTTACTACCTCCTCTAGTTGTTGGTGACAGAATGTTAGGTGTGCAGATGAAGTCTACAGGTCACTTTTCACAACAGCAAACAACAGTTTTCTAGTGGTAGGTTGATCAGACTCAGTTGCAAGGGGAAAGTGGCAGCCTTCCTGAGTACAGACCTAACACTACCTGGTGGCTTTCGCTCTGCAGGTATTGATAGTTCTCTGCCCACACCTACTCTAACAGTTAGCTGTTTCTTTTAATTTGGCTTCAGAAGAAGCCTCTGAGACAGTGCTGGGGATCCACAGCTGGTGGAATGTCTCCATCCTTCCATTAAATGTTCATAGCATTCCCCATCCGCTGGGCACGTCCATTATGTGGCAGTCACTATGAGGCTTATTACTCTGAGGGCTAAATTTGGAAAACCCTAAAGCTGTGCCAGGATCCAAGGCTAGAGAAATGTTTAGCTCTATTATACTCTAATTGGAGCAATGATCAGATCATGTTCATTTTTGTATCTCCATCTCTAGCACAATGACTAGAATTGAGGAGCTCAACTGATACTTTTGGAAAGAATGAGCAAATTCATGAATGAGTTAATGAGTTTATTTCAAATGAATGAGTATATAATCCTACTCCTCCATAACTTAGGCCTTGTTGGAATGCTCTAACCTAAAATTTTAAGAGTTTTGGTAATTTTCAAATTTACAGAAACAACCAACATCAGGGACAGGATTTAAAAACTCCTTATTTCAATGCCACTCTTCTCAAATTAGTGCCGCTGCTTTATATCAAAATCACTAATGAGGAAGATTTGACAGTGTTTTTCCACTCATTTGTTTATTCAATAGTCAAAAATATTTCTTGAGAGACTGTAATAAGCAAAGGTGTTATGCATGATACAAAGAAGCATAAATATTTCAAAATCGAGACTTAGGCTCACCAAGTTAATTAAGTAGCAAAGGAAAGGAAGTAAAAATGTAGCTCCTAGAAATCTCACTCATTCCAAGAAAGTGCTGCAAGTGTTAGGGTTCAACCTTCTAATAGGAGAGTATAGTTTAGTGGATTGGACAAAACACTCGGTAGGAAATGAAATGAGTCAAGGCACAAAGGTAGAAATAGACATGGTGCATTCAAGAGTCAGCTGGCTGCAGTGAAGTGTCCTGAATGGCAACAATAGAACAGGAGCTCAAATAAGACAGGCAGAGATTAGGTCATTGAGGAGCTAAATGCGAGGCTCAGGTGTTAAGGCTTGAATTTGTTAAGGTACAGTATTGATGTGTCCTACAGAAACAGTTTCAGGTTTGGGGAGCAGGCATGGAGTCTAAGAAATCCAGGAGAGCTCTATTTTGGTTCTTCTTCAAGGAAAGAATTCAAAGTCAATACCAAAGTTACAGAACAGCAAGATATTTATTGGTAGATAAGAATAAGGACAGGTACTGGAAGGTAAGAAGGACAGGAAAGCACTCCGAGCAGAGAGGGGTCCAGACTGGGTAACCACTGAGATGCTGAGAAGTAGGTGCTTATGGGTATGGTGGGCAAGGAGTGGGGGTCTGGTTGTTGGGTGTCTCCATGTCGTGTCTCCTGATGATTGGCTGGGCCTGCTGGATCCCCTAGACTACCGAGGTCCACAAAGTGTGTGGAGTCTTCCTGGGCTACTGAGGTCCACTGAGTTTGTGGGGTCTCCTAAGCTACCCAGGCCCACTGATTTGCCCACATTACCTAGCCTACCTTCCCAAAACTATCATTGGCTCATTGCTTTAGCATTGTGTTATTGTTTTGGTGTTCTGATTATTCCACTCTTTACTAGGGGAAGGGGGACACCATCCTGGTCCAAGATTATTCTCCAATCAGATTTAAAGTGGACCTAGGACTGAGGTGGGTGGAGGGCACCCTCCTGGTTCCAATTAAGTGTTTCTCAATCAGGCTAATAAGTGGACTCTTGAGTCTTGGGGCACCCTGTCCCTAACTGACTGCCTATACCCACTTCCTTGCTTCCTCCTTCACTACTATGTAGTCTTTCTAATAAGAGCAGAATTACAAGATGACTAGTTAAGAGAAAAAACGCAGAACTGATGGGTTATTTAGAGTGAAAAAGTGATTAAACATCAGTTGCAATAACCTTATATGATATAAAATTTCACCATGTCTGGGTGAAATTATAGGGAGCATAAAACCACCAGGATAAATTTAGAGATCTAATTGTCTTTATTAAATGATACATACATTAGGTGGCATCCCGTCTAGCAAATAGAATGGCACTGCAGGTGTCTTGCACAAAATAGAAAGTTTCTATAATCAAAAAGAGGTTAGAACAAGGTTATATGCAAAAGAAAGATCGTTTCAGACAAAGCCACCTTGCAAAACATGTCTGAATGTACAAATAGGCGTTTTTGATAATTGCTACCAAAAAGTGGCAAACAAGTGTCAGGAGCCTAAAATTAGGGGCATTGACCTACTTAAGAAGACTGCAAAGACTGGTCTCAGCAAGTGAGACTTAAGCTGAAATGAAAGGAATGAGTAGGTTCACTGGGTGAAGGGAGATGACGGAAGAGATCTGTAAGTGGAATGAATAGCATGTGGGAGGGGGCACCAACCTGAAAGCAGCTTGATAGAGAACTTGAAAGTCACCCTTGAGGTTAGTCATGGTGGAAAAGACAGATAACGGACAAGACAAGTCCTGATTTGTAATTCCCCTAAGCCTGCAAGAAGCCAAGCAAGGAGAAGCCCCTCACCATCCACCCCCTTTCCATGTATCTGCTCCGGATAACTCAGTCTTACTTCCACCTCAGGACAGCCTGAACCATTCTTCTCTGGGAAGGAAAGAATCACTCCCTCAGTTACATTTTTTTTTTAAAATGGCTAATGTACATGTGTTTCTATTTCTGCCATTCATTATGGGGACTATACTATTTTAAATCAAATAGGAGGCTTAATTCCTGAACTACAAATGCTCTCTCATGGCCTTAGCTTTGGATTCCTTCCCCTGTCCAGTGTTCTGCCATGTCTGTATCAGTTCCCCTGCCTCTCCCTGCACAAGGGCGCTCTTTCTCTCACAGAAATAATGTGTTGACTTCTTTTTGAAAGGAGCATTTTAGAGGAGTAATTAAAAGTAGAGCTGCTTATCCTTCGGGAGAATTTATAGTGGGGAGTCAAACAGGGAAGGAGTTATTTGACCTCTATTCAGAGGTTTGGTATACAAAAGGGAGAAGAAGAAAAAAGATGAGAGCATGCAAAAAATCTGTAAGTATACATATAAATTCTCTTTATGTATATTCTCCACTGATTATGAAAATAAAGATGTCTAATAGCTCTTAGATATCTGGTCAGTAACTGGTTACAGGTTAAATCCAGCACTGCCTTTATTGGAGTAGAAAGGAAGAAAATCATATCTAAAGGTGCTTTTTCCACGGGAACTCTGGGCTCAGACTACAGAGTAGTTAGAAGTGGGGACTCTGATTGTAATAATCCAAGTTTGAAATATTATCTCTATGTTTCCTTTTCTAAAAAGTGGCTACTTATTATATTTCTAAGATAATTAAACAAAATATAGGTAAGAGCACTTAAATTATTTTACATATAGAAACTTACATATATCTATTAAGTTTTCCCATTGTTATGGCTCAGTCATAGGCACCATGGTTTTTAAGAGGAGGTCTTTTGTTTTTTAGCTTCAGGGTGGGTGTGTGTGTGTGTGTGTGTGTGTGTGTGTGTGTGTGTGTGTGTGTGTGTGTGTGTGTACAAACCACATATTTCAAATTATATGCATCAATAAAGAGAAATTATTTTATTAGTGTATATCAATTTAAGGATACTTATTGTCATATGTAAAATACAAACACTAAGATGCTTTTTATGAATGAGACTGTTGAATCCTCATTCTTTAAAGTGATTATTATCATCATTATGTTTGGTTGAGAAGACTAATAGTCAAAGAAAGGCAATGTTACAGAGCAGAAGACTTGAATTTTGAAAGATCTGAAACAAACACTTCTTAAAGACATAGTATTGCATTTATGATTAAGAGAACTCTCCAAATAGCAGTATGTCCTCAAATTATTGTGTGAAGTCAGGAAACTTAATGTCTCTGGGTGTCATTTTTCCTCATTTATAAAATAGAAATAATGACATCAGCTTCGTAGTATTGATGTGAGGATTAATTGCAATTACGCACATGAAATATTTGGTATGGGGCCTGGTCCACAGCAAGTATACAGTTAAAGGCTACTAAAATTGACTATTTTATATATACATATATGTAATATTTCATATGTATATTACATATATGAAATGTGTATTGTGATATATTGAGGATATATATGTGTCTATGTACTCAAAATCTACTTTTTCCTCTTCTTCTTTGTTAAATCTCTTCTTGCTCAGGTAGAATAATTCTATGCTCCTTAGCAGAACTTCCAAAATTATTGTGATCAGTAACTTTTTGTACATAATCTACTACTAGTAACCAAAACTCCTTTAAAATAGAGTTGTAAGTGGCTTTTGATGAAAATCTAGTAGACAAATAATTTCGCTGAGTATTTTATACCTTACTTTACTTCTCCATTGCTAGTTGTCTTGTTTTTAACATTCACATAGAGGAAATGCAATAGCACATAGTATTGCTGCTAGCAGCAGCAGCCCTATGTGAACCATTATGGAGTAGTTACTCCATGCCAGGCATTACATGTGCTGCACATTTTACATACCTCATCCTATTCCTCATGAAAATACCATAAAGCAACTCATTTTAGTGACACCAGATGGCAAGAAAATTGAGGCTTAGAGAAAAAACAAACTTATCCCATATGATTATAACCAATGGTGTCGTAGCAACAAGAGTCCAATGTATACATTTTAACTTTCAAATGCTGATGTAAATCTACATAAACTAGTAAATAGATCTTTCTAATGGGTGTGTTTCTTAGGACAAAAAGCTCTTTGTGAAACTCAATAGTAGTGTTCGATATTAATTTTTTAACCCCCTCCCCCATATTCAGTAATTTCTTATGTAGTCCATATTTTCTGGGAATAGTAGAAAGGTCCCAAATCTCTCACTACTTTAAAACACCTGCAGTAAAGGCAGAACATTTTAAATGTTCACTGAATGTTAATTGAGCAAGTGAGTAAATGGATTAAATTAAGTTCCAGCTGCACTGATATAGCTACAGGGTCTGTATATAAATGACACGTTTAAATAATTGGTGCAATTGAGAATGAAATAACCAATTCTAGAGACTTTTTTTCCTTCATTACATCAAGACATAAGGAAAAAGACAATTCTTGAACCATTAGATCTTTTAATACCAGTTTCCATAGTCTCAGAAGAGCTTGGAGATTTGATAAGACATGTAGAAAGCACAAGAGTCACCAAAACACTTCTATTTACCAGAACATACTTAAATTGTGTATTATAACAAAGAGAAAAAGGATTCCAATGTGTTTTACTAATTAGGAATATTGTGATTGATGAAGCTTCAACAAGGGCCTATGTCTGCAAAATACTTTGATGTCACATTTCATTTTTGCAGCCCCAAATCTATTCTTTCCCAGGCAGAATGAGTCATTAGAGATTTAGTGAAACCCACTGGCTATAAAGAAAAATACTTGTCTCTCTTGAACTTTCATAAAAGATGAAAAGGTTTCACTCTCTTGAAACAAAATTATAAGTAGCCATATTCTTGATCACAAATAAAGTGGTGTTCCTTCCCCAAGAGGGTCATCTGGAAGAGTATATGTGAGAGTACTTTGAGAATAATAACATGTAGTCTTCATTTATAATAAATCTGATGAGAGAGACTTAAAAGTCTGTAGAAAGGGCCATAATTTAGACTTCCTGTATAGTCATAGAACCCTATTTTCAAACACCTTGTTAATCTCAATGTGAATGATAGATGAAATGTTAAGCTCCTTGAGTTCAAACCAGGAAGCTTTCAACTTAGACCTTCCACTCTCTCTAATTTTCTCAGTGGCAACAGGATGCACAAAGATATGAAACTCTAGATGTGGCCACGATTGCACCTTGCAGCTATCAACCCTCTTTTATATTTTACTTTGCCTCAGTTTTAAAGCAACCTGAATTGCAACGACTTTATGGAAGTTAAACAGTCCGCAGACCTAGCTATTAATTACCTTCTAGTGTCTTGTCCAAGGTTGATGCTAACATTTATAAATATATTTGAATTTGGGCACTTGATGTGGACCTTTTGTGACTTCTAATACTTTCAACTTTAATTCTCTTTAGAGTGGCTACTTTTTATTTTTCCTTCCAGAAAGAATTCAAAGGAAGAAAGAAGGTAATGAAGGATGGAACTTAGAAGTGGCCCTTTAACTTAAATTTTGTACTGGAATGTGAAATAAATGATGTGTGTCATTTCCAGGAAGACATTTTAAGAACCGGCCTATGCTTCAACATGTTCCCTCTAGCATCATTCTAGTCATGATTCACATAAAGTCCACTCCATCAACTTCTTGAATACTAGTGTGTAGTAGTGTCATAGTTCTCCCTCTCTTCTACACACACACACATACACACACACACACACACACACGCGCGCGCGCGCTCTCTCTCTCTCTCTCAAGAAATAATTCTGTTGTCTCTGACATTTTAGTCTTATCTATTCCCTAACTTACTTGTCCAGATTTAAGTGATAAACAGTTGTGATCTCATGGGAGCAGCGTGGGACAGAGGAAAGACAACTCGAAATTCAAGTAGAGAAAGAGAAAGAGGGAGATCTAGAGGGGCTTGCACCTCTGGACATGCCATGCCTATTTCATGGGTCATCTCACATTTACTGGGGATCAGGTTTAGGGAACGCGGGCAAGTATGTGGAGGAATGTGCATGGTGGAGATATGGACTGGGGATGCATAAGGGTAGGGACGCATATTGGGGATGCATAAATGCATGACACAAGCAAGAGGGGAGTAAATAGAGGCTGTTACCAGGGGGGGCTCCATTGTTGCAGCTGTACCTGTTTATACTGTCTCTAGTATATGTTTACACTTAACTTTCTGACAAGGTGGTCTAGTTGGTTATGCTAATATGTTTATAATATTTGCCTGCTGTTTTCAGCAGATACTGGCTTTTCCAGTATGTTCCTCATTCCTAGACTTTTGTTCCAGTGAGAGGCCCCTGCCTGACTCTACATTTTAGCTTGACCAGCAGGAACTCTGCGGGTCAAGACAATATCCTGAGAACAAGGGGGGGGGGCGAGGGATTCGACAAACAGCAAAGTGCTTCATTTCTAGAGAAAGTCATAGTGAGGTCAAGCAAATAACTTCATTTAAAAAATGGTATCTTATTGAGATGAAAATAAATATGTCAAAATTGTGGGTAATAAAACAAAAATGAAAGTATTCAAATGAAAAAAAAGTGAATTTTACAGAGCAATTCTGAAAAGGGAAAAATATGCCATCCAGAAATTATTCATTACTCAATACAAGATCATGCTAATGATGATTAAATGTTGAAAATTCAATGGATTTTCACATTTTTAAAATGCAAAGTAATTGTAAACAAATATTAATGTTAGAAGCGAGAGGCAGTTGTCTTTATACTATTCAATAAGCTTCATTCCCTCAAATTATTTTAAGGTGAACTATTTCTCTACAACAATCAGGCAAATATTGAAGTTGACAAGTGTTGAGGTTAAAAAATGTTTCTCAGAAAGCTATTAGTGATTTCATTATTGTTTCTTTTTTATTTTGGGGGTGATGTTTATTCTTTCATTCATTCATTCACTGACAAAATAAAGTGCTATTCCTAAAACAATGGTATATTTAAAGAATTGAAATTCTGAATTCTTGGATCCCTAAAGATCTATGTATCAATTATTAACATTTTCCACATAAAGTAGAAAATAGAAGAAAACATTAGTAGGGGAGGACAAGATTCCAATATAACTCTAAAGGTAGGAAGAATTAAAACAAACTATCTCTATTTTTTTTTTAAGATTTATTTATGCATAGAAGCTGGGGTACAGGCCAGAGGTGTGGGGCAGTGAGAGGGTTTGCCAGAGACAGAGTGGGGAGCAAAACAGGCAGATCTACTGAAATACACTGCTGAGGGGAGCAGCAGTCAAAGCGGAATACGTCTGCCAGGCCATGTGGGAATCTCCCCGGCCAGGCATCGAACTCACGTCGCTGCTGCCGACAGCTCCACAGCACAGCACTTAACTGCTGCACCACCAGGGAGGCCCTATTTTACAAATAAGAGCCTATTCAATAACTTAGCTCCTCCAACATTGTTTAAGTTAAGAATTTAAAGGTCTACACACAAGGATGTCATGATCTCTCTCATCACTGAGCTTTCTTTTTCCATTTTTTTAACATAACTCAGTTCCAATATTCATGAACTACAAAAAAAAATAAAAATAACATGAAAAATTAGAAAGGAGGAAGGAAATAATTGAGAGATAGAGACCAACATATTATCACGAGAAAAGTTGGGAATTATTTCAATAATACTTATTAGACGTTATAGTTTTTAGGCTTGATGAGAAAAGAGGTGAGCTGACAGGACAAAGTGATGGATCAATTGTGTATCACGAATGAAGTGCATAAGGCAAGGAACAGCTCAGTATTTCTGGTCTGGTTATTAGGAAGCAGAGCAACTAGGTACTGCTTTCAAAATACAATGAAAGAATGATTCGAGATGAGGATTAGGCATTAAAGTTAGGACTACCTGGGGTCTGCAGTAAAATTTGAACTAGAAATATAATTTTGATATTCATCCAAATAAAGGTATAATTTAAAATCATGATATAGAATGAAATTCCCAAAGAAATGAAAGTAAGTAGAGAAGACAACCTCTGGAAGCAGTAACAGAACAGAAACCAGACCAGAATAAAAATGATGGCTGGGAGGGCTCCACCATCAAGGTGAACAGTGGGTCCCAGGAAAGTGCAGGCCTGTCTGCAAGGCTGTTGGAGGTCACAGATCGTGCACCCACCTTCCAAAGCTGTGTGAAGGCAGAGGGAGGGATCTGCAAACATAGGTGAGCAGTTGGTCCTGGGAAATCACAGACCCAAACTGCAAGGCTGTTGGAGACCAGTGACCCCACACCCCTTTTTGGAACCAAGTAAAGTCAGAGGGAGGGCTCTGCCATCAAGTTCAATAGTAGGTCCCAGGAAAGCGTGGGTTTGTCTGCAAGACTGTTGGAGGCCAGACACAGCTCCCCTTCCACTCCAGCACCCCTTCTGGAACTGAGTAAAGTCTGAGGGAGGGCCTCAGAAACAAAGGTGAGCAGCAAGATCTAGGACAGTGCCCTCCACTCAGCACATGGCCGTGGTAGGCCAGTGACCCCTGTGCACCCCATCCAGAACAGCAAGTAAAGCCAGGAAGGAAGAGGGAGGGCTCAGCTGCCACAGGGACAGGAATCACTTGGGAGAATGTCTTTTGGCCCACACACAGCATTAGAGTCTTCATGACCCACTACCACATGCACAGACCACATCTGGCATTGTTGGTTAAGACACACATGTAGGGGAAGAGTTCAGCAGCATACAGAGATTTGGTGATCTTTAGGGATAGCACCCAGCAACCCACCCATAGTATCACTGTCCTTGTGAAGTCTGGCCACCAGTCCCCAATGTCCCAGTAAGAGCATTCCAAAGAGATGCCTGCTAGTACCAGTGGCACAGAGGCCCAGTGCATAGAACAAATTTGAAAACAAACAAAAGGGAGAAGGAAAAATGCAAGTAACTAAGCAAACCCTCTGGGGAAGGGCACACCACAAAAAGAAAACTGGTCCTCAGAACTCAAAAGCAGTGACATGGAAGAACTTCTCTGCCTGAGATAGAAAATTTAAAATCACCATGATTTAAAACATCTAAAGAAGATGAAATAGAAAACAATGATGAGAGAAATACAATTAACGAACTGAAGAATGAAATTGAGTCTTTAAAGAAGGAAATGAAGGAAATGCAGAATATTAAAAGATTAATGGAGAAGCTAAAGAACTCTGGGAAAAGTAAGAAGAAAAAACAGAATTGATTAAATGGAAGAACAAATTAGTGCTCTCAAAGATACGTATATAAGAAGAACCAAAAAAGAAAAGGAAAGAGAAGTACAAAGGGGAAAAAATGAAGAAATATTTCAAGAACTATCTGACACCTTGAGGAAAGGAAATATAAGAATTATAGGAATCCCAGAAGGTGAGGAATCCTATAGAATCCAAGAAACTATTCAAGGAGATAATTGAAGAGAACTTCTCAAGCATGAAGGAGATGGAAATAGACATATATAAGCTAGAAGAACACCAAATTACCACAATGAAAGGAGAACTACAACAAGACACATAATAGTAAAACTCCCAAGAATCCAAGACAAGGACAAAATAATCAAGCTGATGAGGGGGAAGAAACAGATAACCTACAAAGGAAAACTGATCAGGCTTACATCAGATCTCCAAAGAAACACTATGGGCAAGAAGAGAATGGAGTAACATATTTAACAAACTCCAAGTCAACAAATGTCAAACAAGAATACTTTACCCTGCAAAGCTCTCCTTCCTCTATGAAGGAAAAACAACAAACTTCTCATACAAACAGAATCTCCAGAAATTCATTACTGCTAAACCCCCAATCCAAAAAATATTACAAAAAGCCTTAACCCTTTGCACTCGAGCCGCACTGCTACAGCGCCCAGTGGTTTAATGCATCCACTCGAGTGGCGCCACTACAGCACCCGGCGGTTTAATGCATCCATTAGAGCAGTGCTGCTATGGCCTCCGGCAGTTTAATGCATCCACTCAAGTGGTGCAGCTAGGACACCCGAGCAGTTTGGAAGTCAATATGTTTATTTCCAATGTGTGATAAGATATTCTTATCGCAATTACTTTCATGGACCAGGCTCAGCCTGCATTCTTAGCCAATTCTTAGCTTAGATTAGTTAATCTCAGTTTAGCATTGTGATACTGTCCTGACAAACTGAGGCTGCATCTTGGGGGTTGTTTTACTAAATATCACACAAAAACTAATTACAGAGTGTAATATTTAACAGATTTTGTTGTATTCAATGTAAAAATAAATAAATTGATGAAATTTTATTATTTGTATACATTTGTTTGAGTATAACATGATTTCAAAGTACCTGTAAAACGCTTCACTAATATAGCTGAAATTGTCTCAAGTGGCTGGTTTGCCCACGTGAAAAAAGCCTTGAGTGCAAAGGGTTAAAACCAAAGCCAATAGAGTAATGAACAGGAAGAATAGAATAAGGTAAGGTATAGAATCACAAAAAGACTAGCAAAATGGCAAACACAGATGCAAATGTGTCAATATTAACCCTAAATGTAAATGGAATAAACTCATCAAAAAAAGAGTAGCTGACTGGATTAAAAAACAAAATCCAAACTTCTGCTGTCCCCAGGAAACACATTTAACTATAAAAGATAAACAGACTGAACGTAAAAGGTTGGAAAACAATCCTACAAGCAAATGAACCAAAGAAGAGAGCAGGAATAGCTATATTTATATAAAATAGACTTCAAACTAAAAACGGTAAAAAGGGACATAGCTACTCACTACATTGTGATTAAGGGAACAATACATCAGGAAGATATAACACCCATCACCATATACTCACCAAATGAAGGAGCACCAAAATATATCAGACAATTATCATCATCTTTGAAAACAAACATTTAGAGATAATACACATGTAGTAGGAGACTTCAACACCCCATTCTCACCAATGGGCAGATCAATGAGACAAAAAATAAAGGACACCAGAGCCCTAAATAAGGATGGAGGCCTCATGGGCTTAACAGATAGCTATAGGACACTGCACCCCCCAAAAATCTGAGTAAAATTTTTTTTTTCCTCAAGAGTGCATGGATCATTCTCCAGGATTTATCACATATTGGTCCACAAGACAAATATCAACAGATACATTAAGATCAAAATCATACAAACTATCCGCTCTGATCATAAAGGCATTGAACTAAAAATAAACCAGGAAAAGCAAGCAAGGAATCCTCCCACGTCATGGAGATTGAAACCAATACTACTAGAAGACCACTGGATCAATGAGGTCAAAGAAGAAATTAAAAAATACCTTGAGATGAATGATGAGGACACAACTTTCCAGAATGATGGGACACAACAAAAGCAGTAATAAGATGAAATACAGGTTCACATCAAGATACAAGAAAGAAATCAAAGAAACAACCCAATCTCCCATCTCAAAGAACTACAAAAAGAACAAAAATCCCAAAAGTCAATAGAAGAAAGGAAATAATAAAAATCAAAACAGAAATAAAATAAAATTCTTTTAAAAATCCAAAAGATCAACAAAACCAAAAGTTGGTTCTTTGGAAAAAATGAACAAAATAGAGAGACCTCTATCTGGATCACAACAAAATTGGGAGAAAACAGAAATAAATAGGATCATAATCGAAAGAGGAGAAATTACATCAGACTCAGCAGAAATTTAAAAAAAAATCAGATTACTATGAACATTGATGTGCAAATGAGTTCAACAATCTAGGAGATGGACAAATTCCTAGAATTATATAATCATCCAAAGCTAGATAAAGAAGTAGTAGAACACCTAAACAGACCAATTACAAACATTGCAATTGAAATGATAATCAAAACTCTCCCCCAAAACAAAGGCTTAGCACCAGACAGCTTCACAAATGAATTCTACCAAATATTCAAATATGAACTAGAGCTTATACTACACAAACTCTTTCAAAAAATTGAGAAAGAATACTACCAAATACTGGGCCTCCCTGGTGGCGCAGCGGTTGAGTGCTGCGCTGTGGAGCTGTCGGCAGCAGCAATGCGAGTTTGATGCCCAGACGGAGAGAATCCCACATGGCACAGCAGACCTCTCCTGCTTCACCCGCTGCTCCCTCAGCAGTGTATTTCTGATCTGCCTGTTCTGCTCCCCACTCTGTCTCTGGTGAACCCTCTCGCTGCCCCATGCCTCTGGCCTATACCCCAGCTTGTATGTATAAATAAATAAATCTTAAAAAAAAAAGAATACTATCAAATACTTTTTATGAAGCCAATGTTACACCACTATCAAAACCAAATAAAGACGACAACAAGAAAAAGAAAACTACAGGCCAATCTCCCTAATTAACATTGATGCAAAATTCCCACCAACAAAATCCAACAATGCATCAAATACACCATGACCAAGTGGGATTTATTCGTGGGGCACAAAGATGGTTCAACACCTGAAAATCAACTAATGAAATCCAGCACATTAACAAAAAGAAAAATAAAAACCATTTGATCATATCAATAGATGTTGAGAAAGCATCTGATAAAGTTCAACATCCATTTATGATGAATGCCCTCCAAATTCTTGTGATAGAAGGAGCATACCTTAACATAATAAAACCATTAATCACAAACCCACAGCTAATATCATTGTCAATGGTGAAAAGCTCAAAGCCTTTCCTTTAAGATCAGGAACAAGACAAGGATGTCCACTCTCACCATTGCTTTTCAATATAATACTGGAAACCTAGCCAGAACAAGAAGACAAGAGAAAGACATACAAGGAATCCAAACAAGAAGTAAAACTATCACTATTGGCAAATGATATAATAATATACATAGAAAGAAACCTAAAAACTCCATAGAAAAACTAAGTAAAATAATAAACCAGTTTAGTAAAGTAGCAGGATATAAAACCAACAGACAAAAATCAGTATCCTTCCTATATGCAAAAAAATCAATCTAAAGAAGAAATTAAGAAAACCATACCGGGGCGTCCCTGGTGGCACAGAGATTAAGTGCTGTGCTGTGGAGCTGTTGGCAGCAGCAATGAGAGTTTGACGCCAGGCTGGGGAGATTCCCACATGGTGTGGCAGACCTCTCCTGCCTCATCAGCTGCTCCCCTCAGCAGTGTATTTCCGTCAGTCTGCCTCTTCTACTCCCCACTCTGTCTCTGGTAAACCCTCTCGCTGCCCCACGCCTCTGGCCTGTACCCCAGCTTGTATGCATAAATAAATAAATCTCAAAAAAAAACATCCTATTTACAAATGAAACAATAAAAATCACACATCTGGAAATAAACCTAACAAAGGAGGGAGTGACCTATAAAAGAAAATTATAAAACACTGTTAAAAGAAATAGAAAAAGACACAAAGAAATGGAAAGACATCCCTTGCTCATGAATTAGAAGAATTAACATTAAAATGGCTATCCTACTGAAAACAATTTACAGATTCAACAAAATCCCAATAAAAATCTCAATGACATACTTCAAAGAAATGGAACAAATATTGATGAAATTCACATGGAGCCACGAAAAACCTGAATATCCAAAGCACTCCTGACTAAAAAGAAGAATGGAAGTATCACACTCCTAGACATCAAACTATACTACAAAGCCATAATAATTAAAACAGTATGGTACTGGACCATAAACCGGCATACAGACCAATGAAATCAAATAGAAAACCCAGAAATAAAGCCAAACATATGGACAACAAATTTTTGACAAAGGATCAAAGAATATGAAATGGAGAGGGACAGTTTGTTCAATAAATGGTGCTGGAAAAACTGGACCACTACATGCAAAAGAATAAAACTAGACTACTACCTCATGCCATGCATAGAAACCAACTCAAAATGGATAAAATAATTGAACATAAGCCCTAAAACCATAAAATATATAGAAGAAAATATAGGTCACTACATGACATGCATCTCAGCAGCATCTTTAAAGATTCATCCCTCAAAGCAAAGAAAGTGAAGGAAAAGATAAACAGGTGGGATTACATCAAACTAAAAAGCTTCTGTACAGCAAAAGAGACATCAACCAAAACAAAGAGATGCGTTACTGATTGGGAGAAAAATTTTGTACTTCATATAACCAATAAGGGACTTATTACAATGATCTACAAAAACTCACACAACTCAACAAAAACAAAGTAAACAATCCAGTCAAAAAATGGGCAGAAGACCTAAAGACACTTTTCAAAAGAGAAAATGCAAATGGCCAACAGGAATATGAAAAAATGTTCAACATAACTTATAATCAAGGAAATGCTAATCAGAACCACAATGAGATAACACCTTACACCATTTAAAATGGCATATATATATATATATATATATATATATATATATATATATATCATCACCTTACACCAGTTAAAATGGCATATATCATCACACAAAAAACTAATACCCAGTACGAACAAATGTTGGTGGGGCTAGGATATGGAAAAAAAGAATCTCCTACACTGCTGGTGGGAATGCAAACACATCCAAACACTATGGAAAGCTGTGTGGATGTTCCTCTATTTAAAAATGGAGCTACCATATGACTCAGCAATTCCATTCCTAGGGATCTACCCAAAGGACACAAAAACATTGATTCAAAAGGATACCTGCAACTCTGTATTTATTGCAGCACTATTTACAATAGGTAAGATATGGAAACAACCTGAATGCCCCCAAATAGATGACTGAATCAAGAAGATATGGTATATACACACAATGGAATACTACTCAGCAATCAAAAAGGTAAATTCAGGCCTCCTTGGTGGCACAAAGGGTTAAGTCTCAGCACTGTGAAGCTATCCACAGCCACTGTTGCACAAGTTCAATCCCTGGCCAGGAGCTGACCTTCACGATGCAGTAGACCTCTCCTGTCTTGCCTTCTGCTCCCCTCAGCAGTGTATTTCAGTATCTCTGCCTTTTCTGCTCCCACTCTGGCTCTGGTGAATGCTCTCACCCCCCACCCCCACCTCTGGCCTACATCCCAGCCCTTGCATGCATAAACAAATCTTTAAAAATTTAAAATTACAAATTTAAAAAAAGATAAATTCATGTCATTTGCAGCAACAGGGGTAGAGCTAGAAATGGTTATGCTCAGTGAAATAAGCCAGAAGGAAAAAGAAAAATATTGGATGATTTCACTTATAAGAGGAATTTAGGGGACCCAAAAATAGTAGTAAATAAACAAACAAAATTAACGGCAGCTATAAATCAGAGGCATTCTGCAAGGGAGGGAAAGGGATCAAAACAGGGAAGGGGGGAAGGGATAAGCACAAGGGTCTATGGTGATGGTGCACCACCAGTGAACTGGAGGTAGGAATTTTACAGGGACTACACCTGAGAGGAGAAAGCAAACATTGTACAAAAATGAAGAATGATGTAAAATATAAATTTTAAAAAATGATGGCTTGTTAGAGATACAGAAAACAAGATCTTTTGGTGTCCACAAAGCTAAAAGAATGAAGTGTTCCAGAGAGATCAGATGTATTTATTTTCTGATAGGTTAAAAATTTGAATACTGAAACAAGACAGGATTATGCAAAAATATAAAGACTATTAAGCTTATATGAATTGAACACCTGCTAAATATGTGGCTCTGTTACTACTGTGAAGTTTCAAGCATAGATAATATCCGGTTCCCTGCTCTCAAAAATACCGAAATTGTCAAAAATTGATTATCTTCAAAAAAAAAAAGTTCCATTGGGTGAAATGTGTCAGAGGCTAGTTAAAAGTGAGAAACAACACTGTCTCTCAACCTTGGAAATGATGCATAATTTCAAATAGATTGATATTAAAGACTGTACTAAAATATTAAACTATGACTTAGAAGTAGAATATAGGCTGGTAGAAATCATAAGGTTTGTAAGGATCAGTGTAAGCAAAGACAGGAGAGTTAAAGCACACAACATATTCACAGAATAGGTGCAAAAAAACCTACATAAAATATCCCCATATCTTTATTTCTGATTCATTCTTCATTTGTATCACAATCCACTTTTGTTCATATGGCAATGAAGCATGTATGAAACACGAAGAAATCGATATAGTACTAGTTATTCTGGAAGCTAGCAATAGTTTTTATCAGTGTCAATAGATGTAATGTGAACTCTTAAAAACTGGGGGAACATAACTCATCTACTACAAGAACTTAGGTCTTTTATGGTGCATTCATAATGGATTACAATAATTTTTCAATTTTTTCAAGTATTTTTAACCTGTGGTATAAGATCCTCAGACTTCAAAACCTTAAACTTAAAGCAAAATCGATACCAAACATAACTGAAGCATAGAAACATATAAAACAAAGAAAATCTACCATGGGGTTTCACTAAAGAAATAAGCTGCTTCAGAGGTTGACTTTGCAAAATAATGCAAAGACAAGAAGGGCAGTGTGTCTAAAGAAAATTAAAGGGTTAACTCCACCAACTCTACTCAGGAACCACTAGGAGTTGAAATGTCCAGAGGGGAGCAAGGCAGTCCCTACAGACAGGCTGGCAAAGCCGGAGGAGAGCAAGAAGCACCAGGATTGGGGGGGAGGGAGGTGTGATTCTTCCATTGTAGTAGGTTTCTGAATAAGGTCATTTCCCTAAAGAGGACTGAACTATGGCCCAGGAGCAGGCCTGCACAGTGCATCCCAGGAAGGGATAGAGTGAACAGATCCTGAGCCCCGGTTAGGACTGGATTCCTCTGCTTTCCTGCACACTTGCTCTTCCAAAGGGCTCTGCCTAACCCAGGACCTCTCCCTGGGTGACCAACATTTTATTACTGCTTAGCTTGTGCTCTGCTGAGACAGAGAGGAGGGGAGGAGGAGAGGAGGAGAGAAGAGGAGAGGGAGGGGATACAGGTGATGGGGAGAGGAAGAGGGAGGAGGCGGGAGGGGGAGGAGAGAGGGGGAGGGGTTCTTTATGACTCTTTCCAATTGCACTTGATCTCCAAATGGAGAAGATACCAATGTGGTGGTACAAAGAAGATATCCCCTGAGGGAAGACCCTGCAAATAATTTGGTAGTAGCTTAGAGTAGCTAAGACCCTGCAAATAATTTGGCCATAGGATGTCATAGTGATCTAGGAAGGTCCTGCTGAGTTAGTTCTTTAGTAGGAATGTTAGCATTAAAGGCAGTAATTTACCACTTTGATGGCATATTGACATACCTCTGAGTTAAATGAGGTGGTAGTAAAGTAACAAAATTCATTTTTAATTAGACATTATTTTAAGTATCCAATAAGAACATTTTCTTAAAGAAAGAGCTGCAGGGCCACCCTGGTGGTGCAAAGAGTTAAGTGCAGCGCTGTGGAACTGCAGCAGCGGCGACATGAGTTCCATGCCCTGCCAGGGAGAGTCCCACATGGCGCAGCAGACCTCTTCTGCCTTGCCCGCTGCTCCCCTCAGCAGTGTGCTTCGGTAGATCTGCCTGTTCTGCTCTCCACTCGGTCTCTGGTGAACCATCTCACCACCCCACACCTCTGGCCTGCACCCCAGCTTATATGCATCAATAAATAAATCTTTTTTAAAAAAGAGCTGCATTTGGAGATGGGAAATGTGAATTTGACAGTCTCATTCTTGAGATTAAGCCAGCTACTAATGCAAACAGATCACATAATCAAACGATGTGACCAGAACTTTTTTATTTATTTATTTAATTCTGGTGAATGTATTGATCTGGGATATGTTTGCTTTCTTTTCTATTAATTCTTGAAATGTGATCCTTAATGATGGACATTTGGGGAAATGTGGTACACAAAATGCTTTTATTCCCCGTTAGTTTTCAACTTACTTAAAACTATACAAGCATAAGAAGGAAAAATATAAACATTTAGGTCCAGTGACTACCATTATTCAAATACCAATTTTAATCAACTCATGGAGATTTTTTGTGCTGCCACATATCATTACTGTTTCCCCACAATTGATTTATATAACTTAAATTATACAAACTGATGATATGGTATCACTAAAAATGATTCAAGCAATATTGAAGTATTTAAACTAAAAATTAAACATTCTCCTTTAATTAGACATAATCATCCCTCTCTCCCCATTCCACACTTGAATCCCCTTCCTCTTTTTATAAGAGGTCATTGTTAAATATTTGCCTATGCCAGTTATGACCTTATGTATTTTTATGTGTATTTCTACAATTTTAAAGTTAGTTATAGCATTTGAAAGTAAGTTTAAATATTAGCATGGAATAGAATTTCAGCAGTTTAAGAACAGCCATCTGAAGAGGTAGAGAGTGAGCAGGAAAACATTTGTTAAGTCTAGCCTTACCTGTCTTGGTTACAAAGGTTTGGAAGTAAGATTTAGAGTGTTATTAGACTTTATGTAATAACACACAAGTCATTCCTTCAAGCTCTCAAGGTCTTTATAGATACCAGGGACATATATAAATATAAAAGATTCAAGTTAACATTGACCTTTCGCTGACCAGGAAGAGTTTACTTTGTCTTCATTAGGGAGAGATAATGCATTAGCAAAGTAATACATTTTGATTTCTTTTCCTAACTTCCATTGTTATCAGATTTCTTTTTAATTATTGTTACACTATTGTTGAGCTAACAGACTTTAATGAAGACTAAGTGTCTGTGATCTGTATTTGTTCAGTAAATAAACCATTAGATTACACACAGAAGGTCAACAGGAACAGAAGTTAAACAATCTTATTCTGTCTTAAACAGTATCTATTTCAAGAGATTAACCACCACATAAAAAAGTGCTATTTTTGGTTAGGGAAAAATAATACCAAAGTATATACCACAAACATATGTAATATTTTCTACATTTGACTATAAAATAAAACAACATCTTTAAATTATTTTTCCTATTATAGCGCTGAGTCATGGTTTGGATATATTAATTGTATATTTATAATATTTAGTTTTGTTCAGTGATAGATTATTTTTTCTGAATTTCTCAGACAAAATGACAAAGATATGGAAAAGCAAGCCCAAGAGGAAAGATGAAAGGAATTGAGTTTATGCATTCTGTAGAGACAGAACTTGAAGGGTAAAGTAATAACGTTCTTCACACAAGTGGAGACTTCCTAGAGGGAGCACAATGGCTCTCAGGAATGTGGTTTTCTCCAGCACAATTCTGGTTGGCTGGTAGGGTACTTAAAAGAAGAGAAGTGCTTATGTTATAATTAACTAAGGTCAAGGGATCCACTTCGAAATCTTACTTGGAGAGTTGCAATGAAAAATTTCCACTGACAGCACTAATAACAGAGTAAGAGTAAAAATACTTTCATGCAAATATGAACAATTCTGGTTATATATCATGATTTTAAAATTTGTCTAAGATAGTGAAACTCCTCACTGGAAAACTTGTACAAGGACTTTAAAATTGGATGGTTGCATAGTTTGTTAGTAAGAATGCATTTTTTTCAAAGCTCTACCATGCTGATACTATTCAGATAACTAAAAATGGGGAGTAGTAATTATCAGAAGAAACAGGTGGAGTGGGGTGGGCTTAATATTAAAAATATTTGAGAGTCCTTTCAGTATCTATTCCATTTGACGTATTTAAATTAATTTCACCAACTTCCAAAAGTTCAAGACAAAGAATACTGAAGTTTTCAAAGGGGAAGAAGCAGATAACCTATAAAGTAACCTGATCAAGCTAATATCTGACTTCTCTGATGAAATACTGATCAGAGAGAGTGGAATAATGTGTCTGAAAAACTTAAAGATATAAACTTCCAGCCAAGAAAATACTCTGTCCTGCAAGGCTCTCCTTCAGATAGGAGAGAAAAATAAAGGCCTTCCCAGATAAACAGAACCTGAAGTGGTTTGCAAAAACTAGACAATCTTACCAAAAAATATTAAAAGGAACCCCAATGTTAAAAGAAGCTCCAAAACATTAAACTCTTTTTTGATCACTGAGTGATATTCCATTGTGTACATATGCAACATCTTTTTGATTCACTCATTTGTTTCTGAACACTGAAGTTGTTTCCATATCTTAGTTGCAATGAACATAGGAGTACAAGTTCCCTTTCAAATTAGTGTTATTTTAGTCTTCATGTAGATACCTAAGAGTAGAATTGGAAAATCCACTTTTAATCTTTTGAGAAACCTCTGTGTTTCTTTCCAGAGGGGCTGGGACAGTCTACATTCCCACCAACAGTGTAAGAGTTTTCCACTTTCTCCCTATCCTTGCCAGCGCTTAAGGTTTCTGATATTTTTGATGTGGGTCATTCTCACAGGTGTGAGGTGTTATCTTATTATGACTTCTATCTGTTTATCCTTGAGGAACTATGATGGACAGTTTTTTCATGTACCTGTTGCTATCTACATGTCTTCTTCGAAATAAAAAAAAAAAGGTCATTTAACTCTCCTGCCCATTGTTTGAGTTATTTTTCTTTTGTTCATTTGCATGAGCTCTTTGTAGATCTTTATACCAGCCCCTTGTCAGATGTAGGGTGTGCAAATGTTTTCTCCAACTCAGGAGGGTTTATCTACATTTTAATTAGCTTTTTACTCTGTGAAGAAGCTTTTTTAGCTTGATATTGTCAATTGTTCATATTGTCCATTTTCATTGCTATTGAAGCTGTATACACAAAGACATCACTGAAGCTTATGTCCTGAAATGTTTTGCCTAAAGTTACTTCCAAGGGGTTCTGTCCTATTACAAGAAGGAAGGTACAATGTGCCTTACTATAGGGTACATACAATTACTTTCATTTTGCAGATGAGAAAACTGACATCTATAAAGTGGACTACTGTGGATTCACTACAAAACCTTTTGGGATTTCTCAAGATATACAGCACTTGATACTAGTCATAGAAAGATGTGAGAAGTACTTGAAATACATTTTCCGCTTGCTCATTTAGTCTCCCAAAGAACTTATCCCACAACAGTTTGTGAGTTACCACCAGCCCACCATTATAATAACAATTAATATACTACAATGGCCAGTTAGAACTTAGCAAGTTGAAGGAACCTTAACATGAAAAACAAAATTGTAAATACCTTGGTGTTTTGCAGCCATCTCAGGTTGAGTAGGTTCACTGTCGGTTCTAGCAATTTGAAGGAGAATTTTGAAGTCCTTGGCATCATTTTCACTGGTCTCACAGGGGAAACAGGCCAGCAGGGAGACAGCAACTTGAGTCCCCTTCCCCAGGGTGACACCGCCTTTTTATTCTCTCCCTCCTAGGCACAGGTGTGAACACTTGCACATGCGCATACACCCATGCTCAGGTGTCCATAATCAGGCATGCGCTTTCCATGTTAACGATATCAAGCCTGCAGGTGAGAGCCAGAGGCCAATGGCGTAAAAGCCTGATCAACTTCATTTACTCTACCTGTGGGAACAAACTTGTCAGTTCTATTCTTGAGATCACATCAACTGCTTTGTTGGTTAATACCTTCATGAAGCATTAACAGTCATATTTTCTGAAAATAATATCTATAATCAACTGCTGCCATTGAAAAACTATCACAAACTTTTACACATTTGCCCTACTGGAACAGATGGCAAGCCAACTGTCAACAAACTTTTTTTGAAGGCATGAAAGAGGAAGCAGAAAGAAGAATGAAGGATGATATCTGTTCTTTGCTAGATGTCTTAATTATATTTCCAAAGTAATTCTTTTAATGTTAGAACAGATAGTACTGTAAGATCCCTTTAACTCAAAATGAGAGATAAGCACTATTTAGCAGAACTGAAGATGAACTTGCTAACCATTTCAAGAATCTAATTTAGCCAATTAGTGATTTTGGCAGCTGTCGGCTTTTCCCTTTGTCTTTCCAGTTTAGGTTTTAAAACTCCCTCCCTCTGGGCCTCCCCTGTGGCGCAGCCACTGAGTGCTGCCGCTGTGGAGCTGTCAGCGAGTTCGACGCCTGGCCAGGGAGAATCTCACATGGTGCGGCAGACCTCTCCTGCCTCACCCGCTGCTCCCCTCAGCAGTGTATTTCTGATCTGCCTGTTCTGCTCCCCACTCTGTCTCTGGTGAACCCTCTCGCCACCCCACGCCTCTGGCTTGTACCCCAGCTTGCATGTATAAATAAAATAAAATCTTAAAAAAAAAAAAACTCCCTCCCTCAGACACCTAAATTTTAATGGATAATTGTCAAGATAATGTTAGTCAACTAGAGGGAAACCAAGAAGGAGGCAGAGTTCTAGGTTATTTGACTTCAACAAAAATAATTCATTTATAAATGTTTTATAAATTTTGGTGAATTTCATATATGAAATACTGAACTGAATGACTGTGTTCTATTTGCTGTTATTGTTGTTGTCAGCTTCCCTTTTGCCTCCCCATGGAGCATACAGAATGTACAATGTCTTTCCTTTGATGAGTAAAATAGGATAATTTTGGGATTTTTGCTCATTTAGGAGGAAAGAAAAAGGGAAAGTGATATTTTCTTAGGGCTGGTGTGGCTTTGCAAGTGAGGTCAGATTCCATCCATTTTTAGCAAAACTCTAGTAATGTGGAATAATCTAAAGATGTAACCTAGAGAAGAACCAGGTACAGTTCTGGAAAGGAGGGAAAATCTATACTGTACTAAAGGATACACTGAATTTAATCAGGCAAAGTGAGTAAGAGAATGGAAGTGGGTTGTCTCAATGTCTTGCTGCCAAACATCTCAATGATTAGCAGGTGCAAAGGTCTGAAAACACCAGAAAGCTTTGCCAGGTCACATAGTTGCAGCGTATGTGATGACACTAAAGCTTTATGGACTAGAGTTTGGCAAATTACAATATAATTTTTTTTAATTATTTATGTCTTTTACATTATTGTGGAAACCCGTAGGTTTCCCTCCACCAATTCACCTGTGAACCATCACCATAGTCCCTTGTGCTCTTTTCTCCCCCGTTTTGAGCCCTTATCCTCCCCCTCCCTCGCTGAATGTCTTTCTCTTATTTGGCTCTTCTATATTCCTGCTATAAGTGAAACCATTCGATATTTTTCTTTTTCCTTCTGGCTTATTTTGCTGAGCATGATCCCTTCTAGCTCCATCCATGCTTCTGCGAATTGCATGTGTTTATCTTTTTTGATTGCTGAATAGTATTCCATTGCTGTGCCATGTGTGTGAGCTCCCTGGCAGGAGATCAAACTCAGGCCACAGAGGTGATAGTGCTGAGATTTAACCCCTAAGCCATCAAGGAGGTCCTACAACATAAAATTCTAAACATATTAGGAAGACTATAGAATCTTAAGCTTTAAAAAGAAACAGGGCAATAAAAATATTGTTTCAAGATCCACAGGGAAAGCATTGACTATGTTTAGGGACAACCTAGATTGACATATAAAATAATATTACTGGTTGTTGTAGTCAGGTTTTCTAGAAGCATAGAATTTTTGTAATAACTAATAATGATTGTAGCACTTTCATATGCCTATTGTTGTACTAAGTACTTCATATGAATAAAATCATTTAATATAAATCACAATAGAAGAGTGGACTATTTCTAATCTCTAATATGAGAAAACTGAAATTTACCTAGAGTAATGATCTAGTAAGTGATAAAGCAGGGTCCACAATGGCGACCACTCTTATTAATAACAGAATACAGTTAATGTCCAGGTAATATTCTGTTAAAGGATGTAAAGGTGAATTCATTGTTGAAACTGGATCCCAGCCTTTTCCAAATTGTCACCTGTCGTGCTTATGCTAAAGACCCAGAGATAAGTATAATTACTCAGAGTGAGGAGGCTGGTCAGATATTAAGGTCCTTTTTTTTTTTTTTTCTTTCTGTAATACCATGGGGATAGGAGTTTGGTAATAAGAAAATGATTGCTGGATTTTGACTAATCTGCCATTATGACTGCCTACCCCATCACTAGATTAGTTAGACTCTGCCAGTCACCTGTTATCCATCTATTAAACATTGTCTCATAATTCAAGTTTCTGTTAAATTACATAAATTATTCCTGACTTTCTAAAACAATCCCAATGTGTTAGCCAACACATTAATTAGTGACAACCCTGGAGATGACCTTTGTCCCTCACAGAACTTTGTAACTTTGACATCTCATAGATCTTTCTTTACCTGTGTCACTGCACTGCCATCCTGCTCTGTAATGCTCTACATTCCCTTAGAAGATGCTGAAACATCTGTTTGAGATGGAGCCTGAATATTAAGATGCAAACATCCACAATATAACTTTAGTACCCTTTTGTGCCATTGTCCATCAAGTTGGGGTTCTTTTGTCAACGGCTATAAAAAGAAAAGAGTAGATAGTTAAATTCGCCTTTCCTTTCTCATCCAAGAATGTTTAAAGAGATCATAGAACAGACATTTATTCTCAACTGCAACTCAATTGAAATGTAGTGATGTTTTGGTGACTTCTGAAGGGTAATGGAAAATAAGTGCCACCTGTTTATGATGCGCCGTCAGGGAGATGGCACTTCTAAGATGAATTCTACTTAAAATGTCATCTCCTTTATTTGATGACCAGTTGTTCTCTGGGAGAGCAGCTAATGCCTAAGTACATAAAACAGTCCATGGCTCAAACAATTCATTTGCTTCCTCTATCTCCACATTTAATGTGATTGGCGGTTCATTCTGTTCAGCCGAGGGATTAGTGCAGATTAAAAATAAGGCTCAAATGAAGGGATTGGTTGCCTTACAGTTAAACCAATCGTGAAAAGGAGAGAAGCTTTTTTTGACTCCTAACCTCTTTATCTTTCTCGATGGACTTTTGATTTGGCTATTCGTAGTTTACTTTGATTCCTTTAGCTATTTTTACCTCCATCTCTTTGTTGGGTAGTGCGGTATACAGAACTTTGATTGATACTAAGTATGTGCCAAACACTGTACTAGATTATTAATTATATATATATAATTATATGATTATATAATTATAAGAACCCCATATAATTTTATATATATATATATATATATATATATATATATATATATATATATAGTATTTGTTTTTAACACTTACATGAATCATTACTGGTCCTATTATGTTAATACACTAACTATGGGAGCTTTGAGATCTCTATATATTTCAATAACTTGAATGGATAGGAAGAGGTATTATAATTTCACCATCATATCATATCCTTTCGACTTATAAAAATTATATGGCTATACACTGGGGTTGCTTTTCATCCTTGTCCTATCTTGGGATGAGGGTAGTTCTAGCTAAATCAGTCCAAGAAATAAAATAAAGCTTGTCCAGAATAATGAACATAACTGATAAGTAGAGGTGACAGACTATGCTTTTTACTTTTTAATCATAATTACTCCCTCAAGGTATCTAGTTCTCAGTTCTCTGTTTAAGGAATTCAGATGGGTGTATAGAGAGAAGTCATTCAAATTGAATGATCAATCAGTGATAATAGCTTTGTATGGGAACCTTCTTTATACAATGAGAATGGCAGAGTTCTTTCACGAAATGAACTTCTAAGAATCTCAATGAAGACACATTATAGGGACAGTATATCCCTGGTGGTGAGCATGGCATGACATTCACTCAGGCAGAGGCTGGGTATCTCATTTATGTTCTGTACTTCTTAATTTTCCACTCCATTATTAGCCACCAGACACTGTCTATTTTCCTGCACTGGGACAATTCTGAGAGCTGGTCCTTATTTTCTTTTTTAAAAGATTTGTTTATATAAGCTGGGGTACAGGCCAGAGGCATGGGGCGGTGAGAGGGTTCACCAGAGACAGAGTGGGGAGCAGAACAGGAGGATAAGAAGTACACTGCTGAGGGGAGCAGCGGGTGAGGCAGGAGAGGTCTGCCGCGCCACGTGGGATTCTCCCCGGCTGGGCGTGGAACCCACATCGTGAGCTGCTGACAGCTCCACAGCGCAGTGCTCAACCGCTGCGCCACCAGGGAGGCCCTGGTCCTTATTTTTTGACATCTATTCAATCAATTCATTACTTACCAATAAGCTTTTGGTTTTCACAATTTTAGTCTCTGAAATGGACCACTGGAGCATACTTTTAAAATCAAATGCTGGACATTAATTCTTCTCTTTTTCTTCTTCCAATGGCAATAAGCATCTCTGAGCCTGTGATGCTAGAAGATGTATCAGGAGAAGGTGGCAAAAAAGAAAATTTCAAGATGACTTATTAATACATTAAAGCTATATGTTCATATACATTCAATGAAAAGTCAGATATAATTTCTCTCTCTCTAAACGTCACTCTTTACCCATAAGCTATTTCAAACCATATTCCCATATATTATATTTCCCCAAATGTTGCACTACTTGCTAGATATCTTATATGTCCTGTATTTTTTTAATCCTAAATTCTATATATTAATCTGAGTGTAAATATCAGGAAGTCTAGGGCCAGAGACTACAAAGTCTTCCATGAAACACAGACTTTACTGATATTTAAAAGATCATTCATCAATTTCTTGTCCCAATTGAAAGACAATAGGATTTTAGATGATGACTATTATGCCAAATAATTTAAAAATATTTTTTAGGTTCAAACTATGTGCCAAAGCATGTAATTAGGATAAATAGTGAGCAGACCTGGAACTTACACCTTGGGATTTATATTCTGATATAATGTATTTCCAAATATCATAGGTGGCCCCTTCATAACTTTAGAAGTTGTATTATATTGATGTGTCAATCTACATATTGAACTAGGACAAAAATACTAAAACTAATTGTCAGATGTTGCCATTTATTTCAAAGTATAGAAGGGCTTTTTCTATTTTAATAAAGTGCTAATTAGTAAAAATTCCTACAACTGCCAAAGCAATGACATAATGAATTAGACCTATAAAGATTCCTTATTCCCTAATTTCACACAAAAGCTGTACTATTCAGTCACTTAGGAGTTTGAACTTACTGATGTGATGTTGATCAATCTACTTTATAAACATTGCCAAGATATGAATTTAATCTCATATTTCAGCCAGTAATCTCCATCAAGATATCAGAGAACAATTCATGACAATTCAGAATCATGAAAAAGTAAAAGGTTTAAATAATGAATGGATTTGTGCCAATATAAACCAATGTGATTATCTCTCTTAGCCTCCTAAATATTTAACCTATCCAATTATGTTTCACTTGTTGCAATAGCCACAGAATAAACTTAGAGAAAAGTCAAATGTTTATGTGTGAGTATAAGTACTTGTTCGTTCTAAGAATTTTGGCTTCAGTTAGCATTTATTTTAAAAATAAGAATTAGAATTTATTTGACATGACAGAATTAATTAAGCAGATTTTAGCAATAAATTCTTTTTCTCCCACTTTTGAAATAATGGAATTTCAGTCTTTAGAAAGAATAAATTGTTCCTTGCCACATTCTCACTGCATGAACTCAGATAAATCAGCAATGTTATCTCTGTCTTCATTTATTCAATTCAAAACAAACAAACAAACATATTACTCAGTTCTACTTGATTATAATATAAGGATGGATAAAGGTCATGGAAGCATCATTATAAATCAGAAATCTTTTAAAATAGAAAATGGAGACAAAAGGTAGAGAATTGCATCTTTTTTGATGTGGACATGTGTTAACTGATGCCAAGGTAGTAATATGCAAAAGTTAATGCAACTCTGGTTGTATGTCCAACACATAAGCAACTTGGGCGTCATCACTGTCATTGTGGAACTAAGCTTCAAATTCTATCTTAAAGTCACTTTAATCAAGACAGTAATTGCTTTTTGGCTTGTCTTTATTGGTTTCTTTTAAAGCACTTTTTTCAGACTTTTTACTGTGGTGTTTTTTTAAAAAATAATTTATTTATATGTATATTTTATATCACTGTTCATTTTTGTACAATGTTTGCTTTCTTTTCTCAGGTGTAGTCCCCATAGAATTTCCACCATCAATTCACCCATCACCATAGTCCCTTGTGCTCCTCCCATGCTTGTTTTGATCCCTCTCCCTTCCCCTCCCCTGCAGAATGTCTCTGATTTTTAGTTGCCTGTTAATTTTTTTTATTGTTATTATTTTTTTCCCTGATCCCTGATTTTGTTCCCCTATATTCTTCTTATAAGTGAAACCATCTGATATTTTTCTTTCTCCTGATACTTCACTGAGCATAATCCCTTCTAGTTCCATTCATGCTACTGCAAATGGCATTAGCTTATCTTTTTTGATTGCTGGATAGTATTTCATTGTGTATATGTACCACATTTTCTTGATCTAGTCACCTATTTTTGGGCATTTGAGTTGTTTTCAAATCTAACATATCATAAATAGTGCTGCAATAAATATAGGGGTGCAGGTATCCTTATCAATTAATGTTTTGTGTCCTTTTGGTAGATCCCTAGGAGTGGAATTACCGGGTCCTATGGTAGCTCCTTTTTTAGTAGTGTAAGGCACCTCCACACAGCTTTCCATTCCGGTTGAACCAGTTAAAGCAAATATTTTTTTAATTAAAATGTTTTTTAAAGTCCACCTTATCATTTTTTCTTTCATAGATAAATTTTTGTTGTACCAAAGCCAAATTTATGCTTATATTTTCCTACGTTTTCTTGTAAAAGTTTGGTTGCTTTGTTTATTTACATTTGAGTCTCATCCATTTTGAGTCAAGTGTGTATAAAGTATAATATCTTTATACAATATGACATATACTTATTTCCCCTAGTTCTGTCCACAGTGTGTTTGGAAGTAATAACACACTAGTTACAGAAGCATACGCTCATCCATATCTTAATCTCTAATACTTTTCTCCCATAGAAGGAATCAAAGCTTCTTGGATAAATGGGGCCTTCCTGGTGGCACAGCAGTTAGGTGCTGCGCTGTGGAGCTATCAGCAGCAGCGATGTGAGTTAGAGGCCTGGCTGGGGAGATTCCCACATGACGCGGCAGATCTCTCCTGCCTCTCTGGCTGCTCCCCTCAGCAGTGTATTTCTGATGATCTGCCTGTTCTGCTCCCCACTCTGTCTCTGGTGAACCCTCTTGCCACCTCACGCCTCTGGCCTGTACCCCAGCTTGTATGCATACATAAATAAATCTTAAAAAAAAAAAAAAGCTTCTTGCGGAAATGGCTGATTCTAGACTGGGGCAAGAAGTATATAAAATTAGTCTGGAGTATTTTGTTGCACCAGGAAGTAAGCACATGCTATTAAATATAAAATAAAATTAAAAATAATGGAGATTCATAAAAGAAGCAGAGAAACCAAGAGAAAGAACCACCAATGACCAAAATTAGAAGCATCTGAGTAACAGAATTAATAATATAGCATTGGATTACAACCCCAAATATAAAATAACTTTAAACTGATATTGATAAAAATAAATAATTCAATGAATAAATAAAAGACAGCCAAATCTTGCATACAGAAGAGTTCCAAATATATTTTCTGAAGTGAGAGACTGCCTATCCTCCAAGAGGCTGTCAACCTTAAATGTTGCTCTCACCTGTGTTTACCTTTATCATCACTCAAACATAAACTCTCAAAATCACTGCAATGGAAGCCTAAAACATTTAAACATAAATAACAATTTCAATTTTTGTCAAGTTCCCTTAGGAAGAAATGTTCTGTGGCAGAAATTTTGAAGTTGATAGCAAATTTTGTAAATTCACATACTTTAATAAACTGATACTTGTTTAGAGTGTGAAAGAACTGTCACATATAAAGTATATGCTCGACTGCAAAATTCTACAGAGAGCTTTGTTAAAAATAGTCTAAAGGACAAATTTGTTCTGATTTTGCCTGTCATAAAAATTTACAAATTTGCCATTCATTGGAAACAATTATGAAAAGCTGCAGAAGGGACTTCTCTTAGGTTAGAATTTCAGTAACTTGTAATTTTAAGTGAAAGGATCCCAAACATACTTTTTAAACCATTTCTATTAAATTATTTAATTTTTATGTTCTTTTTACGAGGTTATATTGGTTTACAATACTGTATATGATTTAGAAGTGTAGGCTCAGACCTTTTTAGATGTTTGTTACAACACCACACCCACCATCAAAACACCCCTAGTTTTCCACTATGTCAATTATACTCCTCCCCGCTTTGTTTTTCTCCACCACTCTCCTGATAGTTTTTATATGGAATAAAGAGAAACAAAACAGAGGACAAAACTAAGCCAAAACAAACTCCAGATATATGACTGTAGATTTGAGTTCAAATTATCAAAATATCATTTGAAATATTTTGCTTCCCTTTATAACATTTTGGTAACATCAAACCAAACTGATGTTTGATTGTTAACATCAAGCCTAAGTGAGTCCCAGAGGTCAACAAAGGATAACAACCAGTCAGAGCAGGGTCAAATCCCTAGCAATGATACCATCTGATATTTACTTGGTGTTTCCAGAAAACGTGTTTACTTATATTACAGTTGAAGGTTCCAGGATGCTTGGAAATAGCGATATAGTGACTCCATGCCATGACTTTGTTCAAATTTGCCTCATCTTTTTATCTATCAATGACAAAGACTCATTACTACAAGATAATACCAAAAACTCATCTATATAATACTGTTAAAATTGCCTTACATTTGAATAGTGCACATTAGATTACAAACCATATTTTCATACTAGTTTGATCATCACATAATCATCCTATGAAGTAATTCATAATATAATGTATGTCTTGCAATTGAAAGAAGTTAAATGGGACCCTTGCCCTTGTCTTCTGTTGAGATAAAAGCTTCTCTAGCCTGCTATCAGGCACAATTCACTCTTAGCTAGCTCTACATAGTGATAAAAACTGTTGCCCTGAGGGAACCCTGAAGCATCTGACACAAGAGGTTGCTTATAACTTATCAGAGGAAAAAATAGTGTTTAAGAGGGTGTCAATATATTTTATTTCCCCTTAACTCTTTAAAAAGAGTAATATGATGAAAACCAAATATTTGAATAAGCAGAAAATTCTAACACCCTTGTCTTTGCCTTTCCCTCCCCAAGTAAAACAGATAATAGAATGCTTGTCACATTTTTGGAAATATTTTTGTAAGCTTTAAGAATTGCTGTTAATGAACAATCACTGAGTGAAAAACCCACTAAAACTGTACTATTGAGGAAAATCAGTATATTTTTCAACTTGGTAAATTTTTTTGGAGTCATAAAATTTTATGACCAAATAAATAGTTTTAATATCTTATTGGCAAAGGTCTAGTGAATAAATATAGGTGCACATGTGCAGTTCAGTACATTTTTTCATAATTGTAACATCAAGAAATAGAATCATTGAACCACTCCCCTGGATCTCAATGCTTGAAAAGGATATAAATACAGAGTACCATAACAGCACCATCAATGAAGCCAGGGGAACTTGATTTGAATGTTCCTATATCATTTCACATACATACAATAGAACTGTATCTCTTTTTAAAAATCATTGACTCTATTCTCCTAGAATTCTTTAAGGGTCAAAGTTTAAAAATTCAGAAAACAGGGACTCCCAGGTTAAGTCTCAGATGTTATCAACAGCCACTGAAGCACGAGTTCGATCCCCCATCAGGAGCTCCCACATGGCACAGTAGACCTCTCCTGCCTCACCCGCTGCTCCCCTCAGCAGTGTATTTCATTAGATCTGCTTGTTCTGCTCCCCACTCTGTCTCTGGTGAATCCTCTCACCCCTCCATACCTCTGGCTTACACCTCAGCTTGTATGCATAAATAAATAAATCTTTAAAAAAATTTTCAGAAAACATCATTGTCATATTTATTTCATGACAATGATTAAAATGATGTTTTCTGTATTTTAGCAATTGTTAATTACTAGAAATTTAATAACCATATATTTGATTTTCTTATTTTAATTTTACACCTGAAATGTGTATCTAATTGAAATTTTTGTATTGTTTAATTTTTTAAATATTGACTTTTTTATATTTATTTGTTAGTCACTTATTCTTATTGAGTTAACACTGGTTTACAAACCTGTAAGTGATTCAGAGGCAAAGGCTCATACTTCTTCAGATGATGTTATCACACCATAACCGCCACCAAGGTACCCACAGTCCTTCATCATAGTCCATGTGCCCATTCTCCACTTTGCTACCCCCCCTCTCCTTCCCACCCTGTAGTCTCAATTCCACAATCATATTCTTAGAATTTGCTGTTTGGTTGATTAAAGTTAGCATCACCTGTAATGATGCCTATTGATGTCATGTATCTCCGGGTATCAAGTACTGAGGTCTTACTCAGAATGTCACTTTGTGGCTTTCTTTGCTAAAAACACATTACCCAATGTACTCATGAGGAAAAATCAGTCAAAAACAACCCATAATACATTCTACAAAATAATTGAACAATAATCTTCAAAAGTGTCAATTTTATGAAAGGTGAAGAATGAGGAACTGTCACAGCCTGGTATGAACTAAAGTCTCTAACTAAATGCGAGATACTCAGTTACATCCTGGACCAGTAAAGAACATTGGTGAAACTATGAATTTTGAAAAAAAAAACAACAAATTGTACTTTTGTTAAAGTTGTAGCAATATGGCTACACTGTTCCATAATAAGTTAACATGTAGGAAAGTCAAGTGATGGGGATATGGAGCTTATTTAATCAATTTCCGGAACAGTTTTGAAGTCTAAAGTTATTTAATGTCAAAAGTACAAAAAAGGGCCTCCTTGGTGGCGCAGCGGTTAAGTGCTGTGCTATGGAGCTGTCAGCAACAGCGATGTGAGTTCGACACCCGGCCGGGGAGATTCCCACATGGCGTGGCAGACCTCTCCTGCCTCGCCCGCTGCTCCCCTCAGCAGTGAATTTCTGTTAATCTGCCTGTTCTGCTCCCCATCCTGTCTCTGGTGAACCTTCTCGCTGCCCCATGCCTCTGGCCTGTACCCCAGCTTGTGTGTATAAATAAATAAATCTTTAAAAAAAAGTACAAATAAAATACATTAAATTATTAATGTTATTAACATTATTGATGTTAAAATTAATATATTTTAGAGCTATTCAATGCATCCAAAACCCATGTCAAGAAACCAAAAAGAAAGAATCATGGAAATCTGATGGCAGAGAGCAGGGATTTGTTAACATAAGAACTGAAGTTACTTGTATATTTATATTTCTTTTCTTATGAGAATACATTTCTTTTTTCTATCCTTAACTTTTTCAATGTGATTTCATTCTGAAAATCATTCCCTGTTAGGGGTCCTGAATCTGTGAGGATGTGATAAGCTCAGCTGAAATATTGAAAACTGTGTTTAATTAAAATCCGTTAATATAAAATAAAAGGAACAGTTTTTACGCACTGTTGCAATCTCTTTGACTAGCTTTTAATAAGACTTTAGATATTTTGCTTGAGAGTAGGAGAATTTATGCTTTTGGCAGAACTAGCCAGAAGATGATTTGCTATTAGAGAAATCAATGTTTCCACCCCCAGTGTTAATATAAGACATTTATGAAAAGAAGCAACATTCTGATCATTAATAACATTTTCCCTCACAGTTTCACACCAGGTAGCAATAGTTGATGTAAGCTTTCATCATTTATTTATTTATAATTATTCAAGTAACTTACATTGTACTACTATGATGCAGCCTTTTCAAAGTTAACTTTTCAAATTCTTATCTTCTCTGCCTATTTCTGGGACTTGTATTATACACTTTGGATGACTTAGCTATTATTTTCATGATTTTTAAATACATTTTCTTGCTATCTGATGAATTTTTTTATACATAAAGTTAAGAACTCTTTGTTCTGTGACCATTATTTGTTTTCATGTAACTCATTGAGGTCTACCTTATCTCACATGTTAACTCTTCTAAAGATGTTTCATAGCTAGATTCAATTGAATCTATTTTATGATGCTTATGGCATTATGGCAATAATTTTCCTATTTTCATTAAAACAGAGACATATTTCTATTTCTCATCTCAGTGTGTTACCTATGTCAATATATTTTTTACTCATATCTTTGGTATTCATAGAACATTACCATGTTAATATATATATAACTTTGTTATATAGGTTTATCTTTTGCTGCAAATAATAAAAATTCTCTCTAGCAGTGATAAAATACAATTATATGAGTTATTTGAACGGTGCAAAAAGAAGTTCAGAAGCAGGTGACCTGTGGTTTATTTTGTGTAATAAAGTTCAGGAGAACAGGACTCATATCATCCTGAATGAATTTTTGTCATCAAGTTGCAAAATGACTACTGTATCTGTAAGCATTACATATGTAGTACAGACAGGAGAAATTAAATGTAAAATGAAAGCAAAATCAGAATGGTTCTCTCTCTGCTCCATTGATTTCGTCACAGTAAGGAAGGAAAATCCTCCCCAGAAATGTCCACATCTAGTTCCAAGAAAGTCTACAACAGAAGATGACTAGGGCCTGAGGAATGGCCTTGGGGTATTCTATTAATTTGCTAATTATATACCTCAAAGCCATTCCTCAGAGAAAAGTATATAAGATTTGCCAAAACCTGATTTCTGTTACCACTGATTCAATTGTTGAAATTTGAAAGTAGTGTCAATCAATCATTATTAGCATGAAAGTTTCTTGTATAAAAATAGTGATTACGCTGAGGGATAAAGTTGAATCATTCCATAGTACAAAACTGCTATGGGGGCCCTTATTCTTTCCTTTCTTCACTCAAGTATTTGTTGAGACTCTGATTTGGAACAGTACTGTAATTGACTCTGGGAGTATAGAAATAAAAAAGAAAACAATACTTCTGCAAAATCATGAAATTGCTTATTTAACTATAATTATGAAAGGCATTGTGAACATAAATTATAAGACATGATGATAGTGTATAATTATGGGAACTTGATTTGGTGTAGAGGAATCATAACTGTCTTATCTGAAACAATGTTATTACATGGGTTCTGAAAAGTGATAGCAATTAATGAGTCAAAATGAGGAGGGAGGCCCTCCCTAAACAAAACAAAATAATAATTTGAGAATCCTTTGAGATGTTAAAAAGACAAAGTACTGCTTTGGTAAATTGTTTTGCAGTTAAGTTATTTATTTAAGTGACTTCTTGATCAAGAAATCTCCAGAAATATTGTTCAGTCTTAATCAAACTATGTGAAGAGCTTAATAGCAATGATGCAGTTTCTTAGATATAGAATTATTGATAAAAAAATAATAATAAGGCACATCTTCATCATTTCTGCTTAAGATATTTGATAAGTATTGGGATTTGTATGAAGTAATACTAAAAAGACAAAGAATCTAAGTGTTAAATTATAAAGAAATCTTAAAAACTTACCCTAGAAAGCTGACTACAGAACTAAAGAATCCAGAGGGGAGAGAAGTTAGGGAAGGGATAAGAATAAGAGGGAAGAGAGCACAATGGACTATGTTGGTGGACTATGGGTGATTTGGTAGTGGGAGCACTAAGATGGCAATACCTAAAGGAGGTATGCTATACTTCCAAAATATAATGTAAATCAATGTTACCTCAATTAAAAATAAATTTAAATATTTAATAAACAACTTGAAAAAATAACCATAAAAAAGAAAAGATTGGGTTCTATAAAGTATAAACCACAAAGTATTGCATTATCTAGGAACTTGAGTAGACCATTAGCCTAATACTAGACTATAACCAATGCATTTTTAATTAATACGAGGATAAAATTTTGACAGTTTACATGTTTCTGCTCTTTTTTTCACAATTTAATTTTTATAAAATTACACATTTTGAGTCATTTATTTAGGGCATTTTTCTTGGGGAATTTAAAAATGATAACTATTGAAATTGATATCATTAAATGTTTCATTCAAACAAATAAAACTGCACAATGATTCTTTAACTCAAAATAGGTTATGGCAGCCTGCAGTCATGTAAATATGCAACACTTATTATTAACTAACCGGACCCGAAGTACATTCAGCTAATCAAAACTCAGTAATTCTTTGGTTTTTTGTAATAATAGAATTCTACATTTAAATTAACCTACTAGAATCTAGCATTATTCTTTATAATGTAACCTACCTATGAGATACTGGTAAATCAAGTTAGCATTAACCTTTCACCTATACCTTAGTCCAATGTCATACCAAGTGGTACCAACACAATCCGTAAATTGTGCATTTTTCCATCCAAGTTTACTTCTCTCCCTCTGAGTATCCCATCCATGTGGATTTTTGCCCTTTTATAGAATGTCTAGTAAGACACAAAATGTCAGTCTTTTCACCTTCATTAGGTTTTGAAGATAAAACAGCTGTATAATGGTCAAATAATTCATGGGATTAATAGCATGTACTTCACAGAAAAGAAAGAAATGTGGGTTTATTAAAAAATTCTGGGCCTCCCTGGTGGTGCAAGGGGTTAAGTGTCAGCCTATGAAGCTATCCAAAGCTACTGCAGCACGATCTCTGGCCAGGGAGCTTCCCACATGGTGCAGCAGACCTCTCCTGCCTCGCCCGCTGCTCCCCTCAGCAGCATATTTCAGTCATTCTGCCTGTTCTGCTCCCCACTCTGTCTCTGGTGAATCCTCTCAAACCCCCCCCCCCCACACACACACACTCCTCTGGCCTACACCCCAGCTCTTGTATGCATAATAAATAAATCTTTAGAAAAATGTCTATTCTCTGAAGTACTTATCCACATAGACTCAGTGCTTGCTCTTTTCATATTTCTACAGCAACCTATCTCACATACTTCCAATTCTACTCTGTCATTTCTCTTTTCCCATCATCCTTTCTAATCTCTTCAATATTACCCTTCCTTCCAGAAAGAAAACAAAAACAAGTACATCTCTATATTGCTTTATCACCATTTTCAGCAATGCCTTACTGACAGCCATATCTCAGGACTCAGGATATCATTTTTTTATTTTAATCATTATTTGAAGAATATCTACAATTAATTTCTTTCCTAGGAGAAATTATGGAATCCAGTTACTAACATAGTTTATATTACAAGTCTCAAAATACAAATTAATTGAAAAGGCAAATTATGTAATTATCTGATGAATATTATAAAATTTTAAGCTGCTCAGAGTGGAAGTTTTATTTATTTTTTAATTTATTTATTTATGCATACAAGAGCTGGAGTGTAGGCTAGAGGTGTGGGGCGGGGTGAGAGGATTCACCAGAGACAGAGTGGGGAGCAGAACAGGCAGAATGACTGACATCCACTGCTGGGGGCAGCAGCGGGCGAGGCAGGAGAGGTCTGCCGCACCATGTGGGAAGCTCCCTGGCCGGGGATCAAACTCGTGCTGCAGTGACTGTTAATAGCTTCATAGGCTGAGACTTAACCCCTTGGGCCACCAGGGAGTCCCAGAGTGAAAGTTTTAGATGTAAATTAGAATGTTGTAACAAAAAAGGTCAAAAGTGTTTCCTTATGAAGATACATGTTGTCCTAGGAAGACACATTATATCTAGAACTTTGCCATTCTTTATCTAGCATATCATTCCCTTTTCAGTCACAGATACCCAGGTCATGCTTCTAATATGGCCACTAAATTATATAAAAGCAGAATAATTTTCAGGTATACAATATGATTATTTGAAATATACATTCTATATAAAATTATTACCACCATAAAGTCAATTAACTCATGACCTTAATAAACAGATACTATTTATTTACTGTTTTTGGTGAGATTATTTAAGGTCTAATTTCTTAGCAAATTTTAATTATGCAGTACAGTATTATTAACTATAATCACTCTAATATACAGTAGAATTAATGAAATGCTTTTGGATGCAGGGTCTTCTCTAGGCTCAGCTTCCCCACCCACCTAACTTAGTACTTTACTCTCTCATTGACAATCTCATTTACTACTGTAATTTTAACTTTTTCCCTCATTTTGCTCTTGGGGTTTAAATTCCAAACTTGGATTAATCTAGTTTTATTGATAAGCAATTCACTTATATCTGGATTGACCTCTTAGCTCCATGGCATTGATGATATGCTTTGGGGCAATGTACACTAACACTCGGAGACCCTGACTGATGCTACAAGGTATCTACTTCTTGGTCTCCACATTACGTAGATTCAGGGGAGACACCACTGACCATTCTTTCTCCTTCACAGGTCCCCCCTCTATCAACCCAGAGGTAGAAAATTTCAATCCTTTTTATGATTTTGAGTTCTATTTGTATGCTAATGACTCCCAGATCTCTATCTCTATAGATTTAATTTCTGTCCTTTTAACTTCTGTCTGCATACCCAATTGTCGGTTTCAAATACCTAATTAGATTGTTAGAGGCATTCATCCTTCATCAAGATGCAGATCTGCCCTCAGTTCTTAAAAGAAGCCTTATTCAACTCTGAAACTTTGTTAATTGTCTTCCTCTGTATTCCTCATGTGTCCAGTGAAAACCTCTATCAAAGTGTACTAAATCAGGATTATGTGTTTTACCTGATAACCTCTTCCTAGACTGCAAGTTCTCTGGGGGCAGGAACTTTGTTTAAATCAATCTTGTATTTCCAACATCAGATAGAATTACAGCAAAATTTTAGGTAAGTATAGCAGTTTTGTTTTTTTGTTGCTTTAAAGTTCTTGTTCTTCAGTAATGGACTCTTTTGGTGGGGGCTCTGGGGGCAGGAACTTTGTTTAAATCAATCTTGTATTTCCAACATCAGATAGAATTACAGCAAAATTTTAGGTAAGTATAGCAGTTTTGTTTTTTTGTTGCTTTAAAGTTCTTGTTCTTCAGTAATGGACTCTTTTGGTGGGGTAATTAATATATGCTGTGGCTAGTTTTAGGCAACTACTTTTCAAGGAAAAAATAGAACTAATTTATAAATCAGATTGACCGTTGGGCTGTCTACTTCTAAGATCTATTTTATGCCTGAAATATTATAAATGTATGATACTGTGTTGTTTTAAAATGACATTACATAAGAAGGAAAAGTTAACATTTTGGCACATTGTTCAGTTTCTAATTAATCATTTTGCCAGTATTAAATGCACTACTTAACTGCTCAGAAATCAAATTACATTAACAACAAAAGTAACTGAAAATTGGCACAAATACCATTAACAGATGGAGTATTGTTTAAATTAAATGCTTCACTTATTTCATTATTTTATAGTCATCACATGAGTTGGAGAAAATGAGTATGCAACTTATGACAATTTACTTTCGGCAAGTAGCAGAGTCTTCTAGGGAGAAATAGCATGTGTGCTCTCACTCTGAAACGATGAAGAGCAGCCTCCAATTTGGCTTTATTCTGAATACATTTTCTTTTGTTGACAAAGGAGGCTATTTGGGCTTGTAAAATGAGGAAGAAATGATACGGACAAATTTTTATGCTGAGGCAATATGCAATCTTAACTTCGACAGCTAGAATTTTAAAATCATGCCAGATTCCCTTGCAATACTGAAAATCAGTCATCTTCAAGAAAGAAAGAAAGAAGATAAAGATTGCAGCAAAATCTGGAGATGTTTTTGGATCAAAATTTGTACTAATTTGTAGTTTGCATCTATTTTAGGGAAGAAAAAAAATAGATGAAAAATTTTGTGACTTCCTATGGTCATAAAAACGAAGTGTTACTCTTTCTCATGTCTTTTTACAATTCATAGAATCACAAAGGACACTGCATCCTTGTGGCTTTCCTCACCTGTATGTTTTGTGTCTGGTGTAGGAGATGGGTGAAGAAGGGGAGAATATTATAAGCTAGAGAGACAGGTAGATGGTTCAGATAATAAACAGAATGATTAGGTGGAGATGATCAGAATTTGACATTTTGAAAGATTAGTTTTGTTCTCCCAGTTTATCTTCTCATTTTCTTCTATTCCTTCTCAACAACACAAAATATTGGCCCCCAATTACATCACTGAAAGTCTAACAGAGAGAAAGCTTCCATGGAGAGAGTACATAACTAGGTTATCAGAAACATTTTTAGCCCCTATATCATTGCTGAGCTTAATTGCCTTGGAACATATACTTTGGCTCTAGCTATTTGTGAAAGTTTCTGCGTACTTCTAGAGCAATCTAGTAATTGTGACTTAAGACACAGTCTGAAGCTCCAGAGGTTTAATTTGTGCAATGGTGGTCCTACAACTAACAAACAGGGCTGAGCCCAGCAAAACTCTACATGATAGGGTAGGGGTACTGAAGGCTTCTTGTGAAGAATCTCTCCTTTTCTCAGTAATAATCTTTTTTTGATTCACTAATTTAAACTAGATGTATCTGAACCACAGGGAGAACAGCACTCATCAGGAATTCCAGAACATGGCTTATATGTATATGAGCTGTTATTTTACGCTTACAGTTCTTCTCAAAGTCTCATTTGCATATCATATTTTCAGATAATATTTTAACAATTATTATTTGCATGATGCACAGCTGATTACATGAAAATACTGAGAACTGGCTTTAACTGTCACTGGAATATTCGGTTGTTTATCCCTTTCTATCTACAAACACACATATGTGAACAATTTAGGCATTCTAAAGAATGCATTTTCTCTATTTTACTGCAAGAAAGGCATATTTTCCCCATTTAATTAATCAAGCTGTGTTCCATTTCAAGTGGTTGAATTGTATCATCATGAGGCTTTAATAAATTATAAATCTTTCAATGGTTAAAGGCAACATTTCCCAGATTTAACATAATAGAATTGGGCTAATTCATTCAGAGCTTCATTCTCTGAGACTGAGATATGCTTGCCTTTAGGCAAGTGGCATGAATTACTCAAGACATTTCTTACAGGCAACATACATGGTAGAGATAGAAATCTCTTTGTAAGATTCTACATAATGTTTTTGTCCACTATAGACTTTTAATAATCACTAATACAAATTGCCATATAAGGACAAATAATGGAGTTGATTTCTCAGTGGTAATAAATATACACTTAGACAATATGTTTAGATATTGAGAGAAGAGTCAATATCATAGATGAAGCAAACTACTTTCTGAGAGACTAAAAGATTGGTTCATTTATTTTCTTTAAAATTTCATTTTATTCTTCTTTGAAGGAAGGTAAAGCAGCACCAAAATAGGAGTAATTGTAGGTCATCCCCCAAATGTAAAGTAATGCCATAATAATTAATTTGGGAGTTTAAATCTTCACATTCTCTGAAACAACAGGGACTTTAGGGTCATAACTCCAATATAACAATTGGAATGTTTAACTTTCTAAAATGTTAACTACTACAAAGGCTATTTGTACTGGAATTTTATATTCATATTACTGACTCGTCATACAGGAAAACTTGTTCATTTTATTTAGAAACAGATGTGAATAATGTGTATACAGAGACCTGTGAGAACATATACACTGTCTAGCTTACTCATAGTAATGTGATTTATATTCTCTATTACATTGTCTACTGTCATCTTTGGAGTTTGATAGGTATATTTAATTACTTTAAAATATGTCTTACTGCATGGGGGAAACAATATTTGATAACTTGAAAATTGTTGAAAGATGGTCATCTCAAATTGAAGAATCTACTATAGAATAGTTTTTATGAACTCAGTATTTAGAATATTCTTTATAGAATAGTAACCAGGTATAGGATGACCATGATTCAACTCAGCTCCAGGACTCTTAAAATGTGTTCCATGGAAATAAAACCTTGTTCTTCAAAAAGTTGGAACCTGAATGACTATGCAGTAGACAAATATGGCAGTGTTTTGTTTGTATTTTGTTTGTCTTTTCCTATTGTATTTGATTATGAAATTTCAGAGGTTTCTTTAGCTGCAGTTAAGAGAAGGATATTGCATGTATGTGGTATGGGCTGGGAAATTTATTCACAAAATAGAAAACACTTTCACCAAAATTATATAGTGAGTTAAAAGCACCTCCTAGTTTAAATCTGCTTAAGTCACTTTCTGTGTGATTTATGTTATATTCTTTCTAGATTTCTGAATTTTTTCTCGGGTGCAAAATATGGGTCCATGTTTTGTAGGATAGAGATCTTCTAACTCTGATTAAGCCATGAAACAAAACAATAGAGGTAATATGACAGCATATCATATTGTGATTGTTCACATTATAGAGTAAAAAACTCCAAATAGCACAAATTAAACGCTAAATAAGATATTTTTTAACAAGCAGGTCTTATCTTGCAACAAAGATCTAATTATCAGCTATTTGTTGTTCAATGGAAGAGAAAAAGTCTAGGCTCCTCTGGGGAAGAATAGAAAAATCTTGTGCTGCTGTGAAGCATGTCCTCTCATGAAAAGAGAGTTCATGTGAGTAATGTACTTTGGTATTCCTTAAAAAAAAAAAAAAAAAGAAAAGAAAAAGCAAGCAAACAACAAAAGATTTGCATGGAGAACTTTTGTAGCATTATTTGAAATGATATATCTAAATATAAAAACTTAAAATAGAAAGAAAATTAAGGGTTCAGTTTCCAGACATGCAGACTTAGAGTTAGGTGTTTTATATATGGGAATCAGTGAATTCTCACAAATTGATTTAATAGCTATAATTGTCTCCATTTTTAGATTTAGACACTAAGTTTAAGAATTATGTGTAGAAAGGTAAACTGCTCTGTGGTACAACTGATGTTAAAATCTGAGTTTATCAATTTTCAAAACACGTCTTAGAAACTATAGTAATGATAAACCCTGAGATTTGTAGTTGAATAAATAAAAATCTCACTTTAAATATCACAGATATCATTTCTGACCCTCAAATCAACAGAAAGACTATTAAATAAATTGTGTGTGCTAAACAACATGAATACAACATAAACCACTGTTTTGACTTCCAAGTGGTGAGACATGAGAGAAATGGTATGAAGTGAGCACAGAATACGTAACTGAGGACTTATGAAAACAACTTAGAAAACTTTAAGAAGATAGGGTCTCCCTGATGGCACAGGGGTTAAAGTTTCAGCACAACAGCATGAATTCAGCTCCTGGCCAAGAAGCTAACCCACATATGGCACAGCAGACCTCGCCTGTCTCGCCAGCTGCTCCCCTAGCAGTGTATTTCAGTACATCTGCCTGTTCTGCTCCCCACTGTCTGTGCTGAATCCTCACACACACACCCCCAGATACCCCTGCACCTCTGGCCTAGTCCCCAGTTCTTGCATGCATAAAAAATAAATCTTAAAAAAAAAAATCTTCAAGAAGGTAGTGATAGCAGAGTTCCCCTGCTTCACTCCCAAGAGGACAATTTAACAATTGAACAGAGCAACAGTACAGAATCCAAGGTTTGCTCTAAGATCAAAGTAGCCCTTATACCTTACAGACTGTACTACAGAGGACACAGAGAGGATTCATTGGACAAAAAGTGTGTGGAGATATATGCTTGGAGACTGTTGTCTGCAGCAGGGGTCACAGATAAATGGCTTCCAAATCAGCCAGTGACCTTAGGGAAGAGAGCAGAATCAATGTGGAGGTACACACTTTGAGCCAACTGAACCCTATATGGATTAGTTGGGATATCCCACACAGGCCAGGACCCTAGTAAGGAAAAAAGAGAACACACTCTAGACTACATCTTTTCCCTAGCCCCTCAGGACTGGTACTTTTCTAGTGAAGTGCACTGCCAGCAGACAGACTGCCAGCGTGAGATCTGGGACTACAGATAGGAAGGTTATCAACAGACACAAACAGGAGTCAGCTCCCTTGCCCCAAACACCAGCACATCTTGACAGTAACTGGATTCCTCCATATTCCTCCCCAATCCTGAAGATACATCACATGCAAATACTTTAGTACCTATAGATATCAGTAGAGGCCAAAGGAAAAAATCAAATAAAACCACAGCACACTGCTAGAAAAGTAAAATTACAAATAATCAACAAATGAAGTCACAGGCTACAAAATTAATATTCAAAAATCTGTTTTATTTCTATCTACAAATAATGAACATATGGAAAGAAAAATCAAGAAAATAATTACATTTCCAAATTCATGAAAAGTATAAATTTAACAAAAGAAGTGACTAAAAAGTCATGACATCACTGAAGGAAATAGGATACAACGATACGGAAAGGTATACTTGTTCATAGGTTGGAAGAATCAACATTGTTTATGTGACTATATTATCTAAAGCAATATAAATATTCAGTGCCATACCTTTTAAAAGGCACAACATCATTAACAACTAGAACAAAAAAATTCTCAAAGCTGTATGGACCCACAAAAGATCTCAAATAATCAAAACAACTCTGAGAAAATAAACAAAAATGGAGGTACAAAGCTCTCTGACTTCAACTACCCTACACAGTGATAGAAATGTAAACAACGTGACAGTGTAAAAGAAGCAGACACACCAATCAATGAAACAAAAGTGAGAGCCCAGAAATAAAACCATGTATAGTCAACATACATTGTAGCAAAGGAGCCAAGTGCTTACAATGGAGCAAGGGAAATCTTCAATGAATGGTGTTGGGAAAGCTGAACACCCAAATGCAGAAGAATGAAATGAAACCAGTTACACTACACACACACACACACACACACACACACACACACACACACACACACACTCAAAATAGATTAAAGATTGAGGTGTAAGACCCCAAATCATAAAATACACAAAAGAAAACACAGCCAATATGTATGTTGACACTACCCTTGAAGCTGTTTTTGGGGACTGAACTCCTCCAGCAAGGGATACAAAGCAAAAATAAACAAATGGCACTACCCAAACAAAAAAGTTTCTGTACAGTGAAAGAAAATTGCATCAAAAAATCAAAAGATAGCCTGTTGAACAGGAGGAGATATTTGCACAGCCTATACCCAGCAAGAGGTTAATATTCAAAATATACAAAGAACTCATAAAACTCAACAATTAAAAAACAAATTTAAAAATGGGCAAAGGATCTGAATAGACATGTTTCCAAACAAAACTTACAGATGGCCAATAGAAATTAAAAGATGTTCATCATTACTTGCTAATAGAGAAATGGAAATCAAAACAGCAATAATACATCATCTCACACCTGTAAGAATGATTATTATTTAAAAGATAAGAAATAACAAGTGTTGGGGAAGACATAGATAGCGGGATATCTTTATACAATGACGGTAAAAATACAGTTTTATGGACATCAGTATGGAGATTCCTCCAAAAATTAAAAATCGAAATTTCACTATGATCCATTTACCCCACTTCTGGGTACTTAACCAAAAAATACAAAAACACCAATTCAAAGAGATATATGCTTACCCATGCTTAAGGTAGCACTATTTACAACAGCCAAGAACTGGAAACTCAGAACTGTACGATGAAATCTCAGTGTCCATCAACTGAGGAATGTTTAATGAAGGCATGGTATAAATGGGATATTTTACAGTCATGAAATAAGATGAGATCCTGCCATTTTATAACATGTACCTAGTAGGAAACTAGGTCCTAGTAGGAAACTATTAAACATGGACCCATGTTTAAAACATGGACCTAGTAGGAATTACATTCAGTGAAATATCAGACAGAGACAGACAACACCATAGAACTTTACTGGTATGTGGTATACAGAGAAAACAAACAGATGAACTAAATAAAGCAAAATAAAACTTTTGGCCTATTAAAAATAAAAATAAAAGTAAAAACACTTATAATGTAAATGCAAATATTACATAAGGAAGGAGAGCTTCAGACTGGCATGTTAACACATGAAATGAGTCAAAGCATTAGATGCCTAGTACATATCATAGACAAGTGAATCTCTACAAATTAACCAAGAAATTATTAAAGATTAATCTTAATTTTAAAAAATTCTTATTTTAAAAATGAGATCCATCTGCAATATGGATTCCTGCTTCATCTGAAAGTGCAAATACAAAACATAACCAGGAAAATAAGGCTTTTACCTCAGTTAGCCACTACCCCACCCTTTAAAGTACCAGTAGGGGCCTCCCTGGTGGCGCAGCGATTGAGCACTGCGCTGTGGAGCTGTTGGCAGCAAGTTCGATGCCCAGCCAGGGAGAATGCCACATGGTGCGGCAGGCCTCTCCTGCCTCGCCCGCTGCTCCCCTCAGCAGTGTGTTTCTGATCTGCCTGTTCTGCTCCCCACTCTGTCTCTGGTGAACCCTCTCACCGCCCCACGCCTCTGGCCTGTACCCCAGCTTGTATGTATAAATAAATAAATCTTTAAAAAAAAATAAAGTACCAGTAGATAATTGCCACATCAGTTCCCTAAAAACCAGTGTGCAAATCTCTGCTATTCCCATGTTGAGTATCTTTGTTGGCAGGTGAATCAATAAGATAAGATCTAAACCTCTTTTGGCCCCAGTGAGATTTATGTGCTTCGTGTCAGGGAAATAACAGCAGCACCCAGCAACGACTCAGCTTTTTTTTTTTTTTTTTTTTTAAGATGTTTTTATAAAAGCCCTACCCTAATCCCCAAGAGGGGAGATGGCTTTTCTAGGGCTTCAGCCCACTATCTCCCAGAAATACTGGTGCTCAGAGTAGAACCTCACTTCCCTAGTCCCAGTTCTTGTCTCCCATGTTTGATATGATTGGCAAAGGTTGAGAGTTTTGGCTCAGTTAAGTTGAACAAAAGTGACAAAACAGTTTAATCACTAGATGAAAGGATTACAGTGACAGGCTTTTGATTTGATCTGAAATTGATGGCTATGTAGATAGAGTTCTTAAAATATCATCTAAACACAGCATTTGTTTCTTGTGTGCTCTTTATATCATGCTTTGTATTTTACTTAAGTAATAATCATTATATTATCTTTCACAATGTAGTCAGATACTACATAAATATCTAAAAATAACTGTACTTTAACTTAAATTAAAACCATATGCTTTTAATTAAATACACTTAAACTAGATTGCCTCGATAATATATAAAAATAAGCTTGATATTTTAGAGTTATAAAGAGGCATCTAGTTTTGTTTGCTGACATTTCAATCTTTGAGTACCTATATACATTTATTTAAGGACTTTAAAAGAGAAACCACAAAATAGTTACATGCAACTAGGACATAAATTATGTTCATTTGTAAGCTACACCTTGAACAAAAAAGCATTTTATGACACAAATTTGTCATTAACATGAACATTAAAGTGCTGAAAATATATGTGTTGTTAGGAAGCACCCTCAACTAGATGTGAAACAATAGCTCTAACAGCTCTGAAGAAGCTTATTAGAGTGGATTGGGTCAAAAGCAGCATTCTAAAATGTACCTAAACATGTATTTATGTAATTGGAGCTATTATGATTTATTAAAAAAATTACCCAAAGTACTAAAGAAGAAAGGATCAGCAGTTAAAACACTCATTAGAGATGTTGGCAGTTATATGCAAGCAACCTATTTTTGAGCTTTCAAGGAGTTTATGAAGAATAATTTAGATGTTCTTGCGAGGTTCTCTGTAATATCCATAACACAACTTATATTTGTGAATAAAAGTACAGTGTACATTTGTGGTAATGATCAAATAAGAATTACAAGGGGGCCTCCCTGGTGGCCTAGGGGTTAAGTCTCAGCACTATCACCACTACAGCCTGATTTCGATCCCTGGCCAGGGAGATGACCCACTTATGGCTCAGCAGACGTCTCCTGTCTGGCCTGCTGCTCCCCGTAGCAGTGCATTTCAGTAGATCCCCCTGTTCTGCTCCCCACTCTGTCTCTGGTGAATCTTCTCCCCATCCTCCTGCCCCCGCACCTCTGGCCTACACCCCAGTTCTTCTACACAAAAAAATACATAAATAAAATAAAATAAAAAAGTATTACAGGATTGCTGTAGAAATAAAATCAGATCTACTGATTTGAAGTGTTAAGTTGTTTTGGAATAAAAAGAGATGTAAACAGGAGAGGAAGAAATTTGAAATTTTATAGGCCCTAACAATGGAGTGCTTCCTGATTTCATTTAACTGATATCTATGTATAAAGATACACAAGAGACATTATTCTATATGCTATGTGGGAGATTCAAAGAAAAATAGGTAACATTTGTCCTCAAGTCATATTGTTACTATTGTTGTTTTTGTTCTTGCTGTTTAATGCATTTATTCTAAATTGTGGAAAAGGAGTTGTATATAGGAAATGATACTTAAGTATACAAAGGATAACCACCATAAATTTAGCATAATCTTAATTGTCAAATAGTGACATATCATAAGTGCTACTTCTTTAGAGAATGATGTGTAAATAAATCTTCAGGAGCTAACTGATTTTGTCATTTCATTAAATGACAGTTTCCAGAGAATTTATGTAAAGGATTTTCATTTGTGGAGGAGAGGACAAACTAGCACTAGTTTGTGAGATAATTTTGCAAGCTAGCAGACCAAATTATTGTAACAAACCAACACAGCAAAAGATTATAATGACATGATAAATATTGTCTCTTTCCCTAGCCTTCTCTAGAGAGATGCCGTCACAAAAACAGCTTAGTGATTGTTGTAATAAACCCAAAGGAAATTTATTATTTTCCTTCTAATCTGTGATGGTTGATATGCACAGAGGATTTGAGACTATATCTCTTTTGCTAGTGTGCAATTAACCAATATATTTGAGATAATTTCAATTATCTCATTAAATATTCTTAGGCATCTTTAACCCTAGTTGATTTTCAGACACTAAAGTTCCCTTAATGCAGTATAAAATGTTGTAATACATTATTTACAGATAAGAACTGATATTTAAAAAGAAACATGTTCTATAATAATAAAATAACATCACCAAGTCTACTTTTCCAAACACCATATTTTTGACTTATTAGTTTCCTTATCTAGTACAGATTCAACAAATATCACTAGCAAACTAGCACGAAAATTAAAGCATGTAGGAAGGTTGGCAATTTGGTATTGAGAAAGAAAAGATTCAATAGGGTAAATATGTCATCTATTTGCGTAATGAAAAAAAATAAATAATGTACATAATATCAGCAAAATTTTAGCTGTAGATTTGCCTTGACAAAATTTAAAATCCCTTTAAATTTTTACTTTGACAATGGCTGTTACATATTGATATTTTTAATTTAGCAAAAACATTAGCTGTAATAAAGAAAAGTGTTTACTGAGTGCTGGTTATGTCCCAGTCACCACACTAACTGTTTTATATGAAATGACCCTTTTCACATCAAAACAATAGGAGGAAGTAACTAGAGGAACTCATAGATGTTAAGTAACAAACCTTAAACACAAAGATTGGCAGTGATGGAAAAGACAATTCTATTTGTTAAAAAATGTCATTAGCTTCAATTTTATTACTCTGCTTATATATGTTCATTCACTCTGCCTAGAAAGTCCCTCAATCCCATTCTACTTCCATATCTGCTAATGAAGTTCTTATCTGTAATGCAATGTAAATAGTTCCCCTGAGAAGCTTTTCTAGATTACTTCACACAGAAACACCTCAGCCATTCTAAATTTACATAATATAACGATACACCTTTACTGAGCATTTACTATACCCTACTTCCTTATCAAATTATGCATGCAAGTATTTATTTGCTCTTATTGGGATTGTAAATGTGAGGGCAGGAATTATGAGCTTGTTACAATGAACCCTGCATAAACTACTCAAATGAACATTTGCTGAGGTTATACTATAATCCCCCCTACATAAATATGGCCTACTTATTTCAGAGTTTAATAAAATTTAAATTGCACCTTGATAATAACATGTAAAGCAACAAAAACTTCAAGCCTTACAGAAAAGCATACTGGTTCAATTCCAATAAGACAATTAAATGGAAAAAAATAATATTAGTTACCATGATGAATAATAATGTCAATTAAGTCACAGGTTAGTATAAAACAGATTTATAAAACTGGAATCTATATATGTATATATTTGATTGTTTACCCAATGCTGCAACTTTCAACAAGAGATAGTCAATGACCTTGTATGATATTTACTAAAATGATAAAATAACACAGATAATGGCTTTAGTTTTATTTTTGTGTGCACATTCCATTAATTGAAAAAAAATCATTCAAAGGGAAAAGTATAAATATTAGCAGGAGTAACTTTGACAATGCCCAGAATACAAACCATCTATTCACAGTAACAACATAAAGGTTACATGTGGGACGAGGTCTTGATGAGGATGGAGGAATGAAGTTTCATAAAACCAGTGACTCAAATATTTAATATATTACTTTTTTATGTTTACTTAGGTATAAACATTTGAATGTAGTTATTCACTAAATTCATCTTATTTCTGATAAAAACTAGGCACCAGAAGTAATAGAAAGATCCTCAAATATCTCAATGTTGTCTTTTTTTTTTTAAAAAAAGTAAACAGAATTTGTTACTTGGGAAATTATTTCTGACATTTGTATGAAGTCTTGCTGTTCACAGATTGTGTTTATTAAAGATTCATACTTTCATTGTGAAACAACATTTAATACACCAGGAAATTGTTTTGACCATTATTTCTTAAAAGCTTAAGTAGATAGAATGCTCATACCATAATACTCGTTCAGCTTTTTGTTTTCAAACTACTGTGAAGAAAGGGCATATTTTTGGGACACAAAACCAGAGAATATGCCATTTTCTTGGGGATGATAATAATAATATTAAAGCTGACAAAGGATGCACTGAAAGATTTATATCTTTAAGTGTTCCAGTCAGAACATTCTCATGTAACTTTTCTGTATTTAAAATATAAAATTGAACTTAATGTCAATTCAAAAATATATGTGTGGCTCACAACAAATGCTAAAACAGAGAAGATATGTCTCAAGTGTCAAAAGGACTGACTCTTAATACTGACATATGGCTAACTAATTTTTCAGTTAAGGACTCTGACACAGGCAAAGACTGTGGGCAGTTTTACTATTATAGCCATATATAACCTGCGTGTAATTCAACTACTGTTGGAAGGTTATTTCTCTGTTTATAGCTACTAAGTAAACTCAAAAGCATTTTATATTTACCTACAAGCTACTTTTGACCACTAGAAAATTATTTTCCATACAATTTAGGAAAACAACAAAGAATTCTATGCATAGTATCCTATCTGTAATATGTGGAGATGAATCTCTTTTCAAATTTCACCTGTAATTGTCTAAGATAGCAAATGTTTGGTAGAGAAAAAATAAGATGTAGTATTAAATAATAAAGTGATAATATGGATTTATTCCTTTTATGAAATGATTTATTTATCTAGTATTTATACCTAATTTTACCATTCATATGGGGGTGGGGTTACAAGCTACTGCAGAGGCAGGTCAAATTTTTGAGACAAGATGTACTGATTGAAACAAGAAAGTCTTTACTGAGAGATGACCATGCTAATTAAGTCTCCAGACAACTCTGCTGAGAACTTCATACTCCAGAATGGCCAGAAAATCTGTTGACGTGAGGAGAGCCACCTCTTAGGAGATGGGTGGAGGAAACTAGAGGATGTGTTTATTTGGAACAAACTTAGGAGAAGAATGGAAATTCAGAATAGTTAAGACTTGTTAAGTATCTATTGTGTATAAATATTTGCTATTTCCCTAAAAGAGCTGTAAGTTTGAAGTGAAAGGAAACTATTATCATTAGAATTCACTGACTACAATGATTGGGATAGATTGCAACTGCAATGGGAGTATCAAATAGGAGAAAGGAGAAATCTACCAACAGAAAGAAAAGTGACATCCCTTGGAAAATAGATTTTTGTACAGCTTTTCATTTTATAATAGTTTCAAAAGAGGTGTTTTTTTTTTTTTTTTTGGTGGTAACACCTGAAGGGGGAGTCTATACCTCTAAAACATAAATAGCAATATAAACCAACACTCACTCAATAAATAAATAAACCATTTCAAATGAATAAATTAAATGTGCACCATAAAACAGAGACATTGTCTTACAGGTTATTTTGAGAAATTCATCAACATTTGAAGAGACTCTAAACCAGGTGCAAAATTTTCTGTAGAATATAAAAATTAACTATTCCATCTTAACTAATTGGTTTCTAAAAACTTTATGTCTTTTCTACACCTCCATTATGACACAGACAACATTTCTCAATGATAAGGAAACCCCTGAAACAGTTGCTAATGTTCTTAGACTTCAAGGAGATATAACATCTGGCTCTCATTTTGGCCCAGATGGGCTTCATTTATTGTAGCCATTTAAATTTCATTACCTTCTTGAACTGGTTATGGTAAGTCTCTTAGAGTGACCTCGACTTGAAAACATTACATGTCTTGGGCATTTTCTCTATATATGAATTTTTAGTTAAATGTTATGATTCACACACTTAATTTTTACTCAAATATACCAGTAATCATTTTGGTGATTGAATGTCTTTTACAATAACTAATTTAAAAACAGTCATTGCAAGTAACTATGTGGAATTACTCTAGAAAAAATTCTAGAAAAACTGATAGGAAAGGCCAACATTTTAAAGAAATATCAGGTAAAATTGTTTCTTAGTACAAAATGTAATTATATAATGATAATGGATAAAAATTTCCTAAAGGGTATTATTGTCCCTCTTATTGTTGCTATTACTATTATTAGTTTAGCATAAAATTTAGTTAAGGCATTCTAACAAGTTCCTTGGTTCACACTGGAATGCATACCCATATATATCAGCTACCTATTTCTGAAAATGTTACCAGTTTTATTCTTAGGCTAGCGGCATGTTTTCACTACAGAATACAACTTTTGTGATTTATAAAGTTAACATAACTATATACATTTAATCAAAATACATAAACTATCTACAATAAAAACATCACTTATATACATGATCATAAAACATATATACTTATATACTTAAATAATATGAACTTATAATTTCTATTGTCAAAAATAGTGCATAATGCACCACATATTTAAAATAATTTATGTATATTATTTATTTAATTCTCTAAATAAATCTGTTAAGGTGTGTATTAAAAATACTTCTTTAATAAAATGATGATACAGAGAGCTTATGTTGTCTAAATGATAATAATGAAGTAGTAGATTTATTTTTTTTCTTTCTTACTCAATATTGTATATTCTTAAACACGCTAATGTGAAAATTTCACTTACTGGATATATTAATATACATAATTTAAAATTTAGTCCTCTTTATCTAGTTGGAAATATTTTAAGAAAACTTTATTGATTTTCTATGCAATGGGGAAAATTCAATTTTTTTACACTTCCTTCTATTTCTCTCCTATTTTCTAGTCCCAATATTTGTCAAATAATCAATTGCTTTTACTTTGTCAATAAGTATGTCATATACATTAGTTAATTATCACCAATATTCTACACATGATTTTTAAATGGAAACAAACAAGTATTTTTAAGTTAATTATAATGCAAATACTTAATTTAGAATCATGTCATATAATTAAATCCAAAAAATAACTTTTTGCAACATTGCCAAAGCAGTACTAGTTACTGGTAAGAATTGCTGCTTCTGACCAAAATGAAATAACGGTGTTCAGAATTAGTTTCCTGCCTAAAATTCTAAAAACTAATAAAATTAATGAAATTATTTTCAAGACACTCGATACCAGATAATGAAGGATAGTGACCCTAGAGAACTGGGAAACAATTGAAGTAAAGTTTACAAAACTGTAGGAAGCACGCCAAAAAAGAACCAAGAGGAAACCGGCCAATTCCCAGACATGAAAAGATAAAACTAAGAGCCTGGGAAGACTAACACAGCAAGAATTTATAGGAAAGAGTAGCTCAAGAGAGATTTGTACAGAGAACCCTTAAGAAGTACAGAGATCCATTTTGATTATTATATGTGTACTAATCTATGCTTTTATGTGCGGAAACTATTTGAGGCCTAGGAATGCTCAAAAGTATTCACAGTTTTGTAGGAGCAGATAGAGTGACTTCTCACCATCTGGACAGGAGCAATCTCATGATTTATGGCATTGGACCCAGCACACAAACGGCCTACCCTTAATAGTGGGGAATAATGCCTTAGATGGAGCACAGACATGTTTTTTGTCTATTGGGTTCCAAACCCTAAGAACAGACAACATGCTCTGTACTATACTCTCCCTTTCTCAAGCCTGGGGACTGGTACTGACCTTGTGAAATGCACACAAAACACATGAGACCCCAGCATCTCAGATCTGGAAACCCAGAGAGGAACGGTGTCAGTGGTGTCAGAAACACAAGTCAGCCTTCTGTAAGCCCACACATTCTCAGCAGCAGCTGGATCCCTCCAGCCATCTCCTTCAATCTGCTGACACAGCAACAGCAAGACAGTCTCAGTATCAACAGAAGACTGCAAAGCCAAATTATAAGTAAGTACATAAGTCAAATCAAACCACTGCACCACCTGCAGGCAAAGCATGAGAACTGCAACTAAATCACTACATACACAAACACGTAATAAATACATGGTACCTTCAGACCGCAAGGAAATACGATACAATTATGAGAGAACAATCTCCTCAACAATCACTAAAAAAGGGAAGATTATAGTTCCCGTCAGAGAGTTGAAAATTGCTATACTAAAGGAAATCAGAGACAGAAGAAAATGCAGAAAGCTCAGTCAAAAATGAGAAAAGAATTCAGGAAATCTAATCAAAGACATACAACAAAATGCAGAAAAACAAATGAACAGGCTCACAATTAAAATTAATGAACAGAAGATATAGTTTGAGAAATTACTAGAGATTCAGAATGTAAAGAGCTCAATAAATGAGATATAACATTTTAGAGAAAATTATGGAGGCAAACTAGATTAAATGGAGGATTATATCAGTGACCTCAAAAAAAGACACATAAGATCCAGGTGGAAGAAGAGAGAAAAATATCACGTTAAAAAAAAACAAAGAAAATATTAAGAAATATCTAACTCCAGTAGGAAAGACAACATATGAATAATGGCTATCTTAGAAAGGGAAGCAGTACTGGGGATAGAGAATTGAGTCAAAGAAATAATAGAGGAAAAACTCCCCAAACCTGGGAAGGAATTACAAATACAAATCCATAAAGTGAAAAGAATACCTGTTTACTTAAGTGCAATGAGGCATTAATCAAGACTCAGTGAAAGACAAAGAATGCTGAAGGATTCTAGGGAGAAAAATCAGGAAATTTATGAAGGTAATCCCATCAATAATTCATCAGGTTTTTTCAGCAAAAACACTATTTTCCATGTTATCACTTAGAAATGAGGGAGAAATTAAGGCCTTCCCAGATAAACAGATGCTGAAGGAGTTGGCAAACATTAGACTTCCCCTACGAGAAGTATTGAAAAGAGGTCTTCCCTCTAAAGTAAAGTGAAAAAATGTACAAATACGTGAACAAGGAAATAGAACCAGAAAACTATAAATAAAATGACACAGTAACACATTCACATAAATCAATAATCAACCTTAATTTAAATGGACTGAAATACCAATCAAATGACTCAAAGTATCTGATTAGGTAGGCCTCCAGAAGACCCACCTGAGACTCCAAAGATAAACAGACTCAAAGAAAATATTTGGAAAACAATCCTATATTGTTTTTATATTGATATAGCTTTGGAGTATAGTTTGAAGTCTGAAACTGTGATGCCTCTATAGTTCCTTTTTGCCATTTTTTTTTTTTTTTGGCTGGTCGGGCCCCTTTACATCCATTTGATATCATTTATATGAATTTAAAGAACAGACAAAACTGATAAAATGAATAGAATGGCAGTTATTTCTGTAGAACAATAAACTGATTTGAAAGGGACAAAGGATAACTTTTGAGGTAATGGGAATATTTACTATGGTGAACTGGAAAATGATTATGTTTATAAAACTGTCAACATTTTAGTTATGCTTATTTTGTTGTATGAAAATTATATAGTAAAATAACCTTCAAAAATAACAGTGAAAAATATAGCTGATTCTTATACACAGAAGTTCTTTTACATTTTCCTACTTTAATCACCTCTAACTTTCTTGTATTCTGTCTAGATTAATTTCTGGTGTGATTTTTAGGAAATTTTAACCATTCCTTCCCGTTTATTTTCATGCTCAATGAGATGAACATTTTGGCTCTATGCACTGGATTATCTTTCATTAGTTTGTAACAACACAATCTCTTTCTAATTTCTTGCCACATTAAAGGAGAAGACAAGGAAAACAATTCACACAGTCCTCTTCCTATGCATCCTAGCTAAAGTTTTTCAATAAGAGGAACTCAAAATTTGGAAGCAAGAATAGGAAGAGTGTCCATTATTCCCTAGAGCATTTGCAGAAACACATGAACAGATGTGAGATTTGTAGATTTTTTTTAGATGTGTTTCTTGAATAATACACACGTTGGTATTGCAGCTTGCAATACTGGGAGCCTTCCAGTAACTTCCCTTGAGAGATATACGTTTGATTCTTTGAGATGACTCTAAATGTGAGAACCATAAATATAGAATGTGGAAATTGAATTTTTCTGACAGACTAAAGTGCTTTTCATGCTGTGAGCTCAAATTGTTAGTAGGACATTCCTTGTCCCTCACTCCTTTGGTCCTTCTAATATTGCGAAACCTCTGTTAATACACTTTCAATTGGAATTCACAGAGGGAACTTTTGTTCTGAATGACCCCTAACTAATTTCAGTATTTAATGCATTTTATGAAAGTTCTTTCTTTTTGTGTTCAACTTTCCCACTAAAATATGCTACTGTACTTAGACAGTTGTGGTTCCACACTTGAGTACGATGATGAAAATCTAATGGAATTCTATTTTGAACCTACATTCTTAGAGAAACAAAACAGATATAGCAGCATTCACTAGTTTGGATATCCAGAAGAGTGGGACTTTGGAGATTATTTGAAAGTGAAGTTGAAGTTGCAAGTGAGAGTGCTCACGCTTTCCCTGAACAATGAGGCATTATACATGATAACAAATTTCCCTTTCCACCCACACCCTCCCCTCATACATACACACACACACACACACACACACACACACGCGCGCGCGCACACACATCACATACCAAATGGAGGCCAATGGATGTGTCACATGGCACCTGGGATAGCCTCTTCTGCTTCAATGCTATTTGCCCACTGAGGAAGAAAGCAAAAAAAAGGAGAATATATGAAGACTCTTCCAGCCTATTGATTCTTATACTTTACAAAGAAAATTCAGTTTCAAATCCTAGAGCAGCACTCTCTACTTTTTGATTCACATTAGAATCATCTGAGAATATTTTTTATCAATGTCCAAGCCACATACTCAAGTCAATTTTTTGGTCTGGGATGGGACTTGTGCAAATGTCAGTTCTAAAGTTTCCCCAGTGATAAGCAGACATGACTGAGAAACACTATGTAAAAATAAGAAGGTAACTACAGGAGCTTCTTCAAAACAAAAAACTGCTTAGTATGAAAATTTCAAGTTAGGGGAAAAAATTGAGTTAAACTGCTTATGTCAGAACCAAGATTTAATAATTATAATTTTTACATTTTCTCCATTATTTTTGACATGATTTAATGTTATTCATATATTTTAAATGAATATTATATATAATACTTCAGCTTTACTTTATATGCATCACAAAATTATTTTTGTAGTTTTCTCCAATAGCTACAGTGTCATTATTATAATCTCCTTAATATCATCTAATTTTACACCCATATTCAAATTCCTTAATTGTGCCAGAAATGACTTTCCGCAATGAATTGTTGGAATGAATGTTGGATGACTTTTAAATCTCTCTTAACCAAGAAAAGTCACTCCTATGCCTTTATGGTTTATGCTATGAGCTTGTTGGGAAAAAAAATTATCAAGTTCCTTTTCAGTCTATTTAATTCATCTTGGTAGTGTTTTTTACATACCCCTCTAGCCTCCACATTTCTTATAAAGAAAACTTTAGATCTATGGACTTGACAAAATTCACATTCAAATATTTGGCAAGATACTTGAGGATGGAGTTGTGTATTACTATTGTAACACATCAGTGTACATATGTGCCATATTTCTATTAGTTTGAATAAAATTGATTTGGGAATTTAGGGGGCTAAACTCTAATTCTTCCATTATAAAACTTTATATTATTCCAGATAACATTTTGACCACTGTAAATTTTCAATTTCCATATAATTTTTCATATAAAGGTGTTAGCGTAAAGAAATTATTTAGTAAGGAAATGACGTGGCAAACATTTTAAAATTCTTTCATTTTAAAATCATTAGATAGGATTATTTTCCTATGAGGAAATTTTTCTTCTTACTGGGCTACCTTGGAATATAGGTCTTATTAGAAAGAACAGGAAATAAAATAACTAACTTTCAGATTAAAAGACTTGATGTAATATATACCTTTAAAGGAAATTCAAAATTCTTTGACTTACTAATTGATTTATTTCAAAATATCTACACTACAATGAAAAATGGCAATAGAGTAATCTTTTTAATCATTCGGACCTGAAATTTGAACTAAAAAGAACGTAAAACAATGGATCCTTTCCATTCCTTAGCATAAACTTTCTCCAGAAATGGGCAAATGTAATAGTAACAATATAAAAAGATAAGGATAATCCGAATTTACATTGTAATAGAAAATAGCATGTCTTAGGAGTTAACAGAGTGGATTAATTTTAGGCAATGGGATCAGCATAGGGAAACTCTCAATAAATTGAACCAAATATGAAATAGTATGGTAGAGATAATAATTACATTTACTGCAACTCAGACATTGTATGAGACTATGTAACTTACTAAATTATTTATGAATGATATAATATAAAGTTTATAATTTTCTATGCAATAATTCAGTAGTGGGAGGGTATAATGTCTGGAATGACACAAGACTTACAAGATTGGTCTTGGAGAAGTAAAACCAGCAGCAAAGAAAGTAAAAAAAGCAAGCAGGACCAAGTTTTCTTACACTATTCTCTTTAATTTTACATATTTAATCTTTTCAGTGAAAAAAAAATCTATGAGTTAATAATCATTCTCAAAGGACCAGAAAGCCATATAATGTATATATGTCACTTTTAGAGATCTTTATTCATTGTAGCTATAACTTTGACAAATATGACTTAAATATTTAAAGTTTTTAGGGCTTCAAAATATTTTTTTCCTATAAGAAACCATGAAAATTTCTGTCTAGGTATAGGTATTAAATTTCTATCACTTTCTAATCTCCATTGATGGATATATATGAATGACATCTTTCCATAATTTAATGGAGTGAATTATTCAATCTGAAGGCAAACCTGAGAGCCAGAATTCTATTTAACCTAATCAGCAACACATGACAGTAAGAAATGATTGTTTCTTTTAGTAACTGTTGACAGGAATATCTTACGATTATTAATATTTTAAAGTCATACTTATATGAACTAAATTGTCAAAATTACTAGCTTATCATCACTCATCCTGCTCATTAGATAATGTTCAAATGTGAGGTTAAGGGGTAGATAGAAATGTGGTATTAGGATAAATACCTGAAGATCCACATTAGTGAATTCAGAACACGCTCTAGTACAAATTCTGTGGCAGGAACAAAATCATTGAATGACATTGTTCTTATAAAATAGAAAACAGAATATTTTAGAGAGCTTCATCACAGGCAATGGTTATATAAAGAGGTGTAAGTCAGTGGAGTGTCACACTTCGCTAACAAAAGAATAATCAGAAGATCTTATAGTCCGTTTTATTTTTTAAGAAGTTTGAGCTATATTTTTGAACATGACAGTAAGCTTTCAGAGCAATAATGTTAAGCATAACACAAACTATTGGCTTTATTTTATGTTAATTTTTGCTTCCATTCTTTTTAATTATCTCAATTTTCATGTATGTTTTAGGAAACATAGATTCTTCTGGAAACTTACAAGTCATGTTTAAATTTCTGAGAAACCGTCATGAAAGTCTCTGTCAAGCTTCATTTAATCTAGCATTTCAGAAATATAACTGATTGCAGAACTCCTTGTGGGTAGGTAACACTGATATTGGAACTACTGTGGAGTTAGTGTTGTTTTTCTTTCCTTTTGACACTACAAATTTATCACACATCTATGAGGCACTGTGTTAGCACCAGGAATTGCAGAAGTTGACATTATGCACAACCACAGCTATTGACATGTACATAAAGTCTTGTGGGTACATGAGTCTTATATTTCTTCTTTTAAAAGTTCTCTACCTGTCCATTATTGTTTCTCAATATAAGAAGAAGAAAATATAATAATGGACATTTCTAAATCATCTGGGGATATGCATCAAAACATATATGTTTACTCTTCCCACCACCAATGTTCTAACTAATATTCAAACATACTTTTGAGGGACTGAAATGTACATTAAAATTATACCTATTTTTATTCTATAACTGATTCTCTCATTTTATAACTACTGACCCAGTTGTCAGAGTTCCTGAAACTACTTGTGGTAACTGTTACTCTCTATGCTAAACTCTATATGCTACATTTCTTACATCTTCTTCCCCCACTTACCTCACTTTTTAAAACAGCAACATGTACAGTCTTTTATATGAAGCCTTCTTTGACAGCAATAATTAATGGTCATAAGTTTTAATCAGAAAAATCCCTCCTAATAGGTAGGTATTAAATCTCACTGCCAGTAAGCTTATTATAAAACACTCTACTATGAAAATGGAGGCCTGTTCTTTGGATAAGGTAAAGTAGAAAGTGGAAAGAAGAGTAAGTTAGGGAACCACCTCTTGCAAGGCTTGAGTGGTTTACTTATGAACAGTTAGATAAGACTGAGAGATACTCATTCAGTCAAGTACAAATGGGATCTGAGAATGCAGTAAGTGTGACTGGGCAGGATTGCTCTCTGGACAATGGTCAATTTCATGCAGTATGTAGGGCTTCTAAAAGGAGAGTATAAAAATAACAAAATGAATAAAGGCAGAGGATAGAAAGGAACATTTAGAATAAAGTAATATTTATCATGTATTTGACTAGATCAGAACATCATAGCATAAAAATTTGGCCATGTAATTTGGGATTGGATTATTGACACAGATGGTTGATAGTATCAAGAGCAGAATAAAGGTTAGGCAAGAAAGGAGAAATACCATGAATTTTTCCTTTTTTTTTTTTTTACCTTTCCCTATTACTACCATTTATTATTGCCTAAACTAATTTATTGGTCACACTTTGCCTAAACTAAAAAAATGCTTAATTGTCTTTACCTGGGAAAACAAAGATAATACAATGTCCTAGTAGCCATGTAAAAAGCACTTATTCTGAAAAATAACTTCTGTGGCACATTTATGATACTGTAGTTTTACAAATTTTTTTTCTGTATTCTTGTAATGACAGATTTATCGAAACTTCTTTTTTTTTACTTGAGAAATGTTTCTATTTATTAGTTATGACTTGAATCTCTAGAGAGCTGGTATCTGCACATGTGTCAACTGATTGCCTAGGTTACCACCTTTGATAGGTTATTCATAAGTAGATGCAAGTAGCAATCCTTTAGTTCAGCTTTCTGCCATTATTCTGGGGAAAAACTCCCAATTCATTTCCCTGTTATAAGAGAAATATTACCTTGTGGAGTAAATTTGCATACAATGCCTGTGATGGCCTTTGAGAGGCAAATGAACATGCCCATAGGATGTTACAAGGAGTTTACAGAGATTTTCTCTTTATCCTAAAATGTGGCATATCCAAAAAAGGTTGGATGTCAGAAAAAAAGTGAAAGTATCTGTTTTATACCTATCTTGTGGCTACAGAAGCTCAGATGACAAAACTGTCAACTTGTCAAGTTTTGAGTACAAAGGAATTTCAACTAAGAGTCAAACTAAAGATGTCATCTTTCGTAAAAGCATCCCTTAAATTCATTTTCAAAACGGATGTATTTCTGCACTCTTGCCAAAATGCAATTACATGCACAGTTGCACAAGCAAATACATGGGAATATTTTCATAAGAGTAATTTATAGTAAACAACAAGTGCAATTAAAAACTGAGAAGGCTTTTTCTCCATGTGGTTATGTGACTAATAGCACAGCAAATGGTATTATAGAGAATTTATTTAGAGAAGACAGAAAACCGTTTGCCAGCACAATCACTGCCAATCAATGTTTTAGTGGCATCAATGCGCATATTTGATTCAACCTATTTATTAACCTAAGTGGGGTACCTGATATTTTTTTAAATTGGTAAACAGAGGTTACCTTCAACACACACACACACACACACACACACACACACACACGGAAAGATATATTTGCCAAAATATGATGTAGATAAATATTTATAAATATTATCTTCAGCTTCTAACTTCAAAGATGTATCTCCAGACGAAGTCTGTGTCCAACAGGGATTCCTATGGTCCCTCATAGAAAATTCCATCTCTTAGCACAATTTATCATAAGCAATTTAAGACAAATGGCTCAATTTTAACTAAATATTTTCTAAGAGAAGAATCCAGGGAGAAAAGAGAGTATTTGACACCTGTTTCTTGGCATTCATTTTTATGGGAAAATGGGGATTAGTAAACTTTTCCAGCTAATAGTCATTTTGTAGTATAAAAACTTCAAATTTCATTTATAGTTATATTTGGTGGAATTCTCACTTATTGTGTGGTAACACACTGAGGACAAATAGAAAATGCTCTAAGAAAACCAACTGCAGAGTTTATGCATTCCATCAGATATATGATGGAACAAGGATGACTAGCGATTAATAAATGTACGAAAATGTATACATGCTGCTGTTTGAAGGTTTATTGTGTATTTCTTGGAGAATCTCAGGTTTTAAAGATTCTTGTATATATCTTGGGGAACCTCAGGTTTATTACATTTATGCACATGTTAAAATTCACAAATGTCATTATAAAATGTAGACTTTCTCTTTTTATGACCATGATCATTAAGTTTGTCTTAGTATATAATCCTCACAATTTCCCACTTTCACATTCTGCCTCAATGTTAAAAAAACATTGTCTCAACACATAAGGTAAAAATGTGGGTGGAGAAAGCATCCTACTTGTAAAGGAGGCAGAATGTCAGTCTTATATAATATAGGTAGTTAGTGCCAGTTCTCTACAGCTAAGGCAAAACAAAATAAGTTTTCTGTAAGGGAAACCACCCCTAATTCAGAGTTTTCCTTTCTTTGCAGACTCCATGCTACTTCCTAATGTAGCATGCAACCATTTATGAATGCATCTGGAAAGAAATGCATTAACAACAAGAAAGAAATATTTGTTTTGGGTATGGCAGTTAGAAATATGAGAGCTGACTTAACAACATGAGTATCTTTAATATTATACTAAAAAAAACATTGAATTCTGTGAGTCTTCAGTGGTCTGTAGCAAATGAAGAAAATTGCAAAAGACAGGTAATCTAGAATTCATAAAAATTGAAACTGACAGGGAATTATATATAGTCATACAGAAATAAGGAATGATAGAAGGTAACCTAGAAATGTAAAATGTGGTTTCAAACCAAAAAGAGTTTGAGATTTTTATTGAGATTTAAAGAAGCGAGGAGGCAGTGAGTACTGGAGAAATGTTTTGTATTTTCATAGGTCATCAGAAAAGATGACAAAAGAAAGACTTCCCAGCACTGGCAATAATGAGCACAAATAACCGCCAGATTTCTGATCATAAGACTTTTAAATTCATTATAAAATGATGATAGTATAGTATATTTCACCCCAAAATTTGTCTCTTTGGCATATTATGAAGGACAGGACTCCCAAGATGCTCAAACAGGCCATCTTAACATGACCAGAACAGCCTTTGCCAAGATGTGTCTTTTAAACATGTAGACTGTTCTGAACTAAGGTCAATGCAGACCTTTTGGGGTTTAAGAAAACTGTTACCACTTTCTTAGCAGAGAATCTGAGCTTGTGTGTGTGTGTGTGTGTGTGTGTGTGTGTGTGTGTGTGTGTGTGTGTGTGTGTTTGTTTTTGTTTTGGTCATCTGAGATACCCTTCTCTCTCCTGGAAGCCCAGACCCCTATTCCATTTCTTAACTCAGATAAGAATCCTGGGTTTGCCCTATTTACTTTAGAATCTACATCCGTAAAGATTATCCATGCCTATGAAATTAAAGTTGTCCTTTTCTCTTGTTAGTCTCTCTCGTATTATTTTGATGACTTGTTGAATCCAAGAAGAACCTAGAGAGGTAAGGAAAATTATTTTTCATGCCCCAAGAAACTCCCACCAATGGAGAAGACAGTGACAACTCTGTATAACAGACAAGCGCTTGTCTAGTGTGCCTCTCCTGGTAACCTCCACGGCGGTTCCCCTCTCCCAGCGACTCTTGACATTAGCTAAGATGATATTTCAGGTGGTGCTTTGGGCCATTTCAGAGATTACTCAGTTTTCCTAGGATTCTCTATGTATACACAGGAGGTATACATGTCATTAAACATGTCTACTGCTTAACTTTCTTTCCTGTTAATTTGTCTTTTATTAGAAAGGTATCTAGGAAGGGTAGAGAGAAAATCATTTTCTCTCCCCTATAAAAATAGAAAAATTTACTTTTATATTGTGTAGAGCAGGGTAGAAGAATCCATGACAAAGAGGATAGCTAGAGAGCAAAAATAGATGTCTTTAATCATAGAGCATATATATATATATATATATTTCTGAAATCTGAATTTTAGGACAAAAATTATCTGAATCTGAATTTCAACTATTAACATACAATACAGAAATAAATTGTCTAAAGGCCCTTTTTACTGGCCTTTGTTTCCCAAAATTGTATTTCCCAATCTGTATGTGTTTAAAAAATACTGGTTTAGTATACATGCATTAGAGTCACCTGATATATTGTTAATCCACAAATGTCTCTAGAGTAAATGCTATAATAAAAGGGATAACAGGGTCTATTGTAAGGGAAGAAATCTGTCTAAAGTTTAGTGAAACTGAGGGAAATGTTAAGGCATCTTAGATGGCATTCAAGATGAGAGTATAATGTGTGTTATTTTCCAAAATTATTAGTCATAGAACCATTCTTTCTAAGGAACACCTTGTGGTACTAATTTTCTGAAGAATAAATTATAAGAAACACTGTTATATGAGAAGGTTTGTGTACAAACTGAAAAGTTCTAAGTAATTGCTATTTAAGCTACGTATGCTGTTAATTGCCAAACCAAACAGTAGATTCCTGAGTGGGAATTGCCTAAAGGGATAAATGGCAAAATAAGACCTTCAAGCTCAGAAGTGGGAAACACATAAGGTAGATGAATTTTGTAAAATCTGGTACTTATTTTTAGAATGCTAACACATCAATTAAATTTGATGTGAATATGTTACATATGCATATGGCAGTGGAAATGCTTAGCATCTTTAGATGTATGCATGTATTTTTAGCTACATATGTGCTGTCAAAAGTAAGTGCTAGAGGTATCACATTCATATGCATAGATGCAACCTGGTCTTTATTCTCTCAGATTCTTTATTTTTTCTTCCCACTCTCATACTAAAGATACAGACTAGTGGAAACTTTACCTTTCGTATAATTTACTTTTCATCTATTATTTAGTCATACACAGTGTCCAAATATTCTAAATTTATGATAAATACTATGACAATATAAGAAATTTTATTTATCAGTTCTACCTTGATTTAGAAATGTGGTTATTATTTAGATTCATTGTACCAGAAGACAATAAAAGTCACCAGTCCCCCCCTACCACCTTCAATCCCCTATCCTCACTCAGAAATGCATTTCTAATTATTTTATGAGCTCTTTGCCACTGTATTTATAAATTACAAACATAATAGAATGTATTGATTTTTTAATTATACATATTCATCTTGCCTATTGATTTCCTAATAGGTAAACTGATGGTTTAGCATTCTCATCAACTCCCTCTATATTAAAGCCATACATTAGGCATTCTTCCACTATCTTTATGCCAAAAATTGGGCCTAAATATAAATTTGTGTTATATTTTTTCATTATGATGAAATGCATAATAATTCATAATATTATTCACAACTGAGATATTTACCAAACTATGATTACATTTCCTTTTTTTATACATCTTCCTACTCACCATCACTTCACCATCATCCTAAGAATTCCCTTCTAGCCTTGCAGTGGCTATCTTCTTTCCTGGATTCCAAATCTTTTTTCCTTATTTATTCTCTCTTTGGTGAAATCTTTTTTCTGTAGCTTCTTGAGAAATGTCCCTGAAAAGGTATTTTTTATTTTACTATGCAAGTATATAAATGTTTTACTTTTATCATTTGAGTTAAGTGATGGTTTATGACCCTTCTTAAAACAGTATTTTAAGAAAAGATAAAGTGGGAGGTGCTACATGTGATTTCTGTGAGATTATTAATAACACTTATTTCCTCTAAACTGCTCTGCAACACACACACTAGAAGTTTGGAGCACTATGGGTACTTTGGTGGAGACCACACCTGAGAGGTAATAAGGATGAAAAATAGAACAGATAAAATTGCAAAACATGACCAAAAAATGCCCCCACAATAGCAAAAACAACAATCATTATTCCTTAAAAACATCTTGTGCGCAAAAGGAGAATCCTGGAGCCCTCAATGACCTTTTCAGTTTTTTTTTTAATATATATTTTTATTGTTATTTATGTCTTTTACATTTTGTAATCCCCTTGGGTAGCCCACCACCAACTCACCCGCGATCCATCTCCATGGTCCCTTGTGTTCTTTTCTATTCCATCCTGTGCCCTTTTCCTTCCCTCCCTCTGCCTCCCCCCCCCCCCACCCGCTGATTGTCTCTCTCCTATTTGGTTTCCTTATAGTCCTGTTATAAGTGAAACCATTTGATATATTTCTCTTTCTTTCTGGCTTATTTCACTGAGTATGACCTTTTCAGTTTTTAATGCTCTTTCTATGCCAATTGTTGTCAATTGTTGTGGTGCAAGCCTGCAGGCTGGCAAGGCAGGGAGGCCCCAGCAAATCTTGCACTTCTCTTTGGGCTCTCTCTGGCATCCTCTTGTGGTCTCTTCCTCTTTGTAGCCATTGCTCATTCTCTCAGATTTTCTCTGCCGCCATTGCTATTTTGTTTTTGTTTTTGTTTTTGTTTTTCTATCTGTGTGATGCAGCCCTTATAGCCTCAGCCTCCAGGCTCAGGTGTGCCCCCTTATGGATGCCCACACCATACTCCAGGTGTCCACCGTCAGATTCACATTCCCCAAGCCCATACTCGCAGCACATTGTACATTCAAGGCCACAGGTGATAGCCACAGAGGCTAGTGGCATAAAAGCCTGATCATCTTCTTACCAGTACATAAAGATGCAAAAACATTTTGTAAAGATTGTCTTGGTTATGAGACCACTTTAAGCATTGCTGCATCCTTCTAAAAATTGGCTAGTTCCATTTGCAGAGGAAATGGAACATTAGGGAATCAGAACTTCTTTCAACTTCTTGCTCTCACTATCTCAATAAGTGAATAGAAGTTTGAACAGTGTCTTGACCTATTTGACCACCTCAACAACTGTTTGCTTGCAATGATCCACTCAACTGTTATAGGGAAAATGTGCTTGAAAAATTTAACAGCTAGTGATGACAAAAATTTTCATCAAATTTGTAACAAAAGGGAATTCCCTCACTTTGAAAAGAGCTATCAACAATATTATAGTTGTATCATATGTCATGAATGTTTTCCTGGTGACATTTATAAATGAAAGGGAGTCATTATCCTCACCCCTATAAGTAGCTAAATAGAAACAAACAAATAAATAATAGATATGCAGAGTGGACAAGAACAAGTAAAATTGTCTTGCAGAGTCTAAATTTCTAAAATCAAAAAAAACCTTGTGAAGATTTTATTAGAATAAGTGAGGCTAGTAAATTTTTAGAATGCATAATCTATATACAAAATGCAGTTGGTTTCCTGTTGCCTAGTAATAAACAATAGGAAACTGAAAGCAAAATATCATTAATAAAAGAAGCAATCAAAAAATAGCTAGCATAGTTAGGCTTAAATTATTTTAAAACCAACTCATTGAAAATCTAAGGTATTGTCAAAAATTAAAGAACACATAACAATAAGGATTTACTATTTATGGATGTTTTTAAAGATGTTAATTCCCTCCCAATTGAATTTATAGGGGTAATATAATCCTACTCAAAATCCCAGCATACTAGGCCTCCCCGGTGGTGCAATGGATTAAGCTGCAAAGCTATAAAGCTATCCAGAGCTACTGCAGCACGAGTTTGAAGCCCAGCCAGGAAGCTTTCCGCATGGCACAGCAGACCTCTCCTGTCTTGCCTGTTGCTTCCCTCAGCAGAGCATTTCAGTCATTCTGCCTGTTCTGCTCCCCCCTCTGTCTCTGGTGAATCCTCTCACCCTGCCTACACCCCAGCTTGTATACATACATAAATAAATCTTTAAAAACAAACCCAGCATACTGACTTGGTAGGAATTGACAAGTCAAGTCTAAAATTGATGCAAAAATACAGAGGACCAAAAATAGCCTAAATTTTAAAAGAAACTATAAACTAAAAAAAAAAAAAAGAATAGATTGTTACATTTCTAGATAGTAAAAAGTAAATATATATATATATATATATAATATGAAAAATTGCAGCTTACCAAAGTTAAAATTTTCTGCTTTTTCAAAGATACCAATAAAAAACTTAAAAAACTTGGTTTTAAAAAGTTCTAAGAGTTTTTACATTAAATTACTAGGATATAAAATTGAAAACTTGTAAAAAAATGCAATGTAATATTTCTAGATTCTAAAGTGGCTTTAACTATAAAAAACTCCTTTAACTTTCAATTGAAATAAAAAAAAACATAAATTTTAATATTTACTTTCATGTTGGAAAGGTTAAGTAATGAAGAAAATACCATCTTAGAGGCAAACGTTTGATTAAACTAACATTAAACATGTTTAACTCTTATGAATGTCTATGGTTTCACGCTTGAAAGTGATTGGGTGGACAGAAATAAAAGGAACTAACAAATAATATAAGATAAAAAATGAACAATTTAAGAAACAAAAGACTTAAGCAAACATGCCAGGCTGGGGCACAAAGGTCAAATCTGGAAGGACAATAACACTTGACTTAAGTAGTTCAAAGCGCTTTTTTTTTTTCTTTAACTGACATTAAACCATTCAGAAACACCGAGGAAGTATGTTTAGATATGTTATTCTCTGATTCCACACATTCGAAATTGAAGTAAGATTGAATTAACTTTTATTTTTATATTCTGATATAACATTATTATTAAATTATCATTTGCATATTAAAAATGCACAAGTATAAAACATACAAAGACTCTCCAAAACAAAACAAATAGCATTGCTAATATTATGGTAGATTTTCTTCAAATTATTTTCTGAACAAGAGTTAACCTAGGTGAGATTTTACTACAGAAGCAACTGTGTCTCTTTTTCACTTCATCTTACAATACACAGTCATGTCTCCTTTTTATTAAAAAACTCATAAATATTTAAAAATAATTCCTATATGTTAGAACAGTTTTAGACTTACAGAATTATTGTGAAATAGCATAGATTTCCCAAATAACTTGCAACCATTTTCCAACTATAACTAACATCATTACTACCTTTGAATGGTACATTTGTTAAAATAAATGAAACAATACTCATTTATATCAATTAAAGTTCATATTTTTTCATATTTACTTCTAATTTCTTCATGAACTTATTTCAGCATTCCAACTATCAATAGTATACCCTGTTACATTTATTATCTTATTTCCTCAGACTCCTTATTTATGAAAGTTTAACAGATGTCCTTATTTTTGAACATTGATAACGATAACACTGGCCAACAAATTTTTACAAAAGTCATGTTACTGAAATAAAATCAGTCATTTCCTATCAATGTGTATGTGCGCAACAAGAATATGACAGTCAAATTCTAATTTTGGCTCTAGTTTTTTTGTAATCTGCAATAAATTGATGTTTACATCACAAAATGCAAGCCATTAGTAACAGGCCTATGGTTAATACTTGTAAAAAATCAAGGCATAGACTACTTAGATTTCTTCACTTGTCTCTTTTATGGCTGTTCAGGAATAGAATAGATGGAAGACGGTTTCCATTGTGCAAAAGCACAGCCTTAAGACTCAGTTTTGAAGAGTCTAGAAATAGTCTCCATTCTTGTGGGTCATGAGTGATTTCTAAGGCATTCATGAGGTCCTCAATATCGGAATAGAATACCAGAGTACTTTCCTTTCTGAAGAAAGGCTCCAACTGCTGGTGGCGCTTTCGATAGAAAGTAATTGTGACACCTTCTTCTAGAAGATTCCATTGTTGGAGTCTTGATCCTAGCAATTCTGCCTTGTTCTTGGAAAAGTCCAAATCACGAACCAAGTCATTTAGTTCTTCCTGTGTTAGTCTGTGTGGGGTTGATGATGCACCATAGTGAAAATCTGGATCACTGCGTGCTGATGGAACGGAAGAACAGGTCGGCTCACCCTTGTCCTCATCAGATGAATCAGAGAATATTCTGCTGGAGGTTCTGATAAGAAGTCCCTCACCATGTGGAACTGGTCTTAATGCAGACGCAATGTTTGGGTAGACTATTCTCAACTTCTTTTGCTTCGTTATTCCGCCAGAAAGAGGAGGAACCAAGCAGAAGGAACAGTCTTTTATGTAGTTGCTTGGATCTCTCCACACCATGGGGAATGCAAACGGCATTGATGGTCTTTTGCCATTTAACCACTGTGAAGCTGTGTTGTACATGTAGCACAGCATATATGCAGGGCCCAAGGCTTGTCTTGGTCACCAACGTTGCATCAGAAGTAAAGATGATAAGCCTTCTTCACTTGAGAAGTGATACTTTTCTTCTGGTTGGCAAATGTCACTTCCCCACATAGAGCAGAAATTGTCCACACTATTAATGCACTTTCGAGGCATGACTGTTCTGTATTGTGCCTAAACGGATAAAATCCTAACAGTTCTATGGAACAGTAGCTTCAACTGTCTCACACAAAGTCTGAAATATTTTCAATGCTCAACCTTTCTGACAGGGCTTTCTCTAGTGCACTGCTGACGTCAGCTTACTTCAGCAGCCGCCTGGCAGTAGTATTGCATGGCATCATAAAATGATGCAATCAACTTTGGATGATGTGTGCATGATGGTATTATGCAATGCGATGCAATATTACATCACTGTAGGCTGATTTAGGATGTTGTTGCAGTCCTACTGCATACATTTACACAGTGAAACATATAAAATGAATTATATGAAATATCTTCAAAACGAGAGCTAATAAAAAATTTTCAGGGTTATGTTCATGTTCAGCACACCAAGATACTACAGATTAGGGCCTTTTAAAGTCAGTAACGATCTCAATGTTGACCAGTATAATATAAGGATTACCAGTCAGGTATCTTATAGGCTGTCCCTAGTTGAAATTTGCTTGTTTGATGTTTTCCTCTTTAGTTGATTGGCATCATCTGATTTGGGGACTACACCACAGGAGATTCCATTTTCACCAAATCATATCAAAGGTACATACTTTCAACTTGACTTTATTGTTGTTAATATCGTTCATCTAACTGAGGTGTTCTTTTTTTTTTTTTACACTGTAAATTTCCTCCACTTGCCTATTAAAACTCTGCTTTTTGAAAGAAAATCACCTTATGCAACCACCTTTAAATGTATAGAGGCTCATGTTTCATCTCTTTGGGGGAAAGTGTATATCTATGTACTATTCTTTTCAATGGAAATTATTGCCCCGCGGTGATTTATTTATTCAGTCATTTATTATACCAGAATGGACCCAATATTTATCTAATATTTTAAGTTTTGATGTGATGCTAGTTTATTTGTTGCTCAAATTGTTCTAAATTTGACTACTGGGAACTCTTTCAGAGTGTCCTGTGTCCTTTTACCTTGTCCCTGTCATTGAAGTTCTTTTACTTTTAATCACTTTCTCAATCAATAAATGCCCTATGAGATTCTTCAGGCTTATCTTGTGTAGATCCTGTCTCAGTTCTAGAATCAGTCTTTGTTCCTATTATTGGAGAATGGTATTAAAAACCAAGATGTTGATAGGTGTCTATTGGTACTTGATTGACTGTTTCCCGAGCTGATGCAAACCTCCATGTCAACTTCCATAATAATGAGTGTTTATTGATTAGTTGAAGAGTACGCATTATTTTAAGCACATTACAGATATTGCCAATTCAGAACATTCACTTACAGTTGACTACAAGGACATAAGTTTTCAATTAACTTGGTTAATATATAACAATGTAGTTGAGGATGCCCTGCCATATGTCAGGGCAATATTTAGCTTTGTAAAAGCTGCAAATTGTCTTCCAAAGTGGCTATATTATTTTGTATCCTCAATAGCAATGAATAAGTTTTTGATGCTCTACATGTTTGCCAGAAGTTAGTATTATCAGCTTTTTTTTAAATTTTAATCTCTGAAAAAATGTGTAGCATCTCACTGCTATTTTAATTTGCTAATCCTTAATGACAAATGATGCTGAGTATCTTTTTGCAGGTTTATTTATCACCTGTACATCTTCCTTCATGAGGTAATTATTCAGCACTTTTACCCATTTTAAAAATTGAAGTGTTTGTTTACTTATATTTTTGTTTCTTTTTTTTTTTTATATATACTTTGCATCAGTGTTCTACATGCTTGCCAGAAGTTGGTACTGTCAGCTTTATTTTGGATTTTTGAGCACTATCTCACATAAAATTAAAAAAATTCATAGGAGTTTAAAAATTTGAATTAAGACTTAAAACTGGGGGCCTCCCTGGTGGCGCAGTGGTTAAGCGCTGCACTGTGGAGCTGTCGGCAGTGGCGATGCAAGTTTGATGCCCGGCCGGGGAGATTCCCACATGGCGTGGTAGACCTCTCCTGCCTCACCCACTGCTCCCCTCAGCAGTGTATTTCCTTGATCTGCCTGTTCTGCTCCCCACTCTGTCTCTGGTGAACCCTCTCGCCGCCCCACACCTCTGGCCTATACCCCAGTTTGTATGCATAAATAAATAAATCTTTAAAAAAAAAGACTTAAAACTGGAAAACACCTAAAATAAAATATAAACATGACATTGATTTTAACAATGATTTTTTTGATTTGCCATTAAAAACAAATGACGCAAAAATAAACAGGTGATATTTCATAAAACTAAAAAGCTTCAGCACAGCCAAGTAAACCATCAATGGAACAGGAAGGCAACACTAGAATGGTAGAAAATATTTGCCTGGCAAATACCCGAAATGTGATGAATATCCAAATATAAAAAGAACTCTTACAACTCAATAACAAATAAACAATAAATAAAACCACATGATCCAATTGAAAAATGGGTAGATGGTCTGAATATACTTTTTCCAAAGAAGACATATGCACTTTCAGCTGGTATATGAAAAGATGCTCAATATCACTAATCATCAGGAAAATGGAAATCAAACCACAATGAGCTATCATCTCACAACTATTAAAATAGTCATCATAACAATGACAACAGATAGTAATTACCATTAAGGATGTGGGAAAAAGAAATCCCTTGTGCACTACTGGTGGGAATGTAAACTGGTGAAGTCATCATTAAAAACAATATGTAGTTCCTTAAAAGAACTGAAAATAGAGCTAACATATAATCAAATAATTCTACTACTGGTTATTTATATGAAGGAAACAAAAATACTAACTCAAAAAGAAATTTACTCCTCCATGCTTATTGCATCAATATTTATAATAACCAAGAAACAGACACAACCTACATGTTCACCAGTGGATGAAAGGATAAGGAAGATTAGATAGGGCCGCCCTGAGGAGCTGGTGGCAGCACGATGTGAATTCGACGCCCGGCCAGGGAGATTCCCACATGGCGCCACAGACCTCTCCTGCCTCGCCCGCTGCTCCCCTCAGCTGTGTGTTTCCATCCATCTGCCTGTTCTGCTCCCCACTCTGTCTCTGGTGAACCCTCTCATTGTCCCAAGCGTCTGGCCTGTACCCCAGCTTGTATGCAGCAGTGTGTTTCTGTTGATCTGTCTGTCCTGCTCCCCACTCTGTCTTTGGTGGTGGGCCCTCTCGCCACCCCACTTCTCTGGCCTCTACCCCAGGTTGTATGCATAAATAAATAAATCTTTAAAAAAAATAAATTAAACATTTTTTATTAAAAAAAATAAAAAAGATTTAACATATGTATAAATTATATATATATATATGTATTAAAATTTTATACTGGATGTTCATATATGTGAAGATTACTCATTTCTCAACAAACTTTGTTTTAGGAAATCTTATTTACTCAAGTCCCTCCTTTGAAGCAAGTAAGAAAAAAAAAACGGCAAAAGATTTTTAATTAGTGTTCCTCCCTCCATCAGACTGGGTCAACTAGAGAGCTGAAGTCTTCAAAGTTAAATTAAAAGTACAAGAGATTTTAGAAATTATTCACACCAGTGTCTAAAGTGTGTCAGTGACAATAACATCAAGAGTAGTTATAAAGTCAGTCATTTTATAGACTTGGTTATCTAACCTTCCACATGATTGTGTACGGACTGATAGTCCTCAAAAAATGTCCTCTTATGCTTAAGCAGTCAATCTTTATGCTTACAATAAATCACTCTGATTATGTAAAGGTACATTGATATCTATTTGATTGCTTGTATCAGACTAGTAATCCAAAGTAAAAGCAATTCTTTTATTTTCTCTTAATAATCAAAGAGAAAAAAATAGATTTTTCCTCTATAAACATTAAAAATGAATTTTATGTCAGCATACCAAGAAATTTATGCTTTTTAAGATGGTTTTATACATCCCTCTTTTCTTAAATACTAGATCATTTACATGTCTCTTCAATCCCTCAAATTATTAATTTAGAGTTTATAGAGAAACGAAGTCAATTTCCATCAATAAAAACACATTTACTGGCCAGAACTGTTAGATTCACATTTATCTTTGCCCAGGAAAAGATGATCTTAAGTGACATTTTGAACCAAAGCACTTTTGCAGCATATTTGCTATGGTTTCTTTTATTTGACCAAACCATATACCACAAAAGATTATTATTAGGATTACTTCACACATTTATTTTAAGGATCTATGTAATACTGAGGTTTTTCCCGGAGATTTAAAATGCATGAGCATCCCAACAGGAACATATGGAAATTGATTTGTGGTTTTGCCAACTTTCCTCAAAATCAAAATTTCACAGTGTTGACAGGCAGGGAGGAATTCTACATTTAAAATGAAAGTGTGAAATTATATCGTTCTTTTAATTATTTAAGAATATTTCCTGGTTTTTTTTTTCCTTAGAGATGTTTGTAAGACATGGTTCAAGTGATCTATGAGTTTACCATGTAGTAGGATAGAATTGTAAGGAACCTGGAATTATTAGGGGATATTTAATTGAAAAGGTAGGCTTGCATTCAAGTTGAGTAATGACTTCTGAGGAAAAACAGAAAAGACAGTAGAGTCCATGATCAGTGAAAGACAACAAAGACATAGAAAGGTAAAAAACAAAATAAAACAAAAACAAAGCACTTTTATGGACTTGTCAGAAAAGTGACTGATGGTCACGTGAAATGGGAATAGATTTCACTTGTGAATAAGATCATTCAGTTTGTCTGTTGTATTTCACTTAATGTAGTACCCTCCAGGTTCATCAATATTATCACGAATAGCAGAATTTTCTTCTATGTTAAGGTTAAATAATAGTCCTTGTATGTATACATACCAAGTCTTCTTTACCAATTCATCTGTCAAAAGACATTTAGTTTGTTTCCATGCCTTGGTTATTGAGAATAAATCTGCAATGAAACAAGAGTGACAATGCACGTTTATACATAATTTGGATTTAACTATTGCTTCAAATGTTCTGATTTTCCAGCACAATCTTTCCTAGTAAGTCTAGTAAAATTAATTGTCTAAGTAGGGATGCTTTCCAATCATTGTGTAAGTAAATTTGGCATTTGAGACATTTCATTTGTAAAGATGATGAACTTCTCATTTCTATAAAATACCAAATACCTTTACCTGAAAACTCTTTAAATTTCAATTATGAGGCTATAATCTAGCATTCAGAATCTTGAGGGTGAATGTGGGCTTTAGTCAAACAGGACAACATTAATCTGCAAGCACAATGCTGCAATGAATCAATCAGATTTGATTCCTGGAATTATGCCTTCTGATAAAAGTTAGTGTCACAAATTACACTTATTTTGAGTCCATTTATTATGGCATTATCTTAAATCCTTTTTAAAAATTTTAATCTCATTGGAAGTTAATATTGACCTAAATTCTGTAGTTTGACAAATCGATCTAGTAAAAATAATTAAGATAAATCTTTACAAACAAACCTCAAATATTTGGCCAGAATAAGTAAGCTTAAAATAGGCTATTGATTACTTACAAAGCATTGATACAATTAGCTATATATATATATAGATAGATAGATACTTATACATATATCTACATAAATATAAACACCAAATACTCCCATCATCATTTACTAGGAAAGAATGCAGGAGAACATAAAAACATTAATAAGTGCCATTAAATTATTTATCCTTTGTAAAGGAGGAAATGATTTACTATTATGGAATACCTACAGCACAAGAGCTTATTTTCATAAATAACAATAAAAAATGAGTAATAGGACTCATCTTACAAAGGAAGTAAGATATGGTTAAAGTGACATCATAAAAAAACGTGCTCAAGTATTGAGTGTGGAATGTGCAGTTTCAATAAAAGTAAAAGATTTCTACTTTACCATCTAATGGTATGGCAAAATCTGCAGACCCCACATTCAAAATTAAACACACATTTTCTGCACATTTACTCTAGCAGTAAATTCCATAATGCATTATAAATTACAGTTAAAAAAGTTTTTCTTTTGAAAGTGTGATCTAAGGCCAGCAAGCATAAGGGAGTCAATCAGCATCCCAGTGTTTCCTCTTTTCAGAAGAAATGTGTCTAGAACAGTTAGCAAAGTAGATAGAGCTCGCTGGCAATTAAATGGTCTGACCACCTACTATTCAACAATCTCATATTTCTTTGGTTTGATGGAGTTTCTAATTTGTTAGAAACATGTCATCTTAATGTAACCATGTCAGCATTATATAATGCATTTCAGGTTTGTGTCTGTGAGTGTTAATGTTGCACTATAGTTTTTATATTAGAGTTTTGCCAGATACATTTTCCTGAAGTGGAATAGATACACACAATGGAACACTATTCAGCAATCAAAAAAAAAAATAAATAAAAAGATGAAATCTTGCCCTTTCTGACAAGATGGAACTGGAGAAGATGAACTGGCCTCACAAAATACGTCAGAAGGAAAAAGAAAAATAGATGATTTCACTCATGTGTGGAATGTAAAGACACAAAACAAAGGAACAAATAAGACTAAGCCAAACAACCCTGCAGAATTGAGGTTACCAGAATGGGAGGGTGGAGGTTGAGACGCAAATGGGGGAAGTGACACAATGGATTTTGGTGGAAGATTGTTGGTGCTTTGGTGGTGGGCACAATATGGGAACACATCTGAAGAACTGTGAACCTATGCCTCTAAATCATATACAGTGTTATAAACTAATGTCATTTCAATAAAAATGATGCATTATGAATTTTTTGATGTAATAGCTTAAAAGAGCTTGTTCTTTGTTACATAGTAATAGCATGAGTCACAAAAGCTTATAACATTATATATAATTAGAGCAAACTAAAGTCACTAGATGGAAATCCACATTTCAAATTATTTTATAATTTTATTTTTATTTGCAGCTCTATATTTGAGTTGATAGAGATTTAAAATGATGTCATGATGACAGATCTAGTGTATTCTCTTTGTAGAATTTTATCTTTCCATTTTTTTTTTTTTCTGTTTTTTGGAATCAAACAGGTCTGTCCTCTTTTGATTGTTAAAGCCACTGGTAACCTGGGAAGAGATACATTTTAAACTTAGGCCATGGTCTTTAAAATTGCAGATTTTGTTTTGCTTCTTGAACTCAAGTCCACATTTTACTAGTTGTGTGTAGTTGAGGAAATTATACTGTATTTTTAAACTTCAGGATCCTCATCTATAAAGTGAAGATGATAATAATACTTTCCGCTAAGGATTTTGTTGTAACTGTGTGCTCCCAAGTGCTCAGCTCAGCCTCTAGCATGTAATTCATCTCCATGAATTGTATGTAGTTGTAATTATTTTTGATAAATTGGAGTAGACATAAATCAAACTTCATTCTCAATCCCAACTTTTTTTTTAAGTCTAATTCACCTTACTTTTATATAACTCCTTTAAAATAGTGCCCTGTCCTCACAATCGAAATATTTCCTCAATCCCCCTAACAAATGATAATTTCTTCATGCATATACCTTTCAATATTTTGATACATTGTAGATGTTTTATACATATATAATTTTTCATATTCTTACCTAATGCCACATTAATCTCCCACCAAAGTGTATACCATATTGAAATTTATTTAAAAGCAGAAACTGATTTTAGATCTCGCAAGAGTCCATTAACACAAAGTGATTGACTTACACACAGTAGCTTTACAAAACACATTAAGAATTAGAATAAAAATAAAAGCAGCTTTTTACAGTGACGTAGAGGCTCACACTTACACCTGCAAATTCACATTTTGTTTAAAAAATCCTATTTCCCTCTATCAAGTGTACAATTTTCAGAATGTCTATAAAAACAATTACCATTCAAGAAGTGTAGCTAGGAATGTCACTAGAATTATCTTTTTGACATCTCTTGTTATGTAAAATAAAGCTAATATAAGTGACACAAAGAAATGCAAATCTTTTCTTGAGAAGCTGCATTGTATAAGTTTTCTTGTTCTGGTATACTACTTCTTTAGCTTTTAAAACATACACTTGTGTATGTATGCATGCAAGCATCCACACAGCACACCCACACACATCATTCTTGAATGAAGCCACTAACAATAATACAATACTTCTTTGAAACTCCTATTACACTATTTAAAAATATTCACATTGATATATTATTTATATTAAATATCACATAGTTGGGTTACCAAGATTTTCTAAATGTGTTAAAACTGTGGTGTCTATTTAGTAAATATAGCAACTTACCAGCTTCTGTGGCTACTAAGAATAGACAATCAGTGTTAATCAGTATTCCAAATGAAAAACATCAGTTATCACATGATTGATACAATCATCGTGTACTTTCTTTTTCTCACAGATTTTAATTGCTCACAGATTTCCATAATAGATGAATGATATAATTTTTATTTGGTAAACATAATGTTTTATAGTACCCAAATCTTCAAACATCTATACAATGGTAGCTATAGGCTAGTAATTAATCCAAACATTAGGAAATAAATCATTTTGGAATATATTATTTTGTCAGGAATATGAAGACACACATATAATTAGAAAGTGGAGATTGATTGGAAGGTACCATATTGGTGCCAACCATCTTTGAAAAAATATAAGGGGTATATAATAAGAATTTCTGGAAGTCTTAAAATTGTGTTTAAGTCTTAAAATTTGTTGGTAAGCGATTTTGACAACATATTTCAGGCATTTTTTTTTTTCTAAAGAGAGGACCTATATTTTCAGTAAATATTATGGTGCACACTAGAGCTATGAGTTCTGCTAGCAAAATAGCTGTAAGTATTGATGTAGATTTAATACTATTAAGAAGATATGAATTCATATGCTTCTTTCATTAACAATAGGAGCTGTTGTGAATCCAATAAAATAATAATAAACATGTAATATTTCCCAACACACACACAAAAATGTTTCCATTTTACTCATGTGTGTCAGAGTGGGCAAGAAAATGTTGTGTTAGAATACCACACACATCCCACAAACTTGAATTTACTTTTCTAACTTTAAATCTGGAAACTTAAAATAACAAAGAGCTAAATTACTCCCTAAAAATAATAATGATTATAGTTTAGAATTTTGATCAGTAAATGTTTTAACACATTACTATTCGCATCAAGATTTCACAAATTAAAATTTTACTATATTACTTTATATATTATATCTCACATGTAGGAAGCAATATAGGGCCAACCAATATATTTTGCAGCTTTTTTCGTACCTTTATCAATTGTTTTATTTTGTCGCTATTTCTATTTATTCTCTGAGCGAGGAGACAAATTATGAGATGGAAGAAACTTCAGTCATTTCAAAACATTGATATAAAGGATTTGAAAGAATTTCTTTATTAGAACAGAACTCTAAAAATAGGCATGTAAAGTATATGTTTTAAAAAGGAATTCAAAATAACTTGCATCCTGTAGAAAAACACATTCATTTGAAAAGAAAGAACAGGTGTTTGGGGAGATGTTTTATAGTGGGCTCTGTTGGAATTGTTTAAAATCTAATTGAAGCATATTTTCTAGTTACACACTAGTTTCAGCTTCATAGCTCTTTACAAATAGCAGCGAACTCCCTCTGTCACATTACTTAAATGAAAGGCAAAATGGGAGCAAAGAGGTTAACCTGTTTTTCCAATGCTGGAGTGGGAAGTAGCAGGAGGCAGGCAAATTTCCAGTATTTCCTACTTCATTTTAATTCCCTGTGCTCACACAATTATATTATAAGGTTCAGTAGATGGTAGAGAAATAACTGCCATTTAAAACTTTCTCAACTGTACTTTTAACTGATATGTCAAGTCAGTGTGTAATGAAAGATTATTTCTCAATTGCAGTACTCCAAAAAGAGCTTTATTTTTTTTTCTTACCAGTACAGCCCACCAAGCACAAGCACATGATTTACAGTCTATTAAGGTTTTATAAATCACTGATTATCGTTTGAATCACAGTGAGAGGAAACTTTTTTTTTTCACTGAACATTGCCTCAGGCAGGAAAAAGCATGGAAATTTTTATTATCCTATTTGAGTATACGGGACAGTTTGTCTTAATATTTCATGAAATTTATTAGTGTGAACACACTAGAAGAGATTGACTTGGTAGAAAAATAAAATAGACCCTCTGGAATATACTAAGATAAATTATTTATGCTAAGACCTAAAGGCCATGTCATCCTCCAGTACAAAAGTAAAGTGACTATTTTTTTCAATTGATAACTCAGTTATTATTTGTCATTAAAGTCCCTGTGGTGTTATCACTAACACATGAAGAAATAACACTACATGAAGCACAAAGAGAAATGAATTTCTAAGGTTGGTGAATCTATGTATAATCTTACAGGGATTAAATAGTTCTGCTAGTTGTGTCTCAATATCTATTATTTTAATTTCCTTTGCAGAGATATCAAATTGTATTTGGATACATGGGCAGGTAAGTTATATAAATACACACACACACAACTACAAATAAAATATAAAAACTAATTTCATGAGTTAAAATCAATTTTCATCCAATTAATATTTTCCTTTATAAATTCAACTATACATTTAAAATAATATTTAGAAAAATAGTTTACATATATTACCTATTTTAACTGTGATATTAACTGAATTGGCTAATGTAAAGGAATAAACTTTATTGCTTATATACAGCAGAATCATTCTTTGCATGGACCATTTATAGTTAACAATAAAAAATTAAAGGCAGTCAAGGAAATTTTAATATTTTTCAAAGCCATACAACTAAAGATGAATCTGTGTTCAATATAAAATAAGTAAAAATTGTGAAATGTAGATGTGAAATTTCTTGATGAAACAGTAGCATATAGAAATCAAATGTATAAACAAAGATGTTCCTAAGTAGGTTTTACCCAAATTTCCAAGAGATATAGGAATATATATTAGTAAAATATATGATTCTGAAAGATGATGTAAAATAAGCAGTTTAATTTTTTTTTTTTTTTGTAAAATCCAGTGCTTATATTTTACAGTATTTGCAGGGATATATATTTTTGTGTACTAAATTCATTTTTTCACAAATGCCACTCAATATTATAATAAAAAAGTCAGCACATTTATGCAGTAGCATTTTTAGGATTCATTCACCTTTCTCTAATTATAGATCTTGTTAAAATGCATTAATATATCCCCTGAATTTTCAATTCTGTTTCAGGTTGTAAGAATTCTTGTCCTCGTGGGTTTTTCATTCTATTATGAGGAGAAATATTGATGTGAGTGTTGTGAAGAATAAAAAAGATAGGATGGATAATGAGAATGAGAAATATTAATGTGAGTGCTGTGAAGAATATAAAGATAAGACAGGATAGAGAATGAGAAAATATAGGATGGAGAATGAGAAAGACATATACATTGGCCAAAGAGATCCATGAATTTCTGTCTAAGGGGATGACTTTTAAGCAAAGACTTAGCTAATGAGAAGATAGTGAAGAGTATTTATAGATAAGTTTTTTGAGTAGGTCAGGGCCAATTCAGGTATTTTCAGAAAATAAATAAAGAAAATTAAAAAAAAAAGGCTCACTGATAATTTAATACTCAGATAAGTGCTGTCCAATTAATCAATATTTAAAAGAAAAAAATGTTATCAATATGAGACACAAATGATAAAGTTAGAAAATGTAATGAAGGAGATGTTTAAAACACAAGATTAACTACAAGTGAAACAAAAGAAGGAATTACAAAACCCCCACAGTCCTCCTTTTCAAGTGTCAGGTGACTAACTATATGTGCAGCAGCTGGAATCATATTTATTTTTTTATAAGATTTTTTTAAATTTATGCATACAAGCTGGGTTACAGGCCAGAGGCGTGGGGCGGCGAGAGGGTTCACCAGAGACAGAGTGGGGAGCAGAACAGGCAGATCGGCGGAAATACACTGCTGAGGGGAGCAGCAGGCGAGGCAGGAGAGGTCTGCCGCGCCATGTGGGAATCTCCCTGGCTGGGGTGTCAAACCCGCGTTGCCGCTGCTGACAGTGCCACAGTGTAGCGCTTAACCGCTGCGCCACCAGGGAGGCCCCATATTTCTTATTTTCACAAGACTATGCTATTTGCCCAAATGATTTGTGAAGTCTATTAAAAGAACACCATAGAACTAGAGAAATGGTGATTTTAAAATGTTTGATGTTCAGTGATGTTAAAGGTTAGATTGAGAGAATTGATATGGCAGCTTACAATTCACAATTAAGACAACTCCATATCTTCTCATTGTCTTGAATCAAACAAATGACCAAAAAGTTGGGTACTTGGGCCACATTGCTTTGCTATGCACCCCAAACAGTGATAATAGTTCTACACTTTAGCACTTTCATGTTGAACAATTTTGAACATTGGTGTAAAATGAAATAGAACAATGATCGATACCTGTTATTTCATTTATTGAAGGAATATAACTTTTATCCTATTTCACATCATCAATTTTGTCTACACCATGAGATTTGTCTTAATTCCCTTCTTAAACTAAAGCCTGAGAAGCAACCCTTTACTCTGAGAAATCATCATGTGTGAGCCTGATAAACAAATAAAGTGTCCCTATTTTACTTAAGTAAAATTTACAGTACAGTTCAATTATTTAACACTTTTGCTAAATGTATACAAATATAGCACTGTTCTTTGCTTTTATTGTTTTTTCTTTTTGTAATTTCCTGACATTGATTTTTACCATTGTTTTCTCCTCAATTATTTTAGTTCATTCAAGATTCCTCATAAATTAATTGAACATGAGCAGACAGTAAATAAAATATTTTCAGAAAAAAGTCCCTTTTATTTTTTTCCTGCAAAAATGAGTACTTTTGATTATCGCTCATGGAAAAATAAAAATAAATATGATGAAGGTAATGTTTATAGAATCAAGTTACTTCAGAGGGAACTGATTATTAGATAGGATTCACATATCACTTTAATATCTTGAAATGTAGTATACTCATGCAAATAGAAGAACTTCTACATATAGTTGAGAAATTGACAATCTTAGCAATGTCAGCCTTGATAAAAATCTTTCTTCCCTTGGCAAATTTTCAGAATCCATTTTACCATTTTCATGATTGCCAAAATAAGGGAATATATGTATTACTCCTATGACAAGAAGAATAAGTCTAGGACTCCAAATCTTGCATTTCATTAATATTTTTGTAGAGATCTCAGTATGCATCAACTTTCTGCACTATATCTCAATGCCTAATTGCACTTCACATCCAGCATTATGACTAGTGAAATTCCACAATTCCTACATATTGAAATATTCTCAAACACTGATGGTAATAGGCAATAAATAATAAATGCTGAATTACATGAATTAGCAAATTCTTATAAATCTTGGGACACAGTGGTGAAGAATACTTGACCAAGGTGATTTTGACAACTAATTCTTGAGACTAATTCCTCAGTGTTAGACAAATATTAACTCCTATTTATTAATGGATTTAAACTTAATTCTACAAAGAAATCCAGCAGCATTTATTTTGAAACTTCAATGAAGTGATTCTGAAAATTATCAGAAAAGCAGACAAATGATAAGAATGATTCTAATGTAGAAGGCAATAAGAAGACATTAGTCATCCCATACCTAATTTTAATAGTATGAAGCTGACATAAAGTTAGAGAAACAGAGTAACAACTGAATTGACAGTTAAGAAGTAGGACTTATCGCATGTCAACTTATCATGTGATAAAAGAGAAAGCACAAATCGAAGAGGAAGATAAATTATATTACATAAGGTTGACACAATTGGTTAGCTACTTGAAAACAATGATTCAGTTAGAGTTCTACCTTACAACAAATACAAAAAGTACAGGTTTCCTCTGTAAATTCCCATGAAACTTTTCATAAGCCAAATGGTGTAAAATGAGGACAAAATTACTGTTAAATTGTATGGAAAATTAGTGTTCTAAGACCTTAAAAAGAACCTACTAAATCCTAACAGCAGCACATGAAACTTAAAATAACCACCCTATAGAATGAAAGCAGAAATGATATGCTACTACACAACCTGTACAAAATAGTTCCCAAGATGGGGAAACCATGTTCTGGAGGTGTGCTCTGCCCCTGTGATGACCACTGCCAAACACATATTGAACAGCATTTTTCTTTACACCGTTTATCATAAAGGCAAAACTTCTCTTCAGATGTCCTTTGGTTAGTGAAAACAAGATACCAATATAATTCTTTCACAAAGGTTAAGTGGGATAATGCAAACTTTCAAAAAGCAGGAGATTTGTGTACTCCAACAAATAAAAATGGAATTATTTGGGGTACTTTTTTGGCTTGACATAATAGAAGGCATTAACAGAACATGGACTGATATTTAACATTGCAAAAACTTAAACTTTGTATGCATCAAATGGTAACCCAAATTCACAGGTCAAAAAATGGGGAATATGGGGGCTCCCTGGTGGCATAGGGGTTGAGTCTCAGAACACTATCACTGTAAAGGTGCACAGTGGCCTGAGTTCAATCCAGCCAAGCTAACCCACATGGCACAGCACTGCTCCCCTCAGCAGTGTATTTCAGTCAGTCTTCCTGTACTGCTCCCCACTCTGTCTCTGGTGAGTCCTTTAACCACCTGCCCCCACACCTCTGGCCTTCACCCCAGTTCGTTTGTACAAAAATAAATCTTTTTTAAAAATGGGGTATATGGGGCTCCCTGGTGGTGCAACGGGTTGAGTGTAGCACTGTGGAGCTATTGGTAGCTGCGGCACAAGTTCAATGCCTGGCTGGGGAGATTCTCACATGGCGCGGCAGACCTCTCCTGCCTTGCACGCTGCTCCCCTCAGCAGTGTATTTGGTCATCTGCCGCTTCTGCTCCTCACTCTGTCTCTGGTGAACCCTCTCACTGCCCCACATCTCTGGCCTGCACCCCAGCTTGTATGCAAAAATAAATAAATCTAAAAAAATAGGGAATATTGATATTATGACATATATTTTTTCAGGTAAGGAACACGTGCATAACAATATGTGCAAATGCTGTGACTTTAATTAAAAAGTGAGTAAAGGTAATCAACTGATAATTCTTCAGGCATATATGTAGCAAGCAAACATAAAAATTTCCTGCCTCCCTAGTAATAAAAAAAAAAAATACAGTTTAAAACAAAGTTAGAAAAAAATAATGACCTAAGGTTATTAGTAGTCATAGGATCTTGTTTTCAGAGTGGTGAGTAGATTTGTCTTTTAATTAAGTAGTTTGGCAAGATTTATCCATGTATCAGGACATTGAAATATTTCTGCGTCTACCCTAGAAATTTTAGTGCTATTGAACTATTATATAAACAATTGGAAACATTAGTATGCATAAAGATATTAAATGTAGTGTTTTTTATACTAGCAGCATTTGGAAATAACTTATATTTCCAAACATAGGGTGAAAGCCAAGTATGCAGTGATGATTCTACTTAACAAAATTGTATGCAGCTATTGAAGACATCTATTGTAATTAGGTAATATTGTAGGAGTACTCTAGGAAAATGCTTCTTAGTCAAAGACATTAGGATAAAATTTACAGGATGAAAAAGGTATAGAATATCTCAACAGTTAATATACCACTATAAAAAAAAAACTTGGGAAGATATAATCATTTAAGAAAAAACTAACAGGAGAACACATAAAGCAGGGAAGTCATTATGGGTGACTATATGTCAGATCGAATAGTTGCTTTACATTTTTATCTTTTAATGAGTGTTGTTGTGAAAATTAACTTTTAAAAGAATAACTTTCATATAGTCAAGAGAAAATCTGCATTATCTCTGTATATTTTTCTAAAGTAATAAAGTATTTTCATGATGTCACCTTTAGTGGCTGCTAAAATGTTTGTTATTCAGTTATAGATTATCAGTGTGTTTATTTCATGCAAGACACATTTTCAATACTTTGAAAAGTACCAAGCTATCCTGGATACATTAATACAAAAAAAGAGATGCCATCACAATTAGGAACACCAATTAGTGTCAATTATAACCTATCATCTCCCTAGCATCCTGAAGGAGAATAGATAAAAAAAAACTTTGCTTCTTTTTTATGCCCTAGCATTGAGGGATTTCATTGTTATTTGCATTTAAACCCAATCATTACATTAACATAAAGGTTAAATGAGGGCTGTACAAGTTAAGGCTTAAATCAAGTTGTTTTCCCAAATTTCTGTTACCAGTAACTTTTCAGTTTGTGACACTGAAAATTAGATACTTGAGATTATACTTACAGGCACCTGCAAAGGTTTAAAAATGTGCCAACTCTAATGGGAAGTGTAATTTAATGTTTTTCAAATGTTGGTATTTAGATAAAATTTCTATAGGGCACATTTGACTGTGCTTAGATGGGTTACCATAGCATATTCTCAATTGAATTGCTGTTGCTTTGAACAAAGTCACTTTTCATTGCAAACATGTTTCAAGAGGCTTTTTAGGTAACTTAAAAAAAAATGAAAGCAATACTAGTCATTTACTTGAATTAGCACAAGATACTTGTCTACTCTTAATTTGCTTTGTTCAGGCACTATTTTTATTTTTCTGAATGCTTTTAATTCTGAGGAAATGAGAGCTAGATCAGTGATGGATTAGTGACTACTGCACATACATACGTATTCAAAAGGGTAAAGAACAAATTTCAAATCTAAAAAACATTAAAGAACAGATACATGTATTAAACCAAGCTGAATATCAGAGACAGTATCTGTGTTTCCAGTACTAAGCTCTCTCAGAGTCTCAAAAAAATTCCCTCTGGTGTGTGTGTGTGTGTGTGTGTGTGTGTGTGTGTGTGCGTGTGTGTGTGTGTGGCCAAACCTCTTGATCGTGATTCTCTTTAAATTTCCATTGCATTTGGCCACATTACTATTTCCCATTTTTCAAAATTCTCTTTTCCCCAGTTTATTGGACATTATCTTTCTCTGGATATCTTTCTATCTGCCTAACATGCATCAGCTGAGATTTAGGGATTTAACCTGAAACAAGGAGTAAGCCGTCAGGAGTAAAGAGTTTCATGAGGATCAGCAATGTGTAATAATCAGTAAAAACAACACAATATGGAGTCTGACTCACAGAGATGACAGGTATCAAAATTGCCCACTTACCTTTATTGTCTCACCTATGGCAGAGAGAAGGGAAAAGGGAGAAAATATAAGACAAATTTGTGAAGGACAATCTTTGGAAAGAGGGCCCCTAAAAGATAGATTTAATAATAAGACTATAGAACACTTTCCCTATACCACACTTTTGTACTACCAAGGAATGATCAGAAGGAAATTTATAACTTTAAATGCCTACATTAAAAAAGAAGAAAGATGTCAAATCAACAACCTGCCTTTATACCTTAAGGAATTAGAAGAGCAAGCTAAATCCAAAGCTAGCAGGAGGAAGTATATAGTAAAGATTAGAGTGGAAATTAACAAAACGGAGACTAGAAAAGCAGTGGAACCAAACGTTGGTTCTTTGGAAAGAGTAACAAAATTGACTAGCATTTGGGAAAATGAAGGTGGAGATATTATTACTGATCTTACGAAATAAAAAAGAATTTTAAGAGGATACTGGGAACAACTATACACTAACTTAAAAACCAAGATAAAATAAATAAATTCCTAGAGTTAGAGAAATTATTAAAACTAACTCCAGATTAAACGGAAAATTCCAATAGATTACAAATTGATTCAATGTTCAAAAACCTTCCAATAAAGCAAAGACCAGGAGCATATTACTTTTCTGGAGAATTCTACTAGAGATTAAAGAAAGATTTAACATTGAGGTTTCTCAAATTCTTCAAACAGAAAAGGTAGGGACATTTTCCTAAATCTAGTACAAAATCAACAGTAGTCTGATACCACGCCAGACAAACACAATATAAGAAAAGGAAACAGTATTGAAAAAGGACATGGTTAGGTTCTTCCTAATTTCAAGAGTTTGTGTAAAACTGCAATAGTAACATTTTGATATTTGCATAAGAATACATAGAGAGATCACGGAATAAGTTATCAGGTATCCAGATAATCCCATAAATTTATGACAAAATAATTTCTGGCAAGAGTGCCAAAGCTATTCAATGGGAAAGAATTGTCTTTCAACAAATGATACTAGGACAAAGGGACATTATCATGCAAGAGAATGAGGTTGAACTTACTTCAAACCAGGGATCAAAGGCATGAACATAATAGGTAAAACTGCAGATATTTTATTTAGTTTATTTTTAAGATTTATTTTTATGCATATAGGAACTGGGATTTAGGTCAGAGATGTAGGTGTTGAGATGATTCACCAGAGACAGAGTAGGGAGAAGAACAGGTGGAACTACTGAAACACGCCTCTAAGAGGAGCAGTAGGCAAGACAGGAGAGGTCTGTTGAGCCATAAGTGGGTCGTCTCCCTGGCCAGGGATTGAAGTCAGGTTGCAGTGGCTGGTGATACTTTGATAGCACTGAGCATAACCCCTGCAGCACCAGGGAGACCCACAATTGCAAACATTTTAGAAGAAAGCATAAGATAAACATTCATACCTTGGACTTAGAAATGGTTAATTTTATAAAATTTTAGAAATACATTGGACATTATTGAAATGAATTTTTAGTGTATCAAAGTAAGAGACAACTGACAGACTGAGAGAATACAGTTGTAATTCATACATTTGAAAAAGGATTAGTATTAAGAATGTATAAAGAACTACTGTATATACATAACAAAGTTTAGAATAGGTTTAGTTGGCAGCACAGGTGTGTGTGTGTGTGTGTGTGTGTGTGTGTGTGTGTGTGTGTGTAACTGGGGTGTAGGCCAGAGATGCGGGAGGTGAGAGGATTCACCAGAGATAGAGTGGGGAGCAGAACAGGCAGATTTACTGAAATACACTGCTGAGGGGAGCAGCCGCAGGCAAGGCAATAGAGGTCTGCAGTGCCACAATGTGGGTTAGCTCCCTGGCCTGGGATGATCTTCAGCCATAGCAGTGATAGTGCTGAGACTTAACCCCTAGGCCACCAGGGAGGCCCAGAACAGTTCTTGAAAGATTTGATAAATTACAAATATTCATGAATTATAATTATTTAGTATACAGGCACAGAAATATCTAAGTAGATCCTGGGTCTAGACAAAGCTTGGTGATAAAGAATCAAAATCAATAAAATCATAGGATGAAGGTGGTACACTCATCAGTAAAAAAAGCTGTGATAGCTCAACAATACAGCATAACTTGCACTACATTTATGAACAAAAAAAACTTTTAATCATTCCTTTTCAAATTAGAAATATTAAAATTTGGTCAAAACCACAGTTTCTTGTTCTATAAACACAGCTTAGAGTTCTGCTTCCCTAATTCTTAATTTTGTGCTGTTAAAATCCTTTCAGCAAAATAACCTTTATTTCCTTGGCATGAAAATAAAAGGCAAATTATACTGCAAAAAAAAAAAAAAAAAAAAAAAAGTGAGACCCACTGCTGCGATCGCTGGCTGAAGAGAGCCTGGATTGATCAACTGCCTCCAAACACTGCCGCCATTGCCGGCTGGGCCCCCAGGTTTGCTCAGGAAGCAGTCTCTTGGGCGCTCTAGGGGAAGGAACTGTCCGCACCCGTGCACTCCAACTGATACCTGGTGAGTTCCTGAGTTTAGCCGCTGGGAGCAAGTTACACCCCCAGGTGACTGCCCTGGGGTTACAAGGGGCTGAGGGGAGCCCGGATTGATAGACCACCCCCACACTGCTACCACTATTCCCCAGCCTTGCTCAGGGAAGCAGACTCCTAGGCTTCCTAGGGGAAAGGACCACATACACCGCCCAATCCAATGGAGAGAGCATGAGTGCCAGGCCAGGAGAAAAGCCTGTACAGAGCAAGTTAAGCCCTGGCCTCTGGCCTTGGGTTTTCGGACCTGCCTCTAGCATGCACTGGAGTAGGCCTCTCACCTACACCACCACCTCCATCACCACTGCCAATACTGGCTGTGAGTAGTAGCACTCGCGGATGCAATAGGGGAAGATACCATTGTTGCCCACTGAAACTGAAAAATTGAGCCCCGGTTGGGTAGGATAGCCTGAGGGAGTTAGTGCAGACTAGCCAGTCCTCAGTGCTGGGGTTCTCTGAACTGAGTACAGCTGAAACTGGGACCACCAACCATCACAATCCCCGGCAAAGCACAGCCTCTACACCACTGTTGGAGCCCAGAACCACACAACCACCTTTTGGACCTTTGGAGTTAAAACAGACGAGGAGAATCTCTACAGACAACATACCAATAGCATCACTACCCAGTGGTGGTTTGGCCTAACAGGATCGGAATTGATTAGACCACCAGACCTTGACATCCAGGAAGGAGTACACCAAAGAGATGCCTGCCAGTAACAGTGCCACAATTTCCCAACAATTACAACAAATCAGAAGACAAACAGGGAGAAAGAGAAATACAAATAACCAAGCAAGTCCTCAGGGGAAGGACACACCACAAAAAGAAAATCAAACATCAGAACTCAACAATAACGACATGGAAGAGCTCTGCCTCTCAGGTAGAGAATTTAATTATTTATTTTTTTAAAAGATTTATTTATTTATGCATACAAGCTGGGGTACAGGGCAGACATACCAGAAGCAAAAAGAACTCCAAATTACCACTAGACTTAGGCACAGGATAGTAAAACTTATACGAGTACAGGATAAGGAAAAAATATTGAAGCTGACAAAGAGGAGGAAACAAATAACTTATAAAGGAAAACCAATCAGGATGACATCAGACTTCTCTGAAGAAATGATACGGGCAAGAAGAGAATGGAGGGACATATTCAAAAAACTCCAAGACAATAAATGCAACCAAGAATACTTTACCCCGCAAAGATCTCCTTCCTCTGTGAAGAAAGGATAAGGACCTTCCCAGACAAACAGAGACTTCAGAAATTTGTCATGACTAAACCCCCACTCCAAAAAATACTACAAGAATTCCTAAAGCCAAAACCGACAGAAGAATGAAAAAGAAGATCAGAATAAAACAAGGATAAAAGCACAGAAAGACAAATAGAATGGCAAATATAGATGCCAAGGTATCAATATTAACTCTAAATGTAAATGGACTAAACTCATCAATAAAAAGGCACAGAGTAGCAAGATGGATCAAAAATCAGAACCCAAACTTTTGCTGTCTACAGCAAACACATTTAGCTACGAAAGATAAACACAGAATGAAAGTAAAAGGCAGGAAATCAATCCTACAAGCAAACAGACCAAAAAAGAAGGCAGGGACATCTATACTTATATCAGATAAAAGAGACTTCAAACTAAAAAAGGTATAAAGAGACATAGATGGCCACTACATCATGATAAAGGGGACAATTCAGCAGGATGACATAACCCTCATCAACATATAGTCCCCAAATGAAGGAGCACCAAAATATATTAGACAATTATTATCATCTCTGAAAACAGACATCAGAGAAAATGCATATATGGTAGGAGATCTCAACACCCCACTCTCACCAATGGACAGATCAACAAGACAAACAATAAACAAGGACACTAAAGCTCCAAATAAGGACCTAAACCACATGGGCCTAACAGATATATATAGGGCACTACATCCCCCAAAATCTGAATACACATTTTTCTCAAGTGCACACGGATCATATTCCAGGATTGTCACACACTAGGTCACAAAACAAACCTCAACAAATACACCAAGATCAAAATCATACCCACTATCTTCTCTGATCATGAAGCAATCAAATCAGAAATAAACCATGAAAAGAAGAAAAGGAACCCTCTTACTTCATGGAGATTGAAACCCACACTGCTAGAAGACCACTGGACTAATAAGGAGATTAAAGAAGAAATTAAAAAATACCTAGAAATGAATGACAAAGGAGACACAATGTTCCAGACTGTCTGGGACACAACAAAAGCAGTAATAAGAGGGAAATATATAGCAATACAGGTTCACATCAAGAAACAAGAAACAACCCAAAGAAATAATCTAATCTCCCATCTCAAAGAACTAGAAAATGAACAACAAAAAAAACCCAAAGTCAACATAAGAAAGGAAATCATAAAAACCAAAGCAAAAATAAATGAAATGGAAATTAAAAAAAAATCCAGTATATCAATGAAACCAAAAGCTGGTTCTTTGAAAAAATAAACAAAATAGACAAACCTCTAGCCAGGCTTACAAAGAAAAGATGGGAGAAAACACAAATAAATAGGATCATAAATGAAAGAGGAGAAATTACAACAGACACAGCAGAAATCAAAAGAAAATCAGAAATTATTATGAACAGCTATATTGCAACAAGTTCAACAACTTAGAGGAAATGAACAAATTCCTAGAACTATACAATCACCCAAAACTAGATAAAGAAGATATAGAACATGAAACAGGCCAATCACAAGCAGCGAAATTGAAACAGTAATCAAAACCCTCCCCAAAAACAAAAGCCCAGGACCAGACGGTTTCATAAACAAATTCTACCAAACGTTCAAAAATGAACTAATCCCTATCTTACACAAACTCTTTCAAAAAATTGAGAAGGAATACTACCAAACATATTCAATGAAGCCAACATTACACTAATACTAAAACCAAACAAACACAACACAAGAAAACTGAACACTGATGAAAAAGTATTCAACAAAATATTAGCCAACAGGATCCAACAATGCATCCAAAAGATAATACACCACGACCAAGTGGGATTTATTCCAGGGACACAGGATGGTTCAACATCCAAAAGTCAATCAATGTAATCCAACACAACAATCAGTGAGAGGGGGGAGGATTGGGGCTCAGTATGGGGGAGAGGGGCACACAGGGGACTGTGGTGACAGTTCATGGGTGCATTGGTGGTGGGAAACCTAAGGGGAATACACAGTAATGTAAGAGACATAAATAAAAATAACAATTAAAAAAATACATCCCAAGTTGGAAAAAAAAAATGTGAGATACAAGGTTATTATCATGCTTACTACAATCCTAGCCTTTATTGTGCAACTCCATTAGCTTTAGAGATGTCTAGACTAATGTTCTTGCCAAAGATATATTAATACCTGGATCAAGTCATAAGGGATCCCCGGTTTATTGATTGTAGTCCAAAAGTTTGCTAAGGTTTGGTTTCATCATCTGACTAGCTGGTGGCTTGATAGAGATAGTGAAAAACATGTGAAATCTTTTAAAAATAAGTTATTGGCAATTGTGGATGATATCTAAAATAGATATACCAAAGCAGATTCTATTGTGTTTTTTTTTAAAGATTTATTTTTTATTTATACATACAAGTTGGGGTACAGGCCAGAGGCGTGGGGCGGCGAGAGGGTTCACCAGAGACAGAGTGGGGAGCAGAACAGGCAGATCAGAAATACACTGCTGAGGGGAGCAGCGGGCAAGGCAGGAGAGGTCTACCGCGCCATGCGGGATTCTCCCCGGCCTGCCGTCGAACTCGCGTGGCCGCTGCCAACAGCTCCACAGCGCAGCGCTTAAACGCTGCGCCACCAGGGAGGCCCCAGATTCTATTGTGTTTCTTTCTGAAGTCAGTGTTCTTTTAGGAAAATGCCAAGGCATTCAAACCATATTCTTATTAAAATCTCCCAGATGTAGTTTTGTTTTCTCTACCTGAATATATTTAGTTATTGTCTCTGAATATATGATTTTTTTCTTTTCTATTTAGTTATTCTATTTCATTATTCTAAATTCCATATTAAGTGTGTAGAATATCAATGATTGATAATTGATATCATATACAAAGATCATTAGAAAATAATGTTAATGCATTTGCTTGTCCTTGAAATAGTAGTTTTTAACATATATTTTATATTTTTATTATACCATAAACAAATACATATTTTGAAAATATTTGTCACAGACAATACCTACCATCAAATAGCCTAAATAAGGACTTAGTTTATGCACAATTGTATGTTTATATGTGTGTGTGTGTGTGTGTAAGTTGCACTATTGTATATGCTGTATGTCATTATGGAGGATTAAAGGTCAGCTATTTATAACCAATATCTCTGAGAAAGTAGCTGCAATGAAAGAAATTGATTTTAGAATCTTATAGTTGAAAAAATATTAGCAACCTTTTTTCTAAGTGTCATCATATTTTTATTTATAATATAGTCGAGTGGAGAAATGAAATATTAAGTTGATAAATGTCTATTGTTTAATTCATATTAAGGTTCCTACTTTGAATTGTGACAATTGAATATTAACATATATTCTCTGTTTAACTACTTCAATTATATATACCAATGATTCTCATATTTTAGTGTATTTCAGAATTACTTGGATCTTGTCAAAGTACAAATTGCTGGGATCTATCTCCAGGGACTCTCAGTTACTAAGTCTGAGGTGAGACTGGGGAATTGTTTATGTATTCCTTGATTCTGATGCTGCTGGTTCAGAAAATATACTTTGAAAGCCACAAATCTATGCTAAAACAGAAATGATCACTTTTGCTAAAACAAATTCATGAACAGATAAAAACATTAAATTGAATCATATTAAGCAATTGAAAACATGTATTCTAACACACCTAAATTGACAGTTAAAAGAAGACATGAATTTACACTGGAAAAAAGTAAAGCCTCTTCAATAAATGGTTTTGGGAAATCTGGGCTGCAACATGCAAAAAATGCAACTAGACCACTATCTCACACCATTCACAAAAATTAACTCCAAGTGGATAAAATACTTGAATATAATAGTTGAAACCATAAAATATATTAAAGAAACATAGATAAAACACTCCACAGCATACACTTCAGAGATGTCTTTAGTGGATTCTTCTCTAACAGCAAGGAAAACAAAAGGGATTATAAACAGTTGAAACTACATCAATCTAAAATCTTCTGTATGGAGGAAGAAACTATCACTAAAACAAAAAGACACACTATTCAATAGAGAAAATATTTGTAGACCATGCATCCAAAAGGAGACTGATATACAAGATCTACAAAGAACTCACACAACTCAACAAAAAGGAAACAAAAACCCAATCAAAATATGGGCAGAAGAGCTAAATAGGAACTTCTCCAAAGAAGGTATGCTGATGATTGAAAGGCATAACAAAAATACTTATCATCACTTACTGTCATGGAAATGCAAATCAAAACCATAATGAGATATTTCCTCACTGTAGTGAAAATGACAGATATCAAAAACAGCAATTGTTATCAATGATGTGGAGAAAAAAAATAACTCTTGTACCCTGTTGGTGGGAACGTAGACTGGTTCAGTCCCCATGGAAAGCAGCATAGGGACTCTTCAAATTATTAAAAATGGATCGACCATATAATCCACAATTCCACTCTAGGTATCTATCTGAAGAGTACAAAAACACTAATTTGAAGAATATATTCACTCCTATGCTCACTTCAGTGCTATTTACAACATTGATATGAACAACTTGAATGTCCCAAAACCAACAATTTTTTTGGAATATAGAGAAACAAAACCAAAGTTTAGATAAAGCCAAACCAAAAACAAACCTACAAAATCTGACTGTAGAATTGAGGCTACCAGAGGAGAATGAGAGAGGAGAGCAAACCCAGTGGGGAGAGAGTACAATGGACTATGGCGGTGGACTGTGGGTTTCTGGTGGTGAGTTGTGTGGTGACAACACCTGAAGTGGGAGATTCCATACCTCTAAATAATTAACAGTGTTGTAAACCAATGTTACCTCAATTAAAAAAAAAGAAAGAAAGAAATTAACTGAATTTTTATAAATCTGATTTCAGAATTGTTGGGAAAATACTTCTGCGATGAGTGAACTCACCTTCAAAGTATATTTTGAATATTCATCTAAAGATGACTGGAAGATGAAATAGACACAAAACTATGTTAATGTGATCAGAGAAAACCCTGAGATTTCCACTGCTCATCCAGTTTTGCCTAAGGCATTTAGACTGTTTATCTGATTCCTAGAATTACTATGGTATGAATATATATACTGTGTATAAATATCAGAATAAACAAGATTACTGGGATAACATCCAAATATAATCTTAGGCAAACATAAGACAATTAGCATAAAGCAAAGTATTTGAAAAGTAGATTTATCAAGAACTAGCATCATATTTATATAATCATTTTCCTTAAATCTTCCAGGAAATTTAACAGATGGTTCCCTCAAAGGTAAAAAATATAATTCTGACAGAATTTAGTTTTTGGAAGTCAAAATACACTTCATTGATTAAAATCTAATTCTGGCGTTCATACTTTTTACTTTAGCCACTTCTATTTAACTGTCAGTTATTAATTAAAAATTAACTTGGCTCCCACCAATTTATCTTTGATTGACATTAATTACTTATCAGGTGTCAACAACTTTCTACCATTCTTCATCTGGTAAGTTAGCACAATACATCTTACTTTTTTTATCCATATGATTATTTTCCACTGCTTTCTCCTCATAACCCAAATTTAAAAATTGTTAACTTCTCTCAATTAGCAAAAAGTAAATCCATTTAAAGTAATAAGAAGTGAATGAGGAAAATAAGAAAAAAAGAAAATAAAAATAAGAGATTATTTTCATTCTATGTTAATCCCTATTGCAGCTAATGTCTTGTGAGAACAAACCATACAATGTTTTCTTATAGCATGAAGATTCTGTTTGACTCATATATATATATATATATATATATATATATATATATACCACTTTGTTGATAAAACATTTTTTCTGAAAATATATGCATTTGAGTTACTATACAGAGTACTACACTGGTCCTATAGTTTTCAGAGAAGGAATTAATTCTCTAATCATTTGTGTAGTACAGTAACAACTGTAGTAATGAAAGGGTAGTAAAATTGCTTGAGACCCAGATTTTTTTAATAATTTATTTATTTTCCTACACCTTTCTTCATTTTTCATCATATTGAGAGACCCAGGTTTGTGATGCTTAGTTTCGTTATTCCAGAAAGTAGAATGCTCTCTCTATCAAAAAATTTATGTTGACCAAAACTCATAAAATTCACAAGACACTGAGATATAAGTGACAAGTGCAATTTGTTGGTTACAATCAGAAAAACAATACTGCCGAGATGTTGGAATACTGAAGACACTGGGACTGATATCTCAATGCAGTGACATCTACCAAGAAAAAAAAAAAATGCATAGTAGTGCTTTCAGAACATGAAATCAGAGAGGAGAGATGGCTAGATTATATATCAAATTAGAATCACTGAGCTATGATAATCATACACAATCACCTTTTCCCAATTATATTTATCCTTGCTCATGACAAAATTATGAAAATTATTTTGAGTGAAGAAAAAAGACATCTGAAATATGTTCAAAGTGGTATCATGCAGAATATGTTATGTTTCATTTAAAAATTATGGAATATTCTAATGAAAATTTACAGGATTGAAAATAACCAAAGTCAGTATGTAATAGCAAGGATAAATGTCAAAAAAAAGCTAATGGGGATAATCCATTGACTCCATTATTAATATAAAATTCAAAACACACAAAGTGTTATAGCATCATATTTTAAACACATGATTCATAATAAAATTATGTTGAAGAGCAACAGAATGGTAAACACAAAACTGAAATATTTTTAATATTATAGAAAAAACAAATTCAAACAATATTTGAGTTTTGAAAGTTGTTTCTAATATTCTACTTCAGCTGAGTTGAGATTCACAGCTGTTGAATATGTATGTAAGTATGTAGATATGTCATTTATTCATATGTCAATAGCTAATAGATAATGTTTGATAGTGGTAATACAGAGATGATAGATAGGTAAGTTAGTAGACAGATAGATACATAGATGATTCAAAAACTGGCAAGTATATTAGGATTCAGTTAATATCCTGATAATCCACATTGCAGTAAAACCAGTTTTATTTAATGCAATATACTAAAAATTAGTAAAACAGGAACTAATAGCTTTGATTCTATGTTTTTCAGTAGTGGTATTTTTACATGAGAATTTTTCAGACATTTAGTTTTCATTCTCAAGTATTTTTCTTCTTGTTTGCCCTTTTTCATTCAGTCAGAATGATTAAATGTTACATGCCATGTAAGATACCACATAAAATGAAGAATAAAATGCATTAAGTATTGACTTTTGAGTTTAGAATATGATTTAAAAATCACAAGAAGCATAATTTCTCAAGAAAAAACTATTTTGTCTTGCAAAAGTCACACCTCAGAATAACTATAGACATAAAAACACACTATAACTAATATTAAACATAGAAGCATGTTTCCTTATTAGTAGTCACATTTCTGCCCACATAAAGAAAGAGCAGAAAAAATGGGAGTCTGGTGTCAAGAAAGTTCATCATCTCTATGTTTCCCTGAGGCCTCATCTCTACCTAACTCTAGGTAGAAATGGGTAAACTGATGAGCAGATCATCATGTGGATTGATGAAGGATTGAGTTAGCCACTGGTTTTCCAGTCTCATGCGCATCTTACTCTCTGAAAGCATTGAGTAGAAAGGACAATCTAGCAAATAAAGGCATGGGAAGGTGGTAGTTTTAAGATAAGTTTCTTCCATGGTCCCAGAGATGTATAGAAGGCAAGAAATGTCATCCAATATCTTCAACTTGACCATCTAAGTAACTGAGAATGTGTAGAATCTAAAGCGGTCATGTCATTAAGGTGAAAAGACCACAGTTTTGTTCTGCTTGAACTGAGCACTGATGAGACCTTAGGTACCAGTTCATGTCAGCATGAATAATGATGGTAAAGAGAATGTCCTCTCTGTAAGCCACACCCTCCAGAAATTTAGATTTAATCCCTAAAAGAGGGAATGTCATGAGTGTGGATCTTTGGGCACACTAGAAATAACTTAATTTCAATTAAGCTACTTTTTTTCCTAGGGAAATAAAGATTTGATTTACAAATAAACTTCAGTTAAACAAAATTTGAAAAAAAAAACTAAAGTATTTAGTAGTATTTAGTAAAAGCTGAGCTTTTTCCTTGAGGACACGTATGCCAATATTAAGATACTTGATGCACAGAAAATTTGTTATACTTTCATCTATAAACAAATCCTGATGACATTTTTTTTTCTTTTTGTGTTCTTAGGTTGCTTTGACGATCAATAAAAAAGGCAAAATTTTAAATGCTAGGACTAGGCAATGATTTATACTTATGCCACATAGTGTTCTCCATAGACAGGTTATGAATATTAGATATGTTTTCATTATAGTTTTGCTACAACAAAATCAAGTGCTAAAAGTATAACTAATTTCTTTTTTAAAAAAGATTTATTTATGCATACAAGCTGGAGTAGAGGCCAGAGGCGTGGGGCGGCGAGAGGGTTCACCAGGGAAAGAGTGGGGAGCAGAACTGGCAGATGGATGTAAACACACTGCTGAGGGGAAAAGCGGGCGAGGCAGGAGAGGTCTGCTGCGCCATGTGGGAATCTCCCCGGCCAGGCGTTGAACTGGCATCACCGCTGACAGCTCCACAGTGCAGTGCTTAACCGCTGTGCCACCAGGGTGGCCCTGATATAACTAATTTGTCCCAAGACTCTGTGTTGAGGGATAGATCAAGCTTCACCTGCCCCTAATTATGAAATGGGCTTGCAGTCACTCCCAAATCCCCTAGAGGGTAGCATTTTATGTTCAGTTTTTGACACAAGAGCTGTAATTTAAATACTTTAGCAGTAAATCACAAGATTCTCCTTTATGTCCTCAAAATTCAGCTTATATTTAAACCTGTTTAAAAAAAACACATTTGTTTCACATTGCGTACATTTAGAAAATGGGAAAAAACAGTAATATTATTTTTAATTAAAGACAACATCATTTTAAGATCTATAAATTTCATGAAGTATTTTCAGATTAAAATGCAGAAAGGGGGCTTAGCAGTGACTGGTTTATCATCATCCAAATTACTATTAAAAGAAGCATGGAGACAGTGCACATGATATAAAATTTCAACAATTTGTATGAAAAGAATACACCTACTGGTGTCATCACTAGGATACCGAAAAGGTTGGAATGTCTAAATAGAATGACAGAAATGGAGAATTAGGTGAAAAAATGGGGCCAGGCTGGGGTGTCCAGATCCTCTGAAGATGGATGATCCAAGAATATTTTAAATTTTAATATACGTCTATGACAGCATTTTTTGTAATATCCAAAAAAATGAAAACAACTTTAAATGACATCAATATTAGATTGAATAGGGCCTCCCTGGTGGCGCAGCAGTTAAGCGCTGCACTATGGATCTGTCGGCAGGGGCGACGCGAGTTCCATGCCCGGCTGGGGAGATTCCCACATGGCACCGCAGACCTCTCCTGCCTCGCCTGCTGCTCCCTTCAGCAGTGTATTTTCGTTGATCTGCCTTTTCTGCTCCCCACTCTGTCTCTGGTGAACCCTCTCGCTGCCCCACACCTCTGGCCTGTACCCCAGCCTGTATGCATAAATAAATAAATCTTTAAAAAATAAATTAGACTGAGTAAATTTATAATCAAATATCCTTTTAGTGATAACTGATCATCACATATTCATTTGTGCATTTATACCAAAATATTTTAAAGTATTTTCAAGAATTGGAAGAACTGTGTTGTAAGCAAGATCTGTGTTCATTATACTGATGTCAGCTTTTCCTTTGAATTTTGACTTTACTGATTCATTTGATATCAAGATCAAGTCTAATGCTATCCCAGAGAATGATCACTGGCCTAGCTATCCCACAATAACCTCCCCTTTCCCTACACCCCTATACACTTTAGTATTGATAGGAGAGGTACAATATACTAGTTATTCGAAATATTCAAAGACTGACACTTCTTTAGGAATTCAGATCTCTCTATAGTGTCTTCAAATTAACACAGTATCACAAGAAAATGCCATTTGCTTGCTATACTTTTGTAGAATACAAGTGTATACTTCATTGGCCATTTCACTATTTTGGTAACTGGTAGACCTTATCTCCTCTCATGGGTATGCTTTTTTCTCACACTTTTCTGTGTTTTAGCAATGCAGTTAAAAAAAAAGAAATTATTTTTCAAAAAAGCAAATCTTTTAGGCAAACCCTTTTCTTTGAGCATAGCATCATCGATTCATTATCAGCATAATTGTCGATGATATATAGTCCATTAGTTCATAAAACCCAACCAGCTATCAATAGTTCAACCACCATCAGCATTTCTTTGACTGCTTTATGATATGGATTGAGTGGGTTGTCTTAATTCCAGTTTTGTTTTAATGATACTGAGAGACGTGCTTAGGTTCTTAAATATCTACAGCAATGCAGCTGGAAAAATTAAAGCAATTTTACCTCAGACCAAGGTAAACAAATCATCCTCATACCCTGTTTTCTGCTTTCACTCTTTCAAAAAAATATAAGGCAGCCATCTTTCTTTAAGGCATATTAGGATATTAATTATTCTCTGGATGAAATAACAAAGAAAAAAGTATGCAGGATTTTATTTTAAACTAGATTTCAACGTGGATAATTAATAGGCAGGAGATAGTATGTCTCCTTACAACTAATATTTTATGATTTCTTTTGTTGGGAAATGGATAGTAATATAGCTTCTCTGATTCTCTGAATATCTACCACCTACTCATTAAGTTAATGGAAACCTCTTTACAAAACTTCCTGAAATTGCTTTTTTTGGACACTTGTTCATTGTGGAAAAAAGAAAAAAGATCACATTAAAGCAAATTCATTTTCAACTAAAAATATGTATGCAGTGTTGGTTTGTCTGAATTATAGCCAGGAATCAATTTTAACAAAATACATGAGAACAACTGACATCATTTTAGACTTGTTTTTTTACAAAAGGAAGAATCATATTTTAAACCTTAAAAATCTTTATATGATTTTATGAGTCATTTCTTTTTTAAAAAAATATAGTTTTTTTTTATACATACAAGAGCTAGGATACAGGCCAGAGGCACGGGGGTTGAGTGGATTCACCAGAGACAGAGTGAGGAGCAGAATAGGACAGACAGAGTGACTGAAATACACTGCTGAGGGGACCAGCAGGTGAGAAAGGAGAGGTCTGCTGCGCCATGTGGTTCAACTCCCTGGCAGGGGATCGAACTCCCGCTCTAGTGGCTGAGGATAGCTTCATAGCGCTGAGACTTAATGCCTGAGCCACCAGAGAGCCCCCCTGAATCATTTCTTAAAAGAATACTACTGAAATAGGGGCCTCCCTGGTGGCGCAGCAGTTGAGCGCTGTGCTGTGGAGCTGTCGGCAGCGCGCGATGCGAGTTCGACGCCCAGCCGGGGAGAGTCCCACATGGTGCGGCAGACCTCTCCTGCCTCGCCCGCTGCTCCCCTCAGCAGTGTATTTCTGATCTGCCTGTTCTGCTCCCCACTCTGTCTCTGGTGAATCCTCTTGCCGCCCCACTCCTCTGGCCTGTACCCCAGCTTGTATGTATAAATAAATAAACCTTAAAAAAAAAAAAAGAATACTACTGAAATAAGTTTAGGTACTTCTTGCATATGAAGAGGAACAAAGTTAGTGAAGCCTTTTCCTAATTTACCAGGGGTACTTGAGGTCTTACTTATGGTGGGCTCAGGTACCCTAAAGAACAACCTGGGGTAGGGATAGAGAGGATAATTGATGACAATTCTGTTTAATAAACTATGATTACACATTTTTTTCTTTACTTAGGAATAAACCTGTGTGAGTATAGCAAGAATCTAATTAATGAGTTTATCTAAATCAGCTTTGAATTTTCTCATATAACAAGAAATAAAAAGTACTTGAACTGAGGCTGAGGTAGTTTGAGAATGTGGTCAGTTGACACAGTGCTATGAAAATTTCTGCTCAGTCATTTTGGGAATGTGACTTCTATCCTCTATGTGGTGTCACCTCAAGGTTGCATGAAAACTCATTCATATTTCAGGGTTAGGGATAGGGTTGAAGGTCTATATTCACATATATGCTTTCACTTGTAGTATGTTTCATTGATTTCTACTCAACATTTTGGGGGCAATGACCACCTTTATATCACCTTTCTTCTCTTGGACACACTTAGATAAAGAAAATTTTCTTCTATATTCTGAGATTTTATTTGCTATTTGTTTACTTACACATGTGTATATGTTCTCATTTATTAACTTGTGCTGTGCTGTCCATTTGGAACACAGAGGCACAAAATTACCCCCTATTTGTGGACATTTATCTCACTTAATATTTACAGTGATATTGAAAAAATTAGCTTTAGTGTTTTCACTTAAAAGATGAGGAATGTGGGGCCTCCCTGGTGGCTCAACAGGTTAAGCAGAGCGCTATGGAGCTGTCGGCCACACTGCGGGGCAAGTTCGATGCCTGGCTGGGGAGATTCTCACATGGCTCAGCAGACCTCTCCTGCCTCGCCTGCTGCTCCCCTCAGCAGTGTATTTTGGTCTATCTGCCTGTTCTGCTCCCCACTCTGTCTCTGGTTAACCCTCTCACTGACCCACACCCCTGGCCTGCACCCTAGCTTGTATGCAAAAATAAATAAACCTTAAAAAAAAGAGGAATGTGGGGTCTGACAAAGTTAAAGAAATTGTTAATAATACTAGTAGTAAGCACAATGGCAGAAACTTAAACTCAGATCCCCTGGATATGCATATTGTGCTTTCTGCATATGAGTTCTATTATTGCAATTTCCAACAGCCCTTTATTATACAAAAAGTTTTTTTTTAATAGATATTGCTTTTACTAAATAATCATCCTCAAGAACTATGAGTCATGGGAAAGTCTCATCAGCTATGTTTTGAGGAAGTTTAATCATTGTTATCAATCTACCAATACTATGTTCTAATGATGATTTAGAAATATAGAACATGGTTTCTGCATTGTAAGAACTTAAATTTAACTGGGAATATTTGAGAAACATTAATAGAAACAAAGCACATCGTATCTATTACTCAATTTAATGATTTTAATCAGTTCCTCTGCCTTTGAATAAAAACCATTAATAAAAATATTTTAATTAATTTTATGGAAAAATATGACACATTCTATCTTAAGTAAAACAACTCAATTTCCACAGAGAGATAAAAAGTGAACTGAACAGAAAAAAAAGTTTATATAAGTAGTGAAAAGCAATTTAAACATAAATATACAGCTTGTTCATAATATATAACATAGGGCACTGTATTGTAATCACTGAAGAGGAAGTGACAAGCTAACAGTGGGTGGTGGCTGATAGATGAGGAAGTTGAGAGAATCATTAATAAGAAAGTACTATATTATTTTTGCTCTATTTCTTCATAATTTTTCAATAACAAGAGCTTTTTATTATATTGCCTTTAACATGCACTTACACATAAGATTAGCAAAAAAAGGGACAAAGTTCACCTTCAAAGTACATGTAAATGGCACACATACAAGAGAAAAGTTATAGAAAATAATCTCTGTTCATTCCTTATCCTGAATTAAGTGAGCAAAGTAAGCTGTTACAGATTTATCCAAATACGGCATGTGATTCAAACTTGTTTACTATGATAGCTCTTGATGAAGACAAGTGTGTTGAACAATGTGACTGTATTTAACTGAAATTTTTATATCAGAATGCCAATTTTATGCATTATTTAAATATATATATAAATATAATTTTTGCAAAGTGATATACCATTACAATCATCATAGTGAAAAACTAAACAGAAGAGTCTGTAAAAGTTTGGTTGAAATTCTGTATTTAAGAGAATTTGGGTGGGGTTGAGCTAAGAAAGGGAAACAGTTTAAACATTTCTAGATATGTTTTCATTAATTCACATTACTTTAAATATTAAGAAAATATTTAACTTACAAATTGCAGTACAAATCATGCCTGAAAGTGGCATGAATCAAATGCCCAAGAGCATTATAATGTAGAAGTATCACTTGCAAGATCTTTGGGAGGTCATGATGGTTATACTGGCTGATTATTAAGTTTTCCTTATTAACATCAGGACAACAACGTCATCTTACTTTTTTTCTATTTTATCTTAATTCCAAATCTTTCTTAAAGGCAAAAATTCATGTGACATATAGTGTAAGGTAAATATAGTTTTCTTAAAAACTAACACAGATACTTAAATATACTATAAAGAAACAAAAAAAATTTATTTATTTAAAAATAAATAAATCACTACCTACACCCTCACAAACTAAAGTTAATGTTCTTGCAAACTGTGTGCCACAAACCACTGTTTGAAAAATGTCTTATTAATAAAAAAAAAAAAGTAAAAATGGGGACATAAAACAAATATGTTTAGAAAAAAATCTCCTTTCCCTTCTTGAAGATTTGTGGTACACTTTGATATAGTAAAATTTACTGCAAGTCCTGATGCAGAAAAATATATTATGCTTTCTTAACTCAATAGTTCCATAATTGATTTTAACTACAAAACTACTATTTTCCAGAAAAGCCCTGGGTCATCAATAGGAAGTTAATGAAATGATGGAGTTGTCTATCCTTCAAGGAAATCCCCATCTCCAAGGAAGTAAATGATTTTGTTTACAATAGATTATTTGTAATTTGCACATTTAGATTTCAGAGTACTTTTTATCTATTAAATCTGCAGAATGCTGATATTCAATCAGGAATCAAACTATAACCCATCTAATCACTATCACTGTTTTGTAAATGAAGTGCTATTGGAACACAGCCACACACATTTGCTCATATATTCTTTGTTCTATTTTTTTGTTTGTTTTTATTGAGGTAAATGTGATGTACAACACAATATATGATGTAAAGGTATAGGACTGCACCCTTCAGGTGAATCCACACCACACCAAACCCACCAGCAAGGCACAGAACATCCTTCACTATAGCCCATACTGCCCCCGCCTCCTTTGGCTAACGTATTTTTTATGACTATTTTCATGCTACAATTGTAGAGATGAGTGTCACACAGATGTACTAACAGTGCCCTACAGAAAAGTTGGTTCACCACAGGTTCTTTTAGTTTTGACAATCAATTGGCCAGAAGATGCAATTTCATTACATTTTCAAAGCTGTGGCACACAACTAAAACAGTTGCTATGCAAGTCCTGCAGATGTGGCAAAAAAGATATTTTTACACAAATCTAAGATATTACCCAGAAGAAAAGTTCTGTGACCTAATATTTTCAACACTCGATCATAGACAATTACACTCAGCCATGAAAATTTCAGAATAGGAAAAGTTTAAATGGAAATCTTACCAATTGTTCCAGTGGACACTAAAAATTTCCAATAAAACAATTGTAAAATGCCCAATTTAAATTGCAGTGGGTGTTAATCTTAGTAAGCAATCACATCATCCATCCTGACCTTTTCACATACAAATATCATTTGTGGAGCTGTAGATCATGACAAATGAGAAATAATGTTAACTATATCACTTATCATTTTGGTATGAATTGTTAGTCTTATTTCAAAAGGTCATCCTGTAATTTAAAAAAATATATATGGCATTTGTTTTGTCTTCATGACATAAGTTTAAATAATGTTTATTATGCCTGTCTATCAAGAGGCTTATTAAGATATAGCTTCTTTTCTCATCAAATCAGAAGACATTTTCCTACATAAGAAACAGCATGTATTTCTGGGAGAAATGATACATTGGATGAAAATATAAACATAAGCTACCAATAAATGAGTGACCTAATGAACTATAAGATATCTTTAACTATGAGATGTTCACCATACAATTCATATTAATGGAAGTAATAGTGGGGTCTCCCTGGTGGCACAAGGGGTTAAGTCTTAGCACTATAAAGCTATCAGCAACCACTACAGCATAGCATAAGTTCGATGCCCGGCCATGGGGCTAATAACCCATATGGCACAGTAGACTTTTCCTTTCTCACTTGCTTGTCCCCTCAGCAGTGTATTTCAGTCATTCTGCCTGTTCTGCCCCCCACTCTGTCTCTGGTGAATCCTCTCACCTACCCTTCCACCCCCCCGCCACTCCTGCACCTCTGGCCTAGACCCCAGTTCTTGCATGCATAAATAAAAAAAAAAATAAATCTTTTTTTAAAAATAAATGAACAAATAGATAAAAATTACAAAATATTGTGATAAGTCTTACAGGGTTCTTTTAAGTGGACAGGTTTAGCACTCAGATCAGAGGCGGCCACACAGGGAGTATCACAATCTTTAACAGGGTCCAGAAATTCAAGGCAAGAAATACACAGTATTCCTTGTATTATTTTAAATTGAACTATTTTTGAGCAAATATACTGTAAGTATGGTATTTGTGATTTAGCTGCTTGTACATACTGAAATAATAACTTAAGATTTTGGTTCTTTGTTCAGCGTATTCTCTCTGTATTATGGAGCCAAAGCCAACATATAGGGTATTGGCTTGTGCTTTAAGAAATGACATTACGATGAACTTTCCCAGAAGATCATCAGCTTAAGCTGAGTCTCATAAATCAAGAAAGAGTGAACCACCCATGTGATTTGGCTGAAGGATCATGAGGATGATTGCAGTCTTTTCTCCTAGTTCTCACACAGATTTCATAAATCAGATCAATGAATTAAGGCTCAACCTTTTAGCTTTATCTCTGCATCTCTTTAAAAGATATTCATGGAACACTTTACTAAGAGTTTACTAATGCTTTGAAAGTCCCATTTAAAATTCCATCGGTACGCATACAGACTCAACTGAATGTGATGATCCAATATTATGTTAAAGATTATGATGGGCCAACTAAAATTTCAACATTGTGAGAAAACTGTGCACCATGGAATATTAAACATCCACTGGCAACTAGTGTATCTTTTAAGCAAAATTATTTGGGCTACAAGTAGAATTTTAGAATACATCCTACATCATTTGTTTTTGTCTATTTTAAGTATCTTTCCACCCTGTTCTGGTTCTGTGTGTCAATTTCATTCCCCTGTCAAAACAGGACTATTTATTACTGACAGTGCTGCTGTCATACTACACTGTTTGTGTAGTTGGTCAGTCTTGGTTGCTAAGGTAACTATCCTGATGTGTGTTGCATTTAGGAGTTTATCATTAGATTCCACTAAACCTTGACTGCATATAAATAATAAAAATCTACCAAGGTAACATGTCTTTATGTTTCACATGACATTTTCCAGTATTGAGATCCAACACACAAAGTGAGTTTCAATACAGTAATGAGACTAAATATGTAATCATTCTGAGCTTTTTTTTTTCCACATTTTTGCTCATTTATCAAAATCCTTGGTAGGCGTATTTTGATCTTTACTACAGTCTTAAAATTTTTAGTTTATAAATGAGGATCTAGAGTTAATATTATTTTGTGTGAACATTCATGCATAAATAATTTTATTTGGCATTTGACTTTAGATAGAGTAATTGGGTTAGAGTAGTTGCAAAGGAAAACAATCAGTCCCAAAATTCTCTCAGAGATCTAAACTTTTTTTCTTTTGCTTTATATTGTGCCTCTGCTCCCAGTTTCTGGGTATACTAGTGAGAATATTATTTCCACTTCCCAAATTTCATTTTTTTTTTAATTTTATGCATACAAGCTGGGGTGCAGGCCAGAGATGTGAGGCATAGAGAGGGTTCATCAGAGACAGAGTGGGGAGCAGAACAGGCAGATTGACTAAAAAACACTGCCGAGGGGAGCAGCAGGTAAGCAGGAGAGGTACAACACCATGTGGGAATATCCCCGACCGGACATCGAACTCGCACCGCAGCTGCCAACAGCTCCACAGCACTATGCTTAACACTTTGCGCCACCAGGGAGCCCCCAAATTTCATTTTTCCCTCTCCCCCACTGCCCCAAAGTCAGGATCTTAGGATTTAGAGCTCAGATATATTTTGGCTTTATGTATTTTCTTTTCAACGTTATTAATACTTATATATTCATTCATTCCTTCATCTTTTCTGAGCCTACTCATAATTGTTAAAGTTAGAGATTGCTCCATTAGTAGATTAGAAGGTTACATAATTTAACACAGTTTCTGGTACACTGTTGGATTGAAAATAATTATATATAGTATTAAAAGTGAAATCACTTTCCTTTTCATATAGAATTAACTTTTTTTTTCTTTCTGTCTTTATTTTTAAGAGAGTAAATAGCTCCAAAAATGACTTCCATAAAAATGATTTTAGGAAGGTTTTTCATGACATCTATTTGCAAAATCTCTTAACTTACTGGTCATGAGAATTCTAACATTTTAGAATCATTGTTTTCAGATAAAGGCATTGTGTTTAAGGGTATTTTCAACAGTAATATATTAAGAACCATAGCATTAAGCTGCTATTTGTTAACAATACTTTAATAGGAATTCACTGGTATCACAGGTTGGAGTGCTCAGGTAACATACACAAAGATGAAGTTTTGGGAACAAGGTATTTATTAGGGATCAACACTTGTGAAAGAAAAAGAGAAGAAGCAGGATATGGCAGAGGAAGAATCTGAATTCTGATGTAGGTCCTCCAAAGACCTGGCCAATCTGAGGAGTTATTTGGAGCAAGAATTTTATAAGTATCCTATTTTGAGCAGAAACAATTGCATCTATCCCTCAGACTTCTCACTCTTGCAGCAGGGACTGCCTATGGGCTGTTACAAACTCTGCTTTTGCAGCAGAAGCTGCTTATAAAAGAGCTGTGTGATTTTTAGAGACTCTGCTGACCACACTCCTGCCACAGTTCAACCTTTTATCTCGGGAAAGCTGTACCTATCACCATTAGATTTATAGCTGTATTTGAAAATTAATGAACTAGACCTAGATTCAATGATACACAGATGGACACACATTTTGTGAAGGGATTTCAAACAGATTCTGCATTTGGTTAAGTTCCATCATGTATGTGTTTCTTACCCATTAGGGGAGGCCGAACCCCTGTATTCATAAAAAAGGCTCACTGAGGCTTAAAAACGAGAAACCACAAAACAAATAGATGAGAAGTAAGAAGTACTTTTCACTTGCGTCAGCTCAACATAACGACTGATCTACTTAGGAACAAACAGTTCTTTAGGCTTTCGTTTTGCTTCCCCTCCTCCCCCCTGAGTAAGTGGCATCTTGTCCAACTAGATGTCTTCTTCTTTTTTTTTTTAAGATTTATTTATTTATACATACAAGCTGGGGTACAGGCCAAAGGCGTGGGGCAGCGAGAGGGTTCACCAGAGACACAGTGGGGAGCAGAACAGGCAGATCAACCGAAATACACTGCTGAGGGGAGCAGCAGGCGAGGCAGGAGAGGTCTGCTGCATCATGTGGGAATCTCCCCAGCCAGGGGTCAAACTCGTGTCACCTACTGCTGACAGCTCCACAGCTCAGCACTTAACTGCTGCACCACCAGGGAGGCCCTAGATGTCTTCTTATATTAATATTCATACTCCTTTTTCTTCAACCTCACTACTTTCACAAGGGAAAAAAATGTCTGTTGATAGCTCTGCTGTGTTTTCTAAAGTCAGAATCATCTTCCAAGAACATCCAAGAACAAAGTACAAATACGATGCCTCATGACTCTAAAAATGTTAGTGGGCAGATGGAGGGGCCCTGGACCCCCTTGAAATTTGCATGTTCTAAAAGGGTCCTGCCATCCACCACACAAAGACAAAGCATACTCTTAGTGTTAAAGGTAATTAATAGAATGATTGTGCATAGAGAGGAAAAAAGAGAAATGATTCAGTCACCCAATCAAACACCCAAAGTTACCCATCCCCATGTGGGTAAATGGCCATTCAAACCAAGCCTGTGCAAAAAAGGGCTGCTAAGGTCCAAAATATTGCTACAAGTCTAAATAATCTTCTGACTGGGAGCCATAGGAAGCCAATAAATGGATCCAGACAAGTCTGGGATGAAAGGAATAACAAAGTACAAATCAAGATAAAGGCTGCCATCATCAGCATCACTATGTGTCTCTCACTCAACTGTTTATTTCAAGTATCTCATCTCCACTTGTCTCTTTCATATCCATCAAGTTCCTGGTGCAAGCCCAAAGCTGAGAAGCAAATGGGTCCTTTTTCTTCACATGTCTCTTTGTTCCATGTGTTTCCCCTCCTGTCTCCTCCAAGACATGCATAGTTTCACCTGGCCTCTCATCTCTGCCCCTCATTAGGTGGTCCATGGAAACTAGAACCTCCCCTCTTTATGACAATTCCTCTTTAACAGAGATTTGCATCAGGTTGGGTGACTCTGGTTATGGGGAATTTCCAAAACTTCATGTAGAAGGTATGTAACAGGTTAAATATCAATACTCATGCCCCAGTGCTCTATGGATGCCTGACATGATCCCATCTGAGACAAGTTATTTTATTACTGGGCAGGGTGAGGGGTACCCTGGGATCCCCATACTTGTCTGCTCTTACTAGGTTCTGCTATCTGCTGTAGCAATACAAAACATATTGTAGTGTGTGAGAACTTTAATGGAAAGGAACTTTAATTAGTGTGCAATAAAGACAAGAGAAGGGAAAGAACAGATAAAATGGTTTCCAAACCAATAACCAAAGTTACCCATCCTCTCATGGGTACATGCTTAGCTAAACAGGGTTGGCCCAAATTGGGCCACTGAGTCCCAAAAGCTTGCCACAAGTCTAAGACACCTTCGAGCGGGTACCCATAGGAAAGGGGCATAAGGGGTCAGACAAGTCTGGAAAGAAAAGAGCAAAATCAGAATTAAGTTAACTTCCCCATGGATCTCTCACCCACGACTGTTTCAAGTGTCTTCTCAAATGCCCCCCAAGTCCCTGGTACCAGCCCAGGACAGAGAAGCAAGCACAGCTTCTTTACATGTCTTCTGCTCCTTGTGCCTCCTCTAGGTCTTTCTTATTCTCCCTTCTTATTCTTCCTTCTCCCAATCTCCTCTCTTCAGTCTCATCTTCCTGCTCAGGTCCACTCTCCCTTGGGATGGGGCAGGGAACCTGAAACCTCCCCTTTCCCTGGGGACCACCCTGTTACACTTTCAACTCTTTCCTCTTCTTATATAAAAGCAAAGTAAAGCAAAATAAATGCTGTGTTATTATTTTCTCTACCCCATCTCTTCCTCTTCTAAAAACTGTTTAACCTTATGCAATGCTGATGCAGAGTCACTTAAAATGTGGAATTAGTTATCAATAACCTCAAGGGTAAAAAAAGCACACAGAAACTCCAACTTATATTACTCTGTTGGAGCCATTATTTAGGCATCAGCAAGCTTTAAAAAACCACAGTGGTTAGAAAAAATAATTTGCATTGCCCAATATCTTCTAAAAACAGCTGAATGTTTTATTTCACAAACTTCATTTTCAGGTTATGCCTCAGTGATTTCCACTCACTAAGTAGCATTGCTGAGCCATGAAAATATTCTCCCCAGGTACACAAAGCTCACTAGAATTTTTGTTCACAAAATATTGATTTCATGATTAAACTTTCTATCAGATAAGAACTCAAGGTCTGAGATTTAGACTTTTCATACTGGGTTATGTTTATAGATTGAAAATCCTTGAAAATTGTCTATTTCCATTAATAAAATATAATGCTCTACATGGAGAAGATTAGATTTACTCCCAAATCCCCAAGCTCACAAGAGGCTAATAGTCTATCAAATTTATGATTTTATTTAAATGCTTAGGCTTCTATATGTGACTATAGTCATTATTTACACAGCTGAAAAGTAGGCTTGGAAGTTATCAGGAAACAAGATTGGTGTGTGGTTACTTAGGAAAATGCACTGATAACTTTTGCACAGTTTTTGATTATTTTCTACTTTCCCACCAATATGTTTATAAAAGTACGAATTTTCTAAATTTCGTTTATATTCATCCACACAATTTCAGCGCCATTGTGAGGTACTTAAACAAACTATGTTAAGATATGCATATGTCCTCTCACTAATCAGAAACTCTGAATTATTTTATTTCCTCTTTAAATTCCTCCATGATTTGAAGTATAAAACTTTGCAAACACGTAGGTGATTCTTATAATTGTAACACATTAAATCATTCATAGAGTAAATTTTAGGTATCTTAACCACTCCATTATTTTTTTTAATGTAGAAAGATTTAAACTTAAAACTATAAATCCCCAAAGGTAGATCTGAAATTATACTTGCAAGTTGAAATCATTTCTCTAAACATTCAAGTTGTCTTAAATGTTTAAAATATACTTTTTAAAAACAAAAGAGCAACAGACCCATATGGAATTATTTTTGTCAAGCCCCACCAAAACTGACTACCTAAACTAACTGCAACTTCAATCTCTCATAATAGAGGGACTATAAACCAATCAACCTGGAATCTCCTAATGGACACTAGAGAAAAAATCCACATGATAAAACACCTCTGCTCGTCCCTAATGGAAGGTGGATTTGCAAGAAACAATATTTTCTTTTGCTAGTAACCTTGCCCAACTTTCTCTCTGGGTGTGTAACAAACTTTCATTTGTCTAACTTCCTAGAGTACCCTACCACCAGCTAGATGGGATACTGCCCAGTATCTGACTCTTTTAATAAAGCTTATATATATCTCTGAATTTACTTGGTCAGTTTTTGTTTTTTAGAAATATTTATATTTTAGTATTCTAATACAAAATATTAATAATGTGAAGTCAATTATATATTTTCTTTAAGAATTTAAGTAATTCTATTTTTTTAAGTTTTTAAATGCTTAGTACTAACAATACAATTAGGTAATTCTACATTACTTGAAAGACCGCTTTCCTAAAGCAACATTTTTAGAGTCGTCCTTTTAATTTTCTAAGTACTTAAGTACTAGAACTATGGCCTGGGAGCAGCTGAATCTTTTGCTACCACAGCGAACTCTATTTATTGTTGTCAGTGATTCCATTATTAAAAGATGGAAGTGGTGATTTTGAACATGTCCATTAGATGTAGGACCTATATATTAAACCTGATTTAAATATATCACTGGTACCTGATGGCTTTGCTCTGGCTTTTGGTTGGGTGATTACGTTTCTCTTAAGATTTACAATTTACTTTCCTCTGCTGCTCTAAAAATCTTTGAATCTGATAGAATTCTTCATTCCTACAAATTATATCTCACTTATTAGAACCACATGATTTCAAACATGAAAATGATGTCCAATTGAAATTTTTCTGTTTATCATAGTGTTTATTTGCTGTTATCAATTTTTATTATTTTTATCAATGACTTTCTTCGTCCTCTAAAAGGATTGGATTACTCACGTTATTTCTAGTATTTATATTATGATTTGTCAAAATTGAAATATATTTTAAAGTTCATCTAGTCCTTTTACTCATCAGATGAATCACTTTTTAAAATGGAAAGAAAACTGTAGTTCATGGGGAACAATTATGTCAATGTATATTTTATTATTATTATTGTTATTTATCTATAATGTCTTATACTCAACTTTTTATTAACATGACTATACAATTTGTCATTCAAACTGGCTACTTTTGGGACATTTTGCTACTATAGATTTGCTTGACAGTAGTCAATCAAAATGTTTAAAACATTCCTGTTTACAAGAAATTGTCTAGAGCACTGATTTTTCTATTCCATGTTTTGTGAAGATTTTTAGTCAATTAAGTTTAATATGAAGAAAGAAAAGTAGGTTTTGAAAACATTTTTTTTTGTTCACACTATAACCCACTAAAGGACAGTAAGATACTACCTACTATAGTTACTAAGGTATATAGATTGTTGAAAACCCTAATTTGACATATACTTCTGTGACACCAGAAGTGAAGAAAGGAAAAGAAAATAGTAAAATACCACTTTTTAAAGTTTCTGCATAAAGGAGGAATGTCTTTTTCATTCACATTTCATTGGTCAGAACAGGCTACATGGTCATGTCTAAGTTAAATGGTGTGAGGATATATAATTCTTCCATATTGAGGTTATCAAATAATGTAGTCAGTTGACCACAATCTTCTTTCTGCAAAATCTGTACTTTTGAACTTATACTTAATCTATCTTCTTATTTTCTAGGGAATCGATCAGGCATACCTTCCAATATTCATCTCTAATTTCTTTTCCAAATAAAACTTCCAGTGTTTCAACCTTACTGAAAAGGCATTTCTTAAAGCAGAGCCTCTCAAATTTGAAGATAGACTAGCTTTTTCTGGAATGATAAAAATACAGATTCTGATTCAGAAAGTCTGGATGAGGTCTATAATATACTTTATGTTCACTTGTTTACAACCTGGATAGTATACCTTTGAATTTACTATTTTGAGACCTAAATAGAAAGTCAGGTCCAGGCTCTGTCCTAGTGAAATTTTGAGATAATAAGTGGGTGTTTTAAAACCACAAAATGTGATAATTTGTTACCTGAAAAACATGAAGTGAGTACACATACAGATTAAAAAGACAGCAAAATACCTTTTTCTAAGTATAAGAATTGCCATGGTGAATGGGTGCCATTAGAGTACAAGTATTTAGGTGGAAGTTTTAAGTTATGCGTCATAATTGTATGTTGTTTGACATTAACGCATGCCATTTATTAGTTTCTTAATTTCTAATTGAAAAGCAAAGACTAAGAAATTAAGATATCCAAGTGACCATCTATGAAAACCCATTTTTTAAGTAGTTGAAAACGTTTTTTTTTTTCTCCAAGAAGTAGTCCCTGATTTTTTTTTTTTTTTTCCATGACCTATTATGTCAGTCTTGAAAGAGCAAATCTAGGGCCTCCCTAGTGGCGCAGTGGTTGAGCGCTGCGCTGTGGAGCTGTGGACAGTGGCAACGCGAGTTCGACGCCCGGCCAGGGAGAATTCCACATGGTGTGGCGGACCTCTCCTGCCTTGCCCGCTGCTCCCCTCGGCAGTGTATTTCTGATCTGCCTGTTCTGCTACCCGCTCTGGCTCTGGTGAACCCTCTCGCCGCCCCACACTTCTGGCCTGTACCCCAGCTTGTATGTAAAAATAAAAAATAAATCTTAAAAAAAAAAAAAGAAAAAAGAAAGCAAATCTAGAGAGAAAGGGATTGATCTATTTGGTTGGTCGTCACTCATGCTTAAAAACACAAGACTCTACTAAAAAGCAGACAAGCAGTGAGAAGCAACAATAACAACATGATTATTTGATAGAGCATAAGCAGGCATCTGGCCGGATGCCAGCTAGTGTCGGCTGAGCTAAGACGGAGGTCCAAACCAAAGCGATCCTTGGCAAGCTAGCAGTTTCTTCACAGACTTCTCCTTGCCAGCAATTTAACTGCCGATATTTCAGTTCCAAGCTATTCTTCATCATTCTCTACCCACAGGATGGAATCTAGAAAGCTCCACTTTCTAACAGTAAGTTGGTTATGAGCACCCTTTTCATGCATAGAATAAACCATATGGGGTAGATAGTACTGATTAGGTGGCAACGACTTGACTTAGGTGTTGTTTTTGTGGGAAGATTAGCACAAATGGTCACTCGAAATGAGAAGACCTAAGCAGACAGAGGTAGTTTAAAGAGGGGAAGAAAAATTGCTTGCCAAAAAATGACTGGCCAGAGAATGTAATCTTATGTGTGTATAATGTTAAGGTGATAGTAGAAAAACATAATAGTACGTCCTTCTAATAATTTTTCTTTATACTTTTTTTTTTTTTAAACAATGAAAACCTGAAATTTGCCTTTGATAATCTGCTTGTTCCCAAAACAAGATACCTGTAAGGTCTAAATTGGATTTCTACCTGAATGCATCCTTTCAGAACTAAATTGAAACCAAAAGTTAAACCCCAACTAATTGAATAGTTCAATTTAAGCCCTGTTCTCAAAGATAGGTAGCTCTCTAAAGTTAATACGGCACAGAGTAGAATAAGAAATGCCTACTATTTTCCTGTGTTTCAGGAAAGACATCTGATTCCCAATGCCACATTTACCTGAAACATTGAAATAATAAAGTAAATGATTATGCCTATTAAAAACCCCCCTATTATCTGGCTTGGAATAAACATTGACTTTGTTCTTAGTGAGTTAATGGTTCTTTTCCGGTAAAAAAAATAATTCTCTGTGATAGATAATGGTTCAAGACATTATATCTCATTTCTCTATTTATATGCTTGCTTGTTCTTTAAGTGAGGGACTTAATACAATTGTAGAACTAATTTGTAGTTTTGTAAACAGTTCATTTAATGTTTGGGGCTTCATAGTTACAAAACTCTTTATAAATATTGTTGGCTTTATTAATCTTTTTTGCACAAAGTTGGCAAAATTATCTATATCTTTCTTAGTGAAAACTTGGGAGACGTTAGTGGCATTTAAATACTAAAAAAATAAAAGTGTTAAAAATTACATAAATAAAAGCAGTTCATAAGAAAAATAATTTGTAGAAAACATTTGTAGACTATAAGAAAAATAATTTGTAGACCATCCTATCATCATGAAAACATATTTAAGTAACATTATTCTTTTCATGCAGGTGAGAAAAATGAGTTTATGTTACATAGTGGAACTGGTAGAAGTGGGATTGAACAGGTATGTTTTAAGTCCATGAAACTTCTCTGAACTGCTAGTACATACTTTTAGCAAACATGTTTTGAGTATGCTTGCCCATGATGTATGCAGTATCACTCCCTACATTTGTGTATCTAGCGTCATTCCTTATATTTGTAGCATGGTTGAACTTGAGGTAATGCAGAAATATCTTGCAAAAGAAAACATAACTGACACCATGAAACAAAGAAGTCTGATGCCTATCATATCTGTGCTACGTTCTAACAGATAGGTGTTTTCTGCTTATTTTTTACCTTTATATAATTGAGTTCAGCCTATAGAAACTAATGTCACATCATATATAAATTATCACATTGAAATAGAGTGTTTCACTTGCATTGCATTATACTGTATGAAATAATCTATATTTTAGTAAGAGACTAACTGGTCATCCACCAAATGGTGTATTATCCTAAGGAGACCAATACTTGTCTGTCGTTGCAATTTAAATTGATTAGAAATTGTTATGATCAGTTCTCATTTTCCATTACAAAACATCCATCAATTTGTTCAAGATATTTAGTAATATCCTAAATACAAATTATAGCAATTGACAAATATGCATATAATTAATTATACTGATCATACCTCATTTCTAGCAAATTGAACTCAATTTCAAGTAAATAACTATATATAATATATAGAGAAACAAGCAAAAAAAAAAAAAAAAAAAGAGTAGTAATTCTTCTCCAACCGCCAATACAGGATTTTGAAATAGAAAGTGAAACAAAATAGTTTGGAAGATAAAATAATGTGTGCAGTTCATATGGACTTTTTACAACATATTTTGGTGAAGTTATTTCCTCAATCTATACAAAAGTGGATAAAAAATAATGCATTGTTATACATTGAAGCAGCTGCCAAAATGGTTTAGAAAATATGGCTTATGAAAGAATCTGATCCATCCATTATGATTAGAATACTAAAATGAGAAAATCCATAAGCATTTTAGTTGCACATTTTCATGAATTCATTGAAAAAAGAAATTTGTGGGCCTCTGTGGTGGCGCAGCGGTTAAGTGCTACGCTGTGGAGCTGTTGGCAGCAGCGAGGCCCCCGGCTGGGGAGATTCCCACATGGCGGGGCAGGCCTCTCCTGCCTCGCCTGCTGCTCCCCTCAGCAGTGTATTTCCATCGATCTCCCTCATCTGCTCCCTGCTCTGTCTCTGGTGAAGCCTCTCACTGCCCAACACCTCTGGCCTGTACCCCTGCTTGTATGCATAAATGATTGAATCTCTAAAAAAAAGAGAAATTTGTAAGGCCTTTTTGCTAATGTGTTTATGTGAATAAACACTTCTTTAAATTTATTAGCAAATGTTAGCAAAGTAGGAGACCAAATTTTGAGAACTGTCTGTGGCCCCAGATCAGCTACAAATATGAATTTATCTTCTCTATTGAAATCAGTTTGATTGCACATTGATTTGTTACAAATGTGTTAAGTTGACTATGCTTTGAATCACTCATAACCACAACAGAAATGAAAATATTTTGGCTATTTCTGAATATTTCTAAAATGCAAAGTGCTGCTACCTTTGTTTTGCTTGAGATGCATGTGCTATATAAGGAGGGAGGTAGGGAAATACTTGAAACATGTAATCTTAAAAACAAAGCCAAAGGAAATCTTTATGAAACTTAATTTATATTTCACCTTGTTCAGGTCCTTGTCTACATTGTCTTGTTGGTCAATAAGTCTTGGGCAATGGGATAATCTTGCCCGGTTTAATAGTAAATATCCAATTGTACTGTCTTATCCTTATCATACTGATTTTGGGCTCTTCTGCTTTGGTTTAAATGTCCTAATCAAGAAGAAACTGAAACTTTCTTACTCATTTTTTTCTCCAACCCGTATAAAACTTAGACCCTTACATTGGAGAAATTAAACATAATGTTAATTTCATTTATTTAAAAAAAGATGTTTAACCAACTTCTAAAATAGTGGAATGAAGTAAGTTGTAGGTATTGTTTGGATAAATATAACTTTTTGGACTTGTCACTAACAATGGGTATGAAAAGCTATCCAACTAGTGATAGTATAGTAAGATGTTATAAACCCAGAATCTGATTTCCAGGCCTAACTCTTGGCTCTTCCACCTATTGACCTAAAGTATACTAGATGCCTTTGTGTTTCAGATTCTTTAAGTGCACAGGGAAGACGTAATATTGCATATTTTACAGGGTTGTTATGAGACTATCTGGGTTAATGTATGTAAAATGCTTAGAACAGTGCATGTATGTAATCAGTTTGTGTTAGCTGTTGTTATTCACCTAATTTAGAAATAGTGGGTATAATATTATTTTATTTAGGTTTAACATTGTGTTTTACCAAATGTCTATCGATTATCATTTGGGAGAGATGAATATATATGATTTCTGAGATTCTGATTTCTGATCCTTTCATTTGTAGTTCTATTATTTCATTTACATATTGATAAAACAGGGATTCTACAAGCAGCCTATTTTAGACATTTTTATATGGTAAGAGCTAACAAAATATATACCACACCTTCCAAATAAAGAAATAAATGTCTTCCAGTAAATCAGTTGAGAATTGCATTTAAAATCATATAACATCATTCATCTGAGTATCTTAAAATTGCCTTATAGACAAGTATGATTCTATGTAAGAGCCAGAGAAAATGAGATCTGAAATTACTTTTTCAAAAGGTCAAAAGGCAGAAATCTAGTAACAAAATTGAGGTTTCTGAATTCCTACTTGGGCAATGTAAGCCTACCCGAGTCTTCCCAATCGTTCTAATAACCTAGATGCTGAACAGTTAATTTTCCACATGAGCGAATTAAACACTGGGGCCCTTTACTCCATCACTCCCTCTGGCTCCTCACAGTCATTCCCACAGTGATTTCTGAAAAGCCCGCACCTTTCTTTGACAAGAAAGTTCCTTGTCAAGCTGTAATTGCTTAACAACTTTGGTTAGTGTACAATGGAATTGACTGGAATTTTCACAGACACATATCTGGTTAGTAAAACTATTCAACAAATAATTTTGGAACATTTCATGTGCCGGCTGCTAAGTGAGACAAAAAGAATAACAAAAGAGATTTGCTTCATTATTCTCCTGCAGGAAACATGTCCAATAATATGCCTGTTCTGATATGCCAAAAAGATTATAGTTTTGGAAAGTCCCTGACCTTTTATGTTAGTCCACCAAATGTGGAATACAAAGTTGCAATTTACTGACTTGTTTCAATATGCACAAAAATAGTTGTGTATGACAGATCTCTTTCATACTGTCCTAGGTTACTCTTCCTTCATGCACACAAGCAAACCAAGCCCTGACCATCTGTCTTATCTGGTGGGCATACATTATGGATCCTTCTTTCTTTGTATCCACATCACAACCAAGATACTAATATATATCTATATATCTATCTATATACACATATACATATCTGTCTATGTGTATCATATACATATAGATATAACTTACCTTATAGTTTTATATTTTTTCACTGACCTTATAATTTCTTACAGTATTAACAACCTTGCTGTCTTGATGTTCTGATATAGTCCCTCAGTCCTCTTATAAGACTTCAACTCCCATCCTTTCAGTTATTATAACTTCCACTTTTCCTGTTTTAAACTGGCTTCACATTGAGTTCCCAAATGTTTTATGCAATATCTACATCCAAAAAATTATTTACTTTTATTTTTAGTGAAGTAACAGTGAATTATAGCATTATATAATGTCAGTCATTCAGCATGGAGAATCAACATTTGTATAGCTACATTAAGATCACTGTCAAACCTCAAATCTATTTTTCACAATAGCAATTTTCTGTATTATTCTTGAGCAAAGGGAAATTGGGATCTTTTAGTGCAGAAACAGGTATGTGACAGTACTAAATTTCTAGAAATCCATAGATTTTACAACAGCATTTCAGGCTAGGGTCATGGACACTGAGAAAACTCTTAGATGGAAGAGAGATGTGATATATGTTGCAAAATCCCATGATACAGGGAGCAAAAAGCATGAATGTGTGTAAACACATACCAATGTGACATGTGTGTCACACATGTGTGACATTTTTCAGGTGAAATTTCATAGCTTTTCTTAGATTTTCAACAAGAACTGACACTTGAAAAAAAAGAATATATTTTTTTAAAATTATAATGTAGGAGAGGACCAAGAAAATGCATATGGGAAGAGAAATCAGCCTAGTTAAGAGAAAACACAGTATGTAATATTGATAACACACTCCACAAGAATGTTGAGCAGATATTCACTCGAGAAGCTGGAAATATTTGCAGGAAAGGAGAAGCGTTCAAGCAGACTTTCATTGTAAACACAAAGAAGTTTTTAAATAGGGTTATTTTTTTTATATATATATAATATGTATTTTTATTGTTATTTGTGTCTTTTACATTTTGCATTCCCCTTGGGTAGCCCACCACCAATTCACCCGTGATCCATCTCCATGGTCCCTTGTGTTCTTTTCTATTCCATTTTGTGCCCTTTCCCTTCCCTCCCTCCGGCTCCCTCCTCACCCCCCCCTCCACTGATTGTCTCTCTCCCACCCGGCCTCCCTATAGTCCTGTTATAAGTGAAACTTATTTTTATGGGAAAACAGTTTTAATAACTCCCATCATTATTATCACTGACTACATAACCAGTCCTGGGTAAAGAATTTTACATGAATTAAAGTGCTCACTACAGGGCCTCCCTGGTGGCTCAGTGATTGAGCGCTGCACTGTGGAGCTGTCAGCAGCGCATGATGCGAGTTCGACGCCTGGCCAGGGAGAATCCCACATGGTGCGGCAGACCTCTCCTGCCTGGCCCGCTGCTCCCCTCAGCAGTGTGCTTCTGATCTGCCTGTTCTGCTCCCCACTCTGTCTCTGGTGAACCCTCTCGCCGCCCCACGCCTCTGGCCTGTACCCCACCTTGTATGTATAAATAAATAAATCTTAAAAAAAATAATAAAAATAAAAAATAAAGTGCTCACTACAACTGTCTGAAATAGGTTCCAGAGTGCATTTCATCAACTCACTTTGCATATAGGAATACTGATGCTCAATGGGGAAACATTACTTGATACTGCTCATGTAGTTAACAAGTTGATGAGTCAAGATGTAAACATTAGCCATTAAACACTGACTAAGCACTTCAGTCATAAGTAGATGGTTAATTTTGAGAAGAAAATAGAAATGAGATTCTAGAGGAAAATGAATAAATTGGTAAATGAATAAAATGCTATTACTCGCGCATTCAAATTTTGGTCTGCTAAAACTACAAAAAGCTCCTTTTACAACTCATTTCAAATTATTAAATTATCATTTAATAGCCTATTTTAATCTTTTTTTCTCTTTTCAGAGTACTAAAAGCATGCTTCAACAATGGTAGCTATTGTCTTCTTTACCATGCAGTTGCTTCCTAAGATACCCTTATTTAAATGCCAATTAAAGTTCTGAAAAAGATAAAAAATGTTGCAATTCATTTTGAGTAAGAATAGATATTAACACCTTTCACTTTGTGATTATGTACCTTGTCCTTACTAAATAATATAAAGCTCCTTCTTTCCCCTTCATTTTAATGAAATGAATTGGAGACAAGTTGCTGACATTTGGAAAAGAATCTCACTAGAACACTGAGTCAGAAAGCAAACTGAGGAAGTAAGCAATTACTAGGGGATTATTCTTTGCTTTACACTTTGATCTGTGAACTGGAAGATATTTTGGCCATTTTTAAAGAAACTCCTTTATCAATAAACCAGGTGTTGAATGCCTAAATACAGAATAATTTTAAAAATGAATCCTTACAAAATGTTAAGCATATACTAATAAACTAATATAAAATCAAATGCTCAGCATCATTTATCAAGGAAATGCAAATGAAAGCAATAGGGTTAGCACCTTATGGCCCATATGAAAAAATCAGAACAAGTGTTTGCAAGGGTATGAAAAGGAAGCATTGGATACTGTTCATTGGAATGGAGACTGGTTTAGCCCCTATGGAAAACAGTATAGAGCTTTCTCAAAATATTAAGAATAGATCTGCCATATGATTAAGTCAAATAATATATTTTGACAGTTTTCATACTTAAATGTAGTCTTGCAATACATGAATATTAAAATCACTTGTCAAGGTTTTAAGCAAAGTCTTCCAAAAATTATTCCATCTTGATAATTTAGTTTTCATTGAAAGAGAGAGCAAGAATTTTCCTTGTTAACCTGTTTTTAAAAAGATGAAATAATTACTATCAATTTACTCACATCATGATAGATGATAAAAAGAAGATCTAGAAAATCTTGAGGCAGATAGGCTATTGATGGCAAAACAAACAAAACAAAACAAAAACCTGTCCTAGTCTTCTAAAACCTAATGAGTAAATTATGGGTATACTCACTTTTTTTTTAATAGCATTTTATTGAAAGATAGCTATGCTTATCATTTACATATTAGGACTGCTTTCATTCTGTAATAATAGAGCTGAGTAGTTACAACTGAGACCTGTTGGTCTATGAAAATAAAAATGTTTACATTATGGGTCTTTACAGAAAATTATGTTGTAAGATCATCTAATTTAAAGATTCAGAGTCCAGTTCTACTTAGAAAAAGTAAAAAAAAAAAAAAATCTATATACAAAACTTGCCCTAAACACATGCAAACAAAATGCTTTAAATACCGGAGTAATGATATCTGAATATAATGTAAGTTATTTAAGAAGAAAATAAGGTGGCAGCAGAATAGTACTTTGGTCCCCAATTTTCTTTTTTTTTTTTTTTAAAGATTTATTTTTTATTTATACATACAAGCTGGGGTACAGGCCAGAGGCATGGGGGCGGCGAGAGGGTTCACCAGAGACAGAGCGGGTAGCAGAACAGGCAGATCAGAAGTACACTGCTGAGGGGAGCAGCGGGCAAGGCAGGAGAGGTCTGCCACGCCATGTGGGATTCTCCCTGGCCGAGCGTCGAACTCGTGTCGCCGCTGCCGACAGCTCCACAGCGCAGCGCTTAACCACTGCGCCGCCAGGGAGGCCCATTGGTCCCCAATTTTCATAGACTCATAAAAGTTCTGCCTTATAGCTTATTTCAGGAAAACCTAAATTTAAAACTTTATTAGAGGAGACAATCTTGCTTTTTGCAGTTATCTGACCTAGTTCTAACAGTTTGGAAACTTGTTTTCTTGTGTGTTGTCAATTTTGCTTTTCATTAGGGAGGGAACCTGATTTCCTGAAAAAATAAAAAATTTGCCTTTTCAAATATTTATGCCACTTTGATATTCCCTCCTCCCTCTCTCCCTCCTTTTCTCCCGCCCTCTTTTCTTTCCTTTTTCCTTCCTTTCTTCCTCACTTCTTCCTTCTTTTCTTCTGTTTTTGTTTATTCCTTATAGCATTGACTAGGAAGTCTATTAACATATTTAAGAGTTAACAATGACACAAATATCTATATGCTATAGATTGTTTAACTGTGACTAGAAGAACCTATACATATTTTAATAAGGTTGGATTGTAAATAAAATTTTAGTTTGAGTATTTCATGATGTAATCTGACAGAATTTATACAAAATCAGTCATAACTGGTATTTCTCATATTTCTGTATATTTATTTCCATATTCATATTACCTTAAAGAGCAAGAATATACCACTCTGAAATAACGCAAGTTAAGGAATAAAATTTATATCCCAATTTATTCTAACTGTTTTAACGTATTTGTATTTGATCCTTTTGTTAACCATGCGATACTATATCTAGAGATTATTTTTATTATGATACTATGATAATTTGATTTAATGATAATACTTGATATATATTTTTAATATATTTCAGAATTGCAAATTTTATGCAAATAAAAATCAGGTTTCAGTATTAGTCAATTCTCTGAGTTATTTTGGCTTTATAAAAACTATAAAACTAATGTATAATCTGTTTAGGTGGCAAAAAAAACAACATATATATGATAATCCTCACAGTCCTCACATTCTACAAGAGATACAGTGTATAATAGCTAACAGTGCAATACCTACTTGAGCATCACTGAATTTGACTTTTATAAGTTTATATTATCTTATTAGTAATGTCCTTAAGTGTATATGACATTAATTTGTTAAAATGGATCTTTTGAGTTAAGTCAAATTATTAAAGACAAATTAATATTTAAAGTATGTAAAATGTATGAAGAACAGCTTATTAATAAATGGATTTCTTTATCATCCGCTAGGAGACACACTTTCTTGAGAATTATGAATATTTCACCTAATTTCTATGCCTTTGATCAACTGAATTATCTCAGAGAGAAAATAAAATATGTATATTTAATTGCTTTACTCTGTTCTTTATTTAAAATATTTGTAACCTCCCAAAGGATACCCAGATATTTAAACTTAAATTCTTTGCAATCTATTTTTATCATGCATATCTTTTAATTATTGATTATTTGTGGTGTTATGTGCACTCACATTACTGATATTAGCAAATTAAATAATATTTAAATGATTTTTAAATGGTAGAGTGTCTTATGGTGAACTAATCATTTTTTAGGTAAAAGTTAGACAATCTGGACAAAATATGAAAACAGATATTTAAAAGCATTAAAAGTGTGAACAAAAAAAAGGAGAGTTAACAAAAGGAGGCAGAAACTAGAGTAGTTGATTATTTAAGAAATGGTACTACACTCATTACACTTTGCTTCCATATGACTTCATGTCTTAAAATAGACCCCAGTATTCATCATGAGACTTCCTAAGGAACTTGGGCAGGCTGTTGTGCTAAAGTATCTTATTTATTATTTTGAATTAGGGTTAATTTGAAAAAAAGTAAAAGCAGTAACTTTCCTCTGAACTAAAAGGGGGAAATAAATCTCCCTGTGATAGGCACTCTCCCTGTACCAGGAGGCAAGGGAATATCTTATCTGCACAGATAATATATTGAGTGTCTTTCTTCTGTGTGAATAAGCTCTGCTTAGCTGCCTAAATTTAGCATCCAAATAAAAAAAATGTCTTTGAGCTGCCATTTCTACAATCAATAAAATATCTGATAATATTATAACTATAATCATAGTTCTGTAATCAATTAAAGATCCTTTGTAAATTAAAGCAAAATTCATTTTCTGATAACAAAAATAAGAGGTTATCTCCAGTGAATGTACTCTGAAAGAAATGCGAAAAAGAAGTGTTTAGTTTGAAGATTAAAGACACCATTGTAAACTCATATCTCGCATGAAGGAATGAAAAGAAAGATCCCATTTGCTGTGGAGAAAAATACTGTCAAAGAGTTAAGAACTTTGCTAAGTTTAACTTGATGAATGTGGTCAGTGCTGTGATTCTGTATTAGGGCATGGTCTCAAACTTTTATCTATGAAGTCTGACTATGTCTCACTTTCCTCCTGCTATTGCTATTTTCTGATGCCTGTTACTCTCATCTTTCATTCATGTACATGCTGAGCACAGACACACTCACCCCAAAACACAATTAATTAACCAATTAATTGAACATTACTGACACAATGGAAAATTAACTCAAAGTATTTTGTGTCATTCAACGCAAAGTAGAATTTCCTAGAATCGCAGTTTAAGTGATTTAGTATGAAATCTCTTTGGGGGTGGGGGGTCTGGTTTTAGCTACATTTAGAATGCTGAAAATAGAAAGTTACAAATTGTATTTTCCATAAACACTGACACCAGTTTTCACATGACTTATCTAAGGCATTTCTGTATATCCTAATATTTGAGAAACAAACTGAGGGTACGAGGGGAAAGGGTAGAAGATGTATTGGGTTTGCAAAGTTGATTGGTGGGTACCAGGGTGTCCTGATCATTACTTATTGTCTTGTTTACAACACTTTTCACCTGTAACACTTTTCTCTACAGTATTAAGTTTTGATATAACATGTAAGTCAGAACGTGTTTAGGAAGAACAAACAAGCCCCAGGACCTGCCTCCTATACTGTGGGTGATCCCTGTATAAAGAATAATTTCCATTCTCATTAAACAATTGTGGTTAAGGATACAAACAATATAATAGATACAGAGGGGAGAAAAAAAAACAGACAAAAACCAAAAATTGATACAAACACAATCCTGTCATTAGGCCAATAGCAGTTAAAAATAAATGTAGAAACAGTTGTTTACCTGAAATTGGTCACAATTACTCATTGCTGATTAGAAACATTCAAAAGCCACAGAATATTACCTCTTGTTCCCCCTCTTTCCTTTTGTCTTTCTATATTCTTGACAGTGTTAAGTTCTGTTAGGATTCTTTCTAGGGTAAGTTCTGCAAAGGCAGTCCCTAAAATGCAAATTTAGATACAAATATTTAATTAAGATATTGCTTGCAAGGTAGACTGGTAAGTGGTCAAGAAGATAAGATGGCAAAAGACAGAAAGCTAAACCAAAGATCAATTACAGGAAAACTTCCACACTCAGACCAGGTGAAACAATGATCTGGTCTACCAAACGTCACCACCTATGCTTTCCCAAGATTCCAAAGATCCTCCTGCTCTGTTTAGGAGGTAATTGAACTCCTTATCTGGAAAGCTCTTAGGTCTCTTAAGATCTTCCATTCAGAAACCTTCATGTTTGCAACTATCCCTTGTTTTGATACTGCTGTCCTCTGATAGCATAAATTTATTATATTTTTAATGACAAATTTCCCCTCATCAAAGCTAATAATGTAAAGAGAAAGGGATGGCTTCTAACTAAGCAAATCTGTATAAAATTCATTAAAAAAAGAAAAAATAGTTCTATTTTTCTAATTATTTCCTGGAAAAATAAAGTTCTGGTGCAGCTAACTTGGTCTTATCTCATATTGGATCCCAATGAACTATTTTATCTGACTTTTTAGATTTTTAGTACAATGAAATTAAAGTTAATAAATAGAAATTGATTTGTTTACCTGAGAGTTAATACTGATTCATGTGAATACAAATAAATAAGTGTGAATAAGTAAAATCAGTATTATAAAAAGTATAAAATGAGTATTATGAAAGTATAAATCATAAATTAGAACTTGCCTCAAAAATTATCTGCAATTTACTATCCTTTGATAGCAATATTTTGTGGTTTATTTCATAAGAAGATTGCTGCATGTATTGACATTGCAGTGGTGCTGAGGAGCTAGCAATTGAGACAGAGCAACACTAGTTCCTAATTTAAAAAGTAACCACATGTTTACAACGACACTAACAAACATTTCTGTGAAAGGCAAGGAAAGACCCCACCTAAATGAAAGTTAGCAGGTGATCCTGAGACTATATCTCTGAAAATTAATATAAACGTAGATACTGAATTAAGCTATCCATGGCCATGAAGCCTTCTCCATGTTTTTGTAACAGTCACTAGGTAATTCCTCTCTGAAAAGTGGTTGTCCTCTCCTAGAGAACAGATGAGTGCCAGAAACTCTCTGGACAAGCATCACTCACTGTGTCCTCAGTTTCCCTGGGATTTATCAAGAGGTTCATATTCCTCTACCTTCTACTAGCTGTTGAATTGTATGATTACATTGTTGTAACTAGTATTCCCCCTGTAGTTGTTATAAGCATTTGGCTTGAGTCATAAGTAAAACCTTTCTGCTCTAGTGGAAGTTATAATTCTTGATAGCTGAACTTGATATTATGAAGATAGAATAAAAAGCACTTTATTAATGAGTATTTGAAAGCTTTTATTTAGCATAACTTCATAATTCAAAATACATTATGTCTTGATTGAGATTCTGAAAGGAGAGTAGGAGAGATCCATTTCTGCCATTTAAGTGAAAATATATATCACAATAAGTCAAGTTCAGTTTTGGGAGTAAAGTATTAGAAGATTGTTTGGGATTAGTATATTATGAGTTTAAATATTCTGTGCTAATGAATCTGAGATTTATCTTTTATGTAATGGGTGACATCAAAGCTAGAGGCATGCTATGATTGAACAATGTCTCTAAAAATAGTTCTGAAGTGCAAGTGAAGACTGAACTGCATAGGAGTTAGAATAGAAGCCAGAAAACAAATTAGGAGTCTGTTCAAGTCTGTTCAATAGATTATGTGATGTTAATGAGCTACTAGAGCAGGCATTGACCCTTACCAAGACGAAGATAATATGTATTGGTTCTCGCTCATCATTTTATTTTTGCAAATCTTTTCTTCATCACTTCTCTGGAAACTTCTTATGAGAAGAAAAAAACTACTACAATATCTGAACAGCTCAGTATGTTTCATTAGAATCAGAAATACAGTATTCTACTTGTAATCTCACACAGTACATTGTATGATACACTGCTTGGGTTCAATAAATAAGATTTTTGAATGAACCAATGCATGAGTGAATGAGAAAACTTGAGGATCCAAGTGTGATTTTGTGCCAGTCCCAACTATTCTGACTTTATCATTTCTCATCTATAAAAAGAGAGAGGAAAAAAATGCCTATATCATAGATATAGAACAAGGAAAACACTTTTCTAAGCTATAAAATACATTAAAAATTAAACATTATTTTCTATTACCACATTTCAGTTGTAAGTCATGTTATGTTTTTAGGATTTTATTTTTAAAAAGTTCCATATCTTGATTTCCTTATATACTACATATATTTACCTATTGAACAAAATACTGTGCCAATGAGAAGTGGTAATTAAACTTTAGAAATTTCAAAACGCAGAAATATTAAATGATCCCTTTTTATATACTAAATAAGTACTAATTGAGTTTTTAGCCTAATTTGAACATAATTTAATACATTACAACCAAATTTTCACATTTTAATCCTACAAAGTAAGTTGATGGGTAACTAGAAGTAATTAGATTTTTTAGTTCTTTACTATTTCATGTGGCTTTTCACAAAGTCACATAATCTGTCTGTATTCCAGTTTTGTTAACTTTTAAAAGGAAAATATTTCTTTAGTTATGACTTACCAAAAAATAGAAAAGTTTTCCATAACTCACAACAAAAATTTCATTATAGGGGCCTCCCCGATGGCGCAGCGGTTAAGCACTATGCTGTGGAGCTGTCGGCAGCGGAGACACCAGTTCCACGACAAGCGGTGGAGATTCCCACATGGCTCTGCAGACCTCTCCTGGCTCGCCCGCTGCTCCCCTCAGCAGTGTATTTCTATAGACCCACCTGCTCTGCTCCCCACTCTGTCTCTGGTGAACCCTCTTGCGGCCCCACACCTCTGGCCTGTACCTCAGCTTGTATGCATAAATAAAAAAAACCTTTAAAAAAATTCATTATAAGGGAAACTGATGAAATGTGAATTCCTGTTTTGTTTTTGTTTTTTTAATCTCAACAGCATTAGTAATAAACTCTAGTAGAGCTTTTAAGACACCAACTAGACCTTAAAATGCATATGTTTTCTTAAGTGAAAAGTGATCAGAAGTATTCTGGGTTCTTCTGAAATTATAATAAATCTTTTAAAAATGGTTTTCAATACAACAAGGGAAACAAGAAAAGATTTCTAAAATTAGGACCTATCAGGCTGAGTTTCTGTTAAATTCTAGGCCAATTCTGTTGAGATGAATGTTTTATTTAGCAATTATGTGTTCATTTCAAGTTTTTATTAAACTCACGGGGAAGTTCCACAGAGCAGTTGTCACTGGACTTCTATAGGTAACGGAAGCCACAGGATTAACTCAGGGAAGACCATCTTCCACCACATCTACCTTTAAAGTCACTCTTCAGAACCAAAGTTGAAGAAAATTATTCCTTTCTAATAATATTTCTCTTATATATAATTTGGGAGAGTGATTTAGAAGATTATAGACTTGAAACAAAATGATTATACACTGGAAACTCTTTTTTCTTAGAATGTTTTGAAGGCAGAACAGCTAGAAATAACATAAAACTATAAAATGCAAATTCAAAGCTCTAGTCTGCAGTAGATTGTATAAATTAAAAAATAATTAGATTATGGCAAAATCAGAAGCTGTAATAAACTGCTTACTTTTAGTTGTTTTTTTGTAAACTTTATTTCCTTGGCATTAATTAATTTATGCTTAAAATTAATACAGTAAAGTATGTAAAAAGTTTTAAATATTTAGTGTAAAAATGTATGGAAGTAATGAAGGGGAAAACTCCGCTTATCTAATAAGCACAACTGCCTCTCCCTAAAAAAAAGACACCAATATTAACTTCTCTGATTAATTTAAATATATACACAAAACAGTTTTTCTCACTTAATTGATTAAATTAAATTCTTTTTGTTTTATTTAGCAACGTGTTGGAATTAAAAGAATTAAATCATTCTAAGAAATGTTAACAACTGCATATTTAATTCCCAGATATTAATTTATGAGTGGAAATGAAAACCATTTTTAAAGTTACTCTAAGGAGATACTTATTTTAAAAGATATTTTTATTTATTTATTTTTTGACACTTATTTATTTATACATACAAGCTGGGGTACAGGCCAGAGGTGTGGGGCGGCGAGAGGGTTCACCAGAGACAGAGTGGGGAGCAGAACAGGCAGATTGACTGAAATCCACTGCTGAGGGGAGCAGCGGGCAAGGCAGGAGAGGTCTGCCGCGCCATGTGGGATTCTCCTTGGCTGGGCTTCGAACTCGCATTGTTGCTGCCGACAGCTCCACAGCTCAGCGCTCAACCGCTGAGCCACCAGGGAGGCCCTTAAAAGCTATTTTTATTTATTTTTTTAAAGATTTATTTATTTATACATACAAGCTGGGGTACAGGCCAGAGGCGTGGGGCGGCGACAGTGTTCACCAGAGACAGAGGGGAGCAGAACAGGCAGATCAGAAATACACTGCTGAGGGGAGCAGCGGGCAAGGCAGGAGAAGTCTGCCACACCATGTGGGATTCTCCCCGGCTGGGCGTGGAACTCGCATCGTGAGCTGTCGACAGCTCCACAGCGCAGTGCTCAACCGCTGTGCCACCAGGGAGGCCCCAAAAGCTATTTTTAAATATAAGCCTCAGTTGATGTCATGGGCAATTTAAATAGCTCACTTAGTAATATATAGACAAATATAAAGTAGTAACATACACTTGAAGAGGTGCAAACCTATACCCCTAAAATATATGTAGTGTTATAAACCAACATTACATTGATAAAAAGTAATTATAAAATTAAATATTTTTTTCTGAAGTTGTGTAGTCACAATTTATTCATGAACATGAACTTTCTCCAAATATTTTAGGTAAGTGAAAGTGTCCTCTTCTTGGATCTTATTATGTTTAACTCATTTATGATAATCTTAAAGTTCTGGTAAATTATAATATTTTCTGATATATTACTATTTTTATGTAATATGATAAATATTGCCTATTTTAATTATTTTACAGATAATCATTGGTAAAAACTATAAATACAGTCAGTTACTTCGCATTTTCAATGTATGCAGGCATCTGTCCCATTAATACAGCCTTTACTAAAAATAACATTAAGGAAAACTATATGCATACACAGTGTTCAAAGAACATCAATTCCCTCAAAATTATAAGGAAAGTGAACAAGGCCAGTGATACAGAATAGACATTTAGGAGCAGGCTTATATATAAAAGTTTTATATGGATAAATGCAGAAATAAAACTCAATGGGTAACAGGTAGATTACTAGATATATTAAATAGAGACAACTGGGTGTTTTATAATGAGTCAGTATCAATTAAGAGTCACACTTCACTTCCTATAATTTACAAATCAGGTTAATGGGAAAACTGAAGATGGTGCTCATGTAAACATTAATATATATAATTCTTTCTAAACTTTGGTGAAATAATAAAAAAACAAAGCAACACATGTATTTATTAAATTTTAATAATTGTGTTCCTGAAATATGGACAATTAGAAGTATTTGATGTAGATATAATTGTTAAAGCATTTAAGTACATAAAAAATTGATAAGTAAACTACCAAGTCTTTAAGAGAAAAATTATTAAAACTCCTTAAACATGTTCTTAGGAAAAGATATGCAATGAGTAATAAATCATATTATGTGTTGTCATTAGTGATTATCTTGTTCTTGTATTGATAATTTGTGAATCTACACTATTTACTCCCAAATCACCCCTAAATAATCACATCAGCATCCATACTTTCAATTATTACACGGATGACCCTCATCTTTGTGTTTCCATCTGAGAAGTTTCCTCTATGCTTCAAATGACCCATGATATAAACAAACTTGAAAGTTTATCCCCCAGTTTCTCAAAAGCAATTCACACTTAACAAACCCAAATAAATTATATGACACCATCACTCACAAAACTTACACTCCCCCTTATCTCTATCCATCTGGTGATAGAATTCAGAGAATAATCGCCCTTGATTCTATCTTTCCTCTCATACTGAATACCTAGGACTTCACTCACCAACACTAATCAAATGTCCCTTCAAATACTTCTATCTTTTATGTCAACTAATGTGTTGCTTTTTTTCCCATAAATCCATATACATTCCTTATAATCTTTGTCTGCATTTAAAAAAGTAACTTTTCTATATCATCACAATAGATATTATCATTCCATTTCTCATTTAGAACCAAGAAAATGATTTAAATATCTTTTTTTTTTATAAATGATCTATCTCTCCAGTTTCATATGAACCAAATTGTCAAGCTCACTCGGGACTTCAAGTATACTAAGTCTACTGATGAGGAACAATACTTTTTCCTCCCACAGGGCCTTCATACACATTTTTTTCCTTTTTCAGGAACACTTCTTGGTCTAGTACCCCCTACTCCTGTTAACTCTAAGTTCACTAAGTGATTTCATGGCTTTATATGAACCATAGATGAGGTCTGAATTAAAAAATATAATCTCTTACATACCATCTTTCATAGCACTAACCACAGTTTCAATTTTATTTATCCATAGGATAATTTGATTTGTTTTCATCCTATTATAAATTTCAAAAACAGATTCAACACCATATTTATTTACTAATTATATTTCCAGTGTCTAACACAATCACTGGTAAATAGTAGAAGATCAATAAATATTTTCTCTACATGTAAATAAAATCCAATTTGTAGACAACGGTAGAACTACCTATAATAATTGAATTCCTTTCTGTAAAATGACAATAAAATTATTACTTTCAGATATTGCTGTGGGACTGAAACTAGTACAGCCTTTCTGGAAATCCTACTGACTGAAACACCATCTTCAATAATAGTCACAAAATTTATCCCAGTAGTTTAATTTCATATGTTGTAAATTTTAGAATAGAAATAGATTATTCAACCTTTTAATTAGTTCAAGACAAACTCCAAAGGAAATATTCAGAAAAAAACTGGCAATGTTGTGGATGCATATACATTTGGCCCCTCATAACTGTGGGTTCCACACCCATGGATTCAACCAACCGTGTCCTGAAAATACATATTATATAATTAAGTCTACAATGGTTGTGTATCTATTCAATTGTACAGACATCTTTCTTGTAGTTATTCAAGAAACAGGGCCTCCCTGGTGGTGCAATGGGTTAAGTGCAGCACTGTGTGAAGCTATCCAGAGCCACTGCAGCACAAGTTCGATGCCCGGCCAGGGAGATTCCCACATGGCACAGCAGACCTCTCCTGCCTAGCCCACTGCTCCCCTCAGCAGTGTACTTTGGTCGATCTTCCTGCTCTGCTCCCCACTCTGTCTCTGGTGAATCCTCTCACTACCCCACACCTCTGGCCTACACCCCAGCTTGTATGCATAAATAAATAAATCCTGAAAAAAAATATTCACTAAAAAATGCAGTATAAAAATTATTTACTTAGCCTTTACATTGCAGAGACAACTAAAAGTATATGGGAAGATGTGTGTAGATTATGTGCAAAAACTATACTATTTTATAAAAGAGGCTTAGGTATCAGCAGATTTTGGTATAGGAGATGAAGCTCTGGAAATGTTACCTAAAATATAAAGGGGTAACTATATGCACGTATTCTTACACAAACAATACACTGCAGTATTAGATCTAACAAAAATAATGGAAATATACTACAAGTTTTAAAAATATCTTAATGACAATTTTAATAGATTGGGTACAGTGAAAAGGATTTAAAATTTTAGACATGGTTTAAATTGTACATATATCTACATTACTATGACTGAGACTAAAAGAAAATTTAATAAAATGTGAAAAGTAATAGCCTGTCTCTTATTTTTGATAGTGATTATTTTTACTGTTTTATACACTTCTGAATTTATGTTCCATGTCTTTTTCAACAAACATGACTCTCTACTAGAGTTAACTATATGTGTGTGTTTTTTAAAAGGATCACCAGATTTGTGGGCCTCCTTGGTGCCGCAGTGGGTTAAGCACAGTGCTTGAAGCTGTCCACAGCCACTGCAGCAGGAGTTCGATACCCAGCCAGGGAGATTCCCACATGGTGCAGCAGACCTCTCCTGCCTCACCCACTGCTCCCCTGAGCAGTCTGTTTCAGTCGATCTGCCTGTTCTGCTCCCCACTCTGTCTCTGGTGAATCCTCTCACCACCCCACACCTCTGGCCTGCACTCCAGCTTGTATGCATAAATAAATAAATCTAAAAAAAATAATAAAAAAGAATCACCAGGTTTGCTATTTCACATCTCAGATGAGTTTTAAAAATTTCTCTGATACATCAGTGAAAAGATTAATTCTACCTGCATCCGTTATTTTCTGTTTTCAGGATATAGTACTTTCCTCATTCTCCATAAATTCTTAAAATTATTAAGAAGTCCTCTGCAGGTTTCCTAATGAATCTCTAGATTCATGTCAGCTGTACATTTTGATTTACATACATTTAAATTACTTAAAATCAGTGAGGCAAACAGAGTCATGATCGCTAAATGCCAAGCTGTAGAAATTCAGTATTACTTCCACAAACTTTCATTTCATGTCTTAAAACAAAACAAAAACAAAAACAGAGCTAGGAGAAAAAAGTTATTCATATGCATATGTATAGAAGAATTAAGCTATGAGAGAAGTTAGAGATAGTCTCTATTTCATGAATCATCATAAATTGTGCTGCAAGGTTGTCATGTTTCAAATTTTTTAAACTTTCTTTTACCAGTGAAAATGAGACACTTAATTTTCCACTTAGGGAAACTTCCCTGGTGCACTCCTTTCAAAAAAAGGAGTTCTAGTAGCATTCTAATTGTAGCTTTCTTTAGCAGGTTGAAAAAAATGAGTATAGCTAGTTCAATCACTAAAACCATTATATGGATAAATGTAGAGAGATATTTCATGAGATTCAAAAGTGTTAGGGACTTTGGCTTTGTCCTTTATTTCTGATTAGCAAAAGTATATCCATTCCAAATATCAACAGGTGCTTTATTGGTGAACACTTGGATTTTTTTTTAAAGTAACACAAGGAGAGCATAGTACAAAATAGAATTTAAGCTATTCATCCCCAAGAGACAAATTACCTACTACACTAATTAATCAACCCTCTACTAACTTATTTAAGCTCTAACCACAGAAGTGAATATAATCATGATATTCTGTAGTCTTTAATCCTATGCATGCTTGTTATCTTGTAATATTTTTCATTAAGAAAAGAGAAGGCTTATTTCTCAGTATCACCAATGAGAAGGAACCACAAAAATGTGATTTGGTGTTAGAAGCTGTTACTGCCAATAACACAGCATATAAATTACAGAGAAATTAAAACAAAAATTTGATGAAATAATTTAAGATCCAAAGAAACTGATTTATTATAAAGGTGAACTACAGAACAATAAGTAATCTATTGACTTTTGAAGCAATGATTCACTTTTATATACTCATATGAAAATCATTGTACTTCAAATTTATACTACCAAAAGAAAAATTGTGAGTTACAGAACACATGTGAATGTGATGTGTGCAATAATTTTGTTAAAAAATCATTATGAATCCATAGGAACTAGTTTAAAAAATAGAATTTACTCAGTCTATTATTATAAAAAGATAAAAAAGACTAAAACTATTCAAAATCATGAACATTGATCTAAGATGATATACAGGAAATTTTAAATGACAAAAGGAAGCAAAAGCCATAAAATGATAGTAATCAATACAATGTAGTATTGGAAATAAGAGAATTCTAGAAATAAACCCCATATTAAGGGTTAACAGATTTGCAAAAGGTGCAAAAATACTTCAATTGAGGAAGAAAAATTATTTCAACAAATGGACCTCATCCTCAACAAATAGTGCTGGAACAAATATAGAGAAATAAAACAGTAAGACAAAACCAAACAAAAACCAAATCCTAGAAATCTAATTGAAGCTACCAATGGGGAAGGGGGGAGGATGGATAGCAAAAGGGGAAGGGGGTACAATGGTCTATGGTGGAGGACTATGGATGTCATCAGTTTGTGTCAATCAATTTTCAGTTAGGAAAACAGAAGCCAGTTATGCATCATACACAGTAAGGTGTTAAATGCTTAGACTACTGTTGTAAGAAAATGAAGGTCAGGAAAGCCGCCATTACCAAAGTCAGTCAACAGCACAGCAATGGCTCTTAGCCCCAAACCATAGCAAATTTCAACATATCTGGGAAAATTCTCTAGAAGTCTGCATCAATGATGCAGGTTTTTCCAAAAGCTCATATGAAAACTGTATTGAAGCTCACATCTTTCCAGGGGCAATAGTTTCTAGAGAATAATCACCTCTATGAATCACATAGGACTATTCACTTCAGACTGAAGTTAAAATCCATACATAAATAAATTCAGTGTAAGTTATTTCTTGATATTTCTTGAAGTTGAGGAGAACTTGGAGGTGCTGATCCTGGCTCATAAGACAACTCAGCACTGGTTATTTAGATGTTAGATAAGATTCTAATATATTCTCTTAATATAGTAAGTTCTAATATACTATATTCTCCCAAAGCAACTCAAAACATACTAATTATATGCTAGAGACACTTCTCAAATCCACTCTGACATTTATTGACACTTCTGGGCTAATTTTGAATGCTGTTTTTTCCTCCAATTTTTATTAAATAGGTAATTTAGAGTTATAAGAAAAATTGTCTCAGTTATGACTTGAAAGTGTTTTCTTATATATAAAGGATTATTCTTTCCACATATTGCAACCAGTATTTCTAAATCATAAAAGAAAAAAAAATCTTTCAAGTATGCTGAACTTTAGTAGGAAACTGCATATTAATGGTTTCATTTATAATGTCTGAGAAAAGTTGAAGAGGGCACTTTAAATCCACTGCTGCCTAATTCTTTCAATATTCTTAACAGCCCATTTATTCTTCTGTATCAAGAGAATTCCATTAATATGAATACATTAAATTATTTCACTGAAATGTTTAAAGCACTTTTAAAATAAAGGCTGACTTCAACTTTTTACAGGGATTGCAGCTGACATTGAAAAACCAGAATAGAACTGATAACAGAATACTTCACAAAACACAAATACCTTTATAACTCTCTATAATTAACAGTTTAATTGTAACCTGCACTTCAGAAGATAACCAAAACCCTACATTTAATTTGCAAATAATAATATGAACTCAAATTGCATAATGAATTATTAAAGTTGCAGAACAATAAACCATGCTTTTGCTTAATTATTGAATAATTTAAGAATAATAGCCTCATTTTATAAAATATGACAGATTTTTACGTATACTTACTAATTTAATGTCCAGAGAAAACTCAAAAGGTATGTGTTTTTCCTCATCAGATTTTTATACTGATGAGGAAACTGAATCAGAGTATGAAAATACTCTAGTGTAAAGACCAATCAGGCTGTGGAACTAAGAAGGGAGCATAGGCTGTTTGATTCTAGAACCAACTGTTCTGAAGAGTCCACTTCCACTATAAAAGCTATCAGAGTCCCTGATTCTCACTATTCACGTGAATACACAGAGAACATATTTCCAGATTGTGTCAAAATCTCATTATGATTACTCTACTGTGAAAACTACAATATTTTCTAAGAAACCTATCAAAAACTTTAGCACTTTAAGCATCTTTAGATCCTTAAGCTGATTTTAATATAAATTTATAACATGGCAATGAGTGGTAAATCGGGAAAAGATCAGGATGTGAAAAGCAGAGGAAAGAGGTAACAGAATACTAGTGATTGTGAACAGATAGATATTCCTGTGTCCTGACAGTTTACTAATGTTATCAAAAGAATTGAAAATGACTTCAAATTGGTGATTTTTTAATGAAACTGTAGCATTATCCAGCTGATATCCAGGGCAACATCAAATTATTGAAGCTCTGTAGCCTGATTAGTTGAACTCTGTGATCGTCAAAATTAACAAATTCATGCTGTTTCAATTGCTGAATTATCATTTGGCATATGTGGTAATTTCTTAGAAAATCAGAGAAATATTTTTGGGCCTCCCTGGTGGTGTAGGGCTAAGTCTCAGCACTATCAAGCTATAACCACCTGGGACCCGAGTGCCATCCTAGGCCAGGGAGCTAACCCTATGTGGCTCAGCAGACCTCTCCTGTCTCACCAGCTGCTCCCCTCAGCAGTGTATTTCAGTAGAAAATTCTGTTCTGCTCCCCACCATGTCTCTGATGAATCCCCTCACCACCCCCAACACCTCTGGCCTACACCCCAGTTCCTCTATGCATAAATAAATAAATCTTTTAAAGAAAATCAGAGAAATATTTTTATAGAACACGAGAAAAATATTTTCTTAAATTTCTTTTTGTCAGCAAAAAATAATTGCACTTTTGGTGGTATTCAAACATCTACAGCTAAAAAGCTTGAAATGATGAGCCACTTATGTATGAAGCTACTGAAGTGATAATCAACATTCTACATAGCACCCACAGATATATTTTTAATTAACTTAGCACTGCTCTATAACAATATGTAAGTTTCAAAAGTTTTTTGTTGAGGATCTACCTGTGTATGTATTATATTAAGGTTTGCACAGCACTATGACTATATGGTAAAAGATAATCTTGGTTAATTAGAACTATCAACTTTTTGTGTAACCTTTGAAATATGTGGACTAGAAATTAAAGAATTCACTGTTTCAAGGCCAATATGTAAGACAAACAAGATACACTTAGAGTGCGATTCATTTACTAAGGAAGGGGGCACAATGGTCTATGGTGGAGGACTGTGGGTTCCTTGATTGTGGGTGTGGTGTCATAATATATAATATACACCTGAAGAGCATGATCCTTTATCTCTAAATCATATACAGCATTGTAAACCAATGTTGTCTCAATAAAAAATAGATAAAAGTTTACTAATGAAATTCAATGTAGCTCTAATTATGTCTAAACTACTGATTGAGAGCAGAAAGCTCATCTTTTAGTAAAGTTAAATTATTCTGTAAATCAGGGCCTCCCTGATGACACAATGGGTTAAGTCTCAGCCTATGAGGCTATCAGTAGCCACTGCAGCATAAGTTCCATCCCCAGCCAGGGAGCTTCCCACATGGTACAGCAGACCTCTCCTGCCTCACCCACTGCTCCCCTCAGCAGTGTATTTCAGTCAGTTTGCCTGTTCTGCTCCCCACTCTGTCTCTGGTGAATCCTCTCACTACCCTGCACCTCTGGCCTACACCCCAGTTCTTGTATGCATAAATAAATCTTGTAAAAAAATTATTCTGTAAAACAGTGCATACATGTATTTACATAGTTGTCAAAATCCATAGAATGGACACCACCAAGAATGAAACCTAATGTAAATTATGAAATTTTGAATGATAATGACATTTCATTGTAGGTTTATTAATTGTAATAAATGTACCATAGTGCACTGGGATGTTGACATTGGTAAAATTATGTGTGGGGGGAAAGAGGGGTTATATAGGATCTCCCACTCAATTTTGTTGTGAACAAAAACTGTTCTTAAAATGTAAAATTTATTAATTTTGATAGTCTACTAATGGAATTGCAATACAAGTTACTTTTTTTTTTAAAGATTTATTTATTTATACATACAAGCTGGGGTACAGGCCAGAAGCGTGGGGCAGCGAGAGGGTTCACCAGAGACAGAGCGGGGAGCAGAACAGGCAGATCAGAAATACACTGCTGATCTGCCTGTTCTGCTCCCCGCTCTGTCTCTGGTGAACCCTCTCGCCGGCCCAAACCTCTGGCCTGTACCCCAGCTTGTATGTATAAATAAAATAAATCTTTAAAAAAAAAAAAAAAGAAATACACTGCTGAGGGGAGCAGTGGGCGAGGCAGGAGAGGTCTGCTGCACCATGTGGGATTCTCCCAGGCTGGGCGTCCAACTCTCATCGCCAGCTGCAGACAGCTCCACAGCGCCGCGCTCAACCGCTGAGCCACCAGGGAGGCCCACAAGTTACTTTTTTAGTGAATATTACTAAATGCCGTTTTTCTCTGTGAATTTTAAATAATAGCTTCTAAGAATTAGAAAAGACTTCCAGGGAACATTTAACTTACTCTTTGTAACTGTTGCCAATAGACATTCTGTAACAGTGGTACCTTAGGCGCCTATATAATATGCATTTATTTACCCAAATTCTAAAGTACCACAGTTTCGCAAAAAAGGGCCTCAGAATATCTGTTTTAACAAGTTTACCACATTGATTAATATGCATAGTACACTTTGGTAACCAAAGATGTGGTATAACTTCTCATTATAAATATCAATTGAGATTTAAAAAATTTAAGAGCTTTACCTATGTTTATACAATTAATTAGAAGCAAAGGCAATACTCAGCTCCCTAAATGTATAGTTTCCACTTTATATATCTGTGTTCATCTAACAGTATAACATAAACTGAAAATTGACTCATCAAGTATTTATTAAGTATAGGCTACAGTTATATGTTAGTCTATGCAGTATGTATAATATCAAAAAATGATAAAGAAACAATTACTAAGAAGTTTCTGAATTCCAGCTATACATACCAGATTGTTTTTTAAGAGATACGTAATTCTTCTGCTATCATGAAATAAACCTTTAATAACTAAGCAGAGGACTACTTATTCAACAATATTGGTAAAAAAAAAAAAAAAGACTGTAATGTATTGATTCAGTTTCCCAAATTAAAAGTCTCTTTCGAAGTGCCCATTTAGAAGTGTTCTCAAACATAATGGTGGTTTTTAATATAAGACTCTAAAACAGAATTTAAAAAAGTTAGGAATTGGAAGACCTAGAGTCTCATTCCATCTTTGTTACTTGCTACTATTTAAATGAAATTTTATTTAAATCTCCCAAGGAAGGATGTATGGACTTTTTTTTTTTTTCCCAACTGCATTTCCATCTCCCTTTAGGGAAGATGTGCTTCAAATCATGCCTGGACCTGGCTCCGAATTTTACAGTACTCTGTTAGTACACAATTAACTAAAGTACTGTTGCTTCGGATGAATCTTTTCCTTCCAAATGTTCGGGTAGTAAATAATAATAATAATAATAATAATAATAATAATAATAATAATAATGAGGTGGATATTTTATTCCATCTTTATGAGTTTAGGAAATTAAAAAAATCTACATATTTCCCCCTGGAGAACCCGTATTTTCCCACAGTGCTCTTTTTAAACATTATTTTATTGAGGTAACATTGTTTCACAGCACTATAACTCAGAGGCACAGGTTAACACCTCTTCAGATGTTTGTTACCAGCCACTCCCACCACCAAGGCACTTGCCTCCACCATAGTCCACTGGGACCCTTTGCACGTAGCTCTCGACCTTCCCCCACCCCCACTGGTGATATTAATTTTACTGGCAGATTTTTAGGTTCTGTTGCTGATTCGTTTTGACTGACCCTTTGTTTTGTTTCTCTATATTTCACACATAGGTAAAACCATCCCGTATTTACCTTTTTCCTTCAGACTAATTTCAGTTAGAACACTCTCCTCCAGTTCCATTGCTATTGATGCAGGAGGCAAGAATTCATCTTTCCCGGCTCCCTGGTGGTGCAGCCAGCCACTGCAGCATGGGGATAGCATGGGTTCATCCCTGGCCAGGGAGCTGACCCACATGGCGCAGCAGACCTCTCCTGTCTCACCTCAGCAGTGTATTTCAGTAATTCTGCCTGCTCTATCCCTACTCTGTCTCTGGTGAGTCCTCTCACCCACCGCACCTCTGGCCTAGACTCTAGTTCTTGTATGCATAAATAAATAAAATAAATCTTTAAAAAATTCATCTTTCTTTATAGTTGAGATATTTTCCATTGTGTATAGGTATCACATCTCAGTCCACTCATCTGTTCTGGGATCTTGTGTTGTTTTTATAGTTTGGTTAGTATAAATAGTGCTGCAGTGAACATAAGAGTACCCATATCCCTATGAATTAGTGTTTTTGTATTCTCCAGGTACATAACTAGGAGTGGAATTGCTGGATCATATGGTAACTATTTTTATTTATTATTTTTTTAAGTTTTATTTTTATTTATTTATGCATACAAGAACTGGGGGGTAGGTCAGAGGTGCAGGGGGTGAGAGGATTCCCCAGAGACAGTGGGGAGCAGAACAGGTGGATCTACTGAAATACATTGCTGAGGGGAGCAGCGGGTGAGACAGGAGAGGTCTGCTGCGCCATGTGGGTAAGTTCCCTGGTCAGTGATCGAACCCACTCTGCAGGGGCTGGTGATAGCTTGATAGCACTGAGACTTTAAATCCTGTGCCACCAAGGAGGTCCTGGTAACTATTTTTAACATATGAGAAAATTCCATTTTTCCATAAGGGAGTCACCAGTTTACAAGAGATTCTCACCAATAGTTTGCAAGTGTCTCTCTTTCTCCATATCTTTGACAATAACTTGTTACTGTAATTTTTGGTATGGGCCACCCTCACAGGTGTGTGTCATATCCAATTGGGGTTTTTATTTGCATTTCCCTGACAAGGAATGATGAACATTTTTGCATGTGCCTGTTGGCAATCTGTATTATTATTATTATTACTATTATTATTATTATTATTATTATTATTTTAGGAGGAGTCGTACAGCCTCTGTGCCTACAAATATGGTGTTGGTCTGGAGTTTGAGTGGGGGTGGGGAGGAAGGACATGTGACTCCACAGATACTCTAAAGTCAGTTCAAGGGTCCCTGGAGAGAAGGCTGTGAACCTATATGCCTGGATGACCTGCCCTCTCTAACTATAATGGAACAGCTGGAGATCACATTGGGGGTAGATAGGTATCTCTCTGGATTCCCCGGACCAGCACAGACAACCCTAGCAGTCAAGAGATTGCATGGAGAATAGATAAGTTCTCCCCACTACTGAAACCAGCTACCAGCTGCGAGGATAGCCTTTGTTGTTGAGAGGGCTATGCTCTGTCTGAGAGGTGTGCACTCTCCAGCTCTGGCAGCTTCTCCAGGAATATCCCAGGGCCCTTTGGGAGAAGGGTGGGTATTTTTCCTAGTTTATGATCACAGTTGCCTCACTTACTATTGCTCATTTTCTTTGCGCTCTTCCAGTGGTTCCTGTCCCTTTTTTCTGCAAGACACTGGTCCTCACTTCCTGTAAGCTCCAGATATGACTCCTCCCTCCGCATATTGATCCTTCAAGGTCCTTAAAGGAAGCAAGGACTTAAGCACCCTGTCTGTTCTAAGCAGTTATCCTCCATATGGTTTTCCTCTTAGGAGCAACTTAAAAGTTATTTTTCAAATAATCAATAAATAATTAGGTGTAGTTAACCACTAGAAACCTAAGAGAGCAATAGTGATAATTAGGTAAGATCTCTAATATAAGTCAGTTTAGTTCTAACCCCTAATGTTTCTGACTTACATCCTGAATAAGATGGATTTTTTTCTAGTAAAACAAACATTATTTGACTTCCATAAAATATGTTCATTTTTCTAAATACCAATCTTTAATTACATGTTTATATAATATCTGTAAAAATTACTCTTAAGAAAAATACCTTGAAAAATAATTTTTAAAATGACTATAGATAGCGTAGGAAAAATTATTTGGTAAAATTCAACCATATTATAATAAAAGCTAAATTCCCAGGTAAAATTTCAGGTATTTGATTCAATACAGTGGGGCATATCACACTGAAATGTAACATAACTGATAATGTTATAAATGAACTGTTCTGGCAATACAGTAGTGTGAGAAGAAGGAATGTATGTCTTTACTGAATGTTTCTTTTATTCTATACCTGCTAATACTGGGGTTTCCTCTTACTCTCATGTAATAGCTCAGACTTCTGGGATTACCTCTTGAGAAAAATCCAGGGATGAGACTAACAGAGTCTCCAAACAGAATACAGCAATTCAAATTGGAGTCACACGGCTATCAAACAAATCAGTCCTGGAATTCAATATACCTGTAAATTTTCACAACACATTAACTACTCCCAAAGCTAGTTCCCTCATCATATGTAATTTTAGAGGTTGAGCAAGGAAGATAACTTCTTTCAAATCACTAGAGGTACATTTCACCACACAAAAGCATTACTAGTTCACCTCTTGACCTAAGAATGAAAATAGTTTGCAAAAGCAGTCAATTTTTAAAACTTTAATACTTGGAGCAAATTTGACTTCCTTGTTCATGCCCCAAAGCTCACTTTTAATTATGGGCCTTGAGAAACTGTACCGGGCAAAGCTGAATTAGCAATCTCCTCCCTAGATTCACTGTGTGGTATAATTCCCAATCCTTACTTTACTGGCTCCACATACAATGGAAAATCTTGTGGAAAATTCCTCTTTGTTTAAGCACAGTACAGCTAGCTTTCCTCTTCTGTCATGCATCAGAACTCGTTTCCATAGCAGCCACTTTGGGGAATGAAAGGGATTTACATGATACCCCTTCTGTAGGTGTGAATCTAAAGAATAAGGCATTAATTTTCATTTGTATAAGAACAAGGACTGCTTGGATACATTTTCTGTAAAGACAGGGACTATGATCTCTTTGTATAACAAAGAGTTAAGCTATTTCATTGAGAATGAAATGCTAGAATGCCAGAGCTTTGTTCAGGTTCACGTCTTTCCCTGCCAAAATGACAATCCTAGGAGGACAACCATGAGTCTACAAAGGGGCATCTCCTTGATACCAAAACCAAAAAAATAAACAACAACAACAAAACACCAAAAATAAAACAAAAAAAGAAAAAGAAAACTGCAGACCATTTTCCTTGATAAATATTAATGCCAAAATTCTCAACGAAATTTGGGCAAACTTAATTTCAATAATGCATTAAAAAGAATATACACCATGAATTGGTGGTGGGCTACCCAAGGGGAATACAAAATGTAAAAGACATAAATAACAATAAAAATATATATTTATATAAAAAAAAAAGAATATATACCATGACCAAGTAGGATTATTACAGGGACACAAGTTTAGTTAAACACTGGAAAATAATCAATGTGATTCACCACAAAAACAAAATGAAAGATAAAAATCATATACTTACATCAATATTTTCCAAGAAATCATTTTTCTGATCATTCATTTTTGACAAAAACCATGAAAAAATGGGAATGGATGGACCATGTCTCAACATAATAACCATATATCATTAACCCCAGAGGTAAATTCATTCTAAATGGTGAAAAATTTTAAGTTTTTCTTCTAAGATCAGAAACAGGAAAATTATTCCACTAGTAACATTATTATTCAACATAGCTTTGGAAGTCCCAGCTAGAGCAACTAGGCAAGAGAAGGATATACAAGTGTTACAAGGCAGGGAGCGGGACACCCCCAGAACCCCCAAGCCTGTCCATTCTAAATAGGTTCTGCCATCCACCACATCAGGACAAAACATATAAGACCTTAAGTGGAAAAGAAATTTTAATACAATTAGTGTGATAATACAGAAAAGACAAAGAATATAGTTTCTAAACTAAGCACCCAAAGTTACCCATCACCTCGTGGGCAAAAGTCCACCCAAATGGGACTGGCCCAAGACAAGGCCCGAAAGCCTGCCATGAGTCTAAAACACCTTTTGGCAGGGACATATAGAAAAGGGTCAGAAACAGTCAGACAATTCTGTGAGGAAAAGAGCAAAATCAAAATCAAGATCAACGTTGCCATCGTTACCTCCCCACAGGTCTTTCACCCACATCTGTCTCAATCAGTCCAGGCCAGTGCAGCTTCTTCACATGTCTCTCTGCTCCTTGTGCCTCTTCTGGCTCTCCATCCTGCTTTCTTCCTTCTTCCTCCTCTCTCCTCTATTTCTCCTTCTCCTCCAGCTTCTTATCTCTCCTGCTCAGCTCCACCTTCCCTTGGGTGGGGCAGGGAACCTGGGACACTCCCCTTTCCTGAGGACCACCCTCTTATAATAGGAATCCAAACTGGGAAAGAAGTAAAACTACCATTTTTTGCAGATGACATTATAGTGGCTATAGAAAACTCTAAAGCCTCCACTAAAAAACCTAACTGAAACAATCGATCAGTTCACAAAATGTCAGGTCACAATATCAATATGAAAATATTAGTTGCCTTCCTATACGCAAACAATAGGAAGAAATCAAGAAAATAATCCAATTTGTGATTGCATCAAAAAGAAGTGAATACCTAGGAGTAAACTTAACAGAAGAGGTGAAGGAACTATACCATTAAAAACTGTAAAGCTTTGTTAAAAAAATATAGAAGACACAAGAAGTTGGAAAGTTATTCCCTGCTAATGGATCAAAAGAATTGATATTGGGTTTTTTTTTTGTTTTGTTTTGGTTTGTTTGTATTTTGAAGATTTATTTTTATTTATTTATGCATATAAGAACTGGGGTATAGGCCAGAGGTGCAGGGGATGGGAGGATTCACCAGCGACAAAGTGGGGAGCAGAACATTTACTGAAATACACTGCTGAGGGGAGCAGCGGGCGAGTCGGGAGAGGTCCACTGAGCCATGTGGGTAAGCTCCTCCAGGGATCAAACTCATGCTGCAGTGGTTGGTAATAGCTTGATAGCAATGAGACTCTAACCTCTGTGCCACCAGGGCAGCCCAGAAGAATTAATATTGTTAAAATGTTCATTTTGCCCAATACAGATTCAATGCAATCCCTAACAAATTTTCAAGGCATTCTTCAAAAAAAAGGAAAATTACTGAACTTCATATTGATCCACAACAGACACTGAAAAGCCAAAACAATGATGACCATTAAATGGAAGAATGGTGGTATCATACTCCCATACTTGAAACTACACTACAAAGCTGAAATAATCAAAATGCTATGATTTTGAAACAAAAATCGACCAAACCAAAGGAATAGAACTGAGAGCCCAAAATTAAACCCACGCCAATACGGTTGATTAGTCTATGACACAGGTGCCAAGAGTATATAATGGAGAAAGGAAAACTTCTTTAATAAATGTGGAGGAAACTGAGAGCTATATGCAGAAAATGAAAGTTTCCCACTAAATCGTACCACACATAAAATTAACTCAAAATGGATGTTAGACCAGGAACCATAGAAGAAAGCATAGGTGAAACACTACATGACAGATTCTTCAGTAATTTCTTGGTGAATTCATCTCCAACAGCAAGAAAAAAAAAAGAATAGATGAAAATTTGGGACACATAAACTAAAAAGCTTCTGTACAGAAAACAAATATATCACTAAATCAAAAAACATCCTACTGAATGGAGAAAACATATGTACATACATCTGAGAAGGGACTTATATTCAAGATCTACAGAGAGATCAAACAACTCAAGAAAACAAATAATCCGATAAAAAAAAATGGGAAGAGAGCCAAGTAGGCTTTTCTCCAAATGAAGACATACATATTTTCAACAGGCAAATATGAAATAAACGCTAATCATCATTTATCAGGGGAATGCAAATCAAAACTACAATGTGGTAGTACCTCAGACTTGTGAGAATGGTCCATATAAAAAAATATTTAAGAAAAAGAAAAAAAATGTGTGGATATGAGAAAAATGAACCCTCAAAATGCTGTTGGTAGGATTGTAAATTGTTCCGGCTCCCATAGAAAGTATCATGGAAGTTTCTTAAATTTTTAAAAATGTATCTACCATATGACCCATAAAGTTAACTTGCAAGTATCTACCTGAAGATTGCAAAAAAAATTTATTTGAAGGGATACATGAACTCATATTTTCTTTGTAGCACTATTTATAATAGTCAAACTATAGAAGCAACCTAAGTGCCCAAGGACAGATAGGTGGATTAGGAAGATGTGGTATATACATACAATGGAACACTACTCAACTATTGAAAAAAAATAAAGACTTGCTATATGCGAAAACATAGATGGAACTGGAGGGGTCTATACTAAGAGAAAGAAATCAGTAAGGGAAAGATGATATCATTTATATGTGAAATATAGAAAAACAAACAAAAAGGGTCAGATAAAGCCAAACCAATACCAAATTCCAGTACCTGACTGTAGAATTGAATCTATGGGAAGGGGGGATTTCAGAAAGGAGAACAAAGTGGGGTACGTACAATGGACTATGGTAGAGGAATATGGGTGCCTTGGGTGTGAATGTGGTATGCTATTAACTCCTGAAGGGGTTGATCCTATGTACACGTCTAGATCATGTACAATGTTGTAAACCAAAGTTACCTCAATACATTTTTTAATAGTATGATTGACAAAGCTCTAGACAAATTGAGTAAAGAAGGAAAGAAGAGTTAGGAGTAAGTACAGTACTAATTAAGAAAGAAACCATAGGATAGGTGGATTACACAAACATTAAAAGTATAATAAGATATGCTAGCTTCTTACTGTAATAAATCATCACAAAATTATTGACTAAAACCAATAAAAATCATTTTTACTAAGGTTTTGGAGGTCAGAAGTCCTTAAGTCATGTAGTCAGGGTCATTGCTGCATTTCTTTGGTGTCTAATTCGGTGTTTACTTTGCCTTCTCTCCCTTAGTCTCTGTCATCTTATCACCACTAATTTTAACACCCTTGTCTTTCTCGTTCTCTTAAAAGGACCCTTATGATCACAGTGGGCCCAACTGGAAAATTTAGGATAACCTCTCTACCTCCAAAGCCTGAATTTAGGCACTACTTGTAATGTAAATTTTGTCATATGAGGTAACATATGTACAGTTTGGAAATTAGGACACAGACATTTGAGTGAGAGTGAGCTTTTTTTGTTTGTTTGTTTATTTCATAAGACATTCCCCAAACAATTCTATGCCCATAAATTTAACAAACAGTTGAAATTGACTAGTTCTACATGAGACACAAATTAAAAAACTTGCTCATAATATACAGATTAAAAAACTTGCTCAGAATATAGATATACAGATAACCCGAATAGACCTACATCTACTTAAAAAATTAACTTTCTTGTAAGAATTTTGCTATAAAAGTGCTTCAAAGAATTTCCAAGAATAAATATTTCAAATATTTAAGAAAGAATAATGCAACATCTTTGCACAATAATTTTCTACTTTTGTTAAAGATTTATTTATTTATGCATACAAGCTGGGGTATAGACCAGAGGTGTGGGGTGGCGAGAGGGTTCACCAGAGAGACTGGGGAGAAGAACAGGCAGAGCTACTGAAATACACTGCTGAGGGAAGCAACAGTCAAGGTAGGAGAGGTCTGCTGCGCCATGTGTGAATCTCCCGAATTTCCCTGGGCAGGGCATGAACTCGCGCCACAGCTGCTGACAGCTCCACAGCACTGCGCTTAACCTGCTGCGCCACCAGGGAGGCCCTGCACAATAATTTTCAAAAAATAAAAGAGAAGGGTATATTTTTTAATAAATTTTAGGCTAGCATTATATGGATATGAAAATCAACACAAACTGCAAAACCGGGAAACTATACAGTAGAAGTACATGGAACATGGACTCAAAACCCTTATAAAATAACATATCTAGGGCCTTCCTAGTGGCACAGGGTTAAGTCACAGAACTATGGAGCTATCCAGAGCCACTGCAGCACAAATCCAATCCCAGGCCAGGGAGCTTCCCACATAGCACAGCAGTCCTCTCCTGTTTCGCCCACTGCTCCCCTCAGCAGTGTATTTAGTCAATCTGCCTGTTCTGCTCCCCATTCTTGTCTCTAGTGAATCCTCTCACTATCCCACACCTCTGGCCTACACCCCAGCTCTCCTATACATAAATAAGTCTTTTAAAAAATAAAATATCTGTTGTAGAAACATATAAAAAAGGTAATTAAAAAACAGCATTTCTGGGCCTCCCTGGTGGCGAGGGTTAAATTCAGCACTATCAAGTGATCTCCAGTCACTGCACCATGAGTTCAATCCCCAGTCAGGAAGCTAACCCACCTGGCACAGCAGACCTCTCCTGTCTCACCTGCTGCTCCTCTCAGCAGTGCATTAAATGGAAAAAATTTGAAAGGAAAATGGTGAACCCTCCATATTAAAGGAGACATTAATCTGATCAGTTGAGTTTTATTTATGTGTCATCCTCTATCAATATGGGTTTAACTCATAAATTTGATACTATAAGTGATGAATGGAAATTAGCAAAATGAAGGTGAGAGAATTTCATCTTCCTTTCAAAATTTTTCCATTTAACATTTTTCCTAATATTGTTCACTTTCCCCATTAATTATGGAGGTGTGCTAACTTAATTTCACAAAAATCAAACATTTCTGGTGCCACATATATTTTGGCTGTTCCATCCAAATGCAGATATTCAAATTCTTTTGATATTATCCCCATGCAGTTCTTCATATACTCATCATTAGCATAATCTTCCTAAAGCACAGTTTCTATCATCATCACTTCTACCTTTGGTTGGATCCTAATGTCCACCCACTACTCCCATCTCCATATATTTATGTTGTCACTTTCTCTTCTGAAAACATTTGCTAATGTGGTTTTAGGGCTAATACCTTGTTTCTACTATTGAAGTTTCTTTTTAGTGAAGGAAAAGTAAAATGTCATCATCTCCATGAAGCTACTGTGGATATTAATCAGAAGTAATATCATTTCGCCTTGCACCTAAACAATACTTGATGGAAGAAGTATTGTTTTTGCACCCATGTTATTGTCCCTATTAATTCTAAGCTTCATGTTTGGGCACTATTATATCCACATCACCTAGAAGAGTAACTTAAACACATAAAATGCATTAAGATAAATATATTTTAGTAAGGAATCTTTGCTTATGGAGCTTTATTATAGTGGTTTCATAACTGTTTGCTTTTTGCTTTTTTGTATGGAAATGTTGATTATTTCAGATGCTTTTATGTGAAAGAGAAAACATCATCATTCCAGTGATACACTGTGGGGAATCTTAAACTAACAAAGAATATCAATGTTATTTTTAAGGCTGATTTTCCACCTCTCCTGTTCTTTCTTTATATGTTAACATGACTAAATAAATAGTAAATTCTGGCACTTAGCAATGTAGCTCAGGCATTCAATTTTGCCTTGTATTCTGGAGCCCTTTGCTTTAATTCCAGTTTTGTTGCCAAAAAAGCTGTATGATATGGAGCTGTCATTCTGCTGCTTTCTCTTTTTAATGTAAGGGACTGGGCTATATTTAACCCAATTAATTTCAAACTCAAAATCCTACACTTAATTTTTAGTTGTTAATAGCATATTTAAATTTCCAACTTAAATCAAACTCTCAAGAGTTCATCTAAAACTCAACTAAGAATACAATAACATATGGTAAGTCAAAGGAGTCTCCACTATCAGGCCAAAAGGCAGAGTAGTTTATCATAATCAAAGTGAAGTCTGCAATCTTTTTCCAGTTGGGTGGAAGCCACCAAATAAACTGATCTTGCTCAGCCTTGGCCAGTGCTGAGTCAGGCCTTAAATGCAGCTAGCAAGTACCAATGCACATATAAGTTATGATTTAGACCTAGTACAACCATTATATGCCTTTGAAAGTGATGACTAGGAGCCATTTCAAGAGGCCAATGCAATTCATTCCTTGAAGAGCTTACAAAGCAAAATTTAATGTCCTTTACATTCAGTCTCTGTTGAAACTGAGTTTTACATCTACGTACAATTAGAATCAAATCTGTGATTTTTCTTATAATGGCCACCTATTCTGGGAGGAATACAGTGTCACTTATTTAGAGATGAGAAGAATTTGATTATTTAAAAAAAAAATAACAAAAACATTTAGGTACCCATTGCAAGCTTTCCAAACTTATTTATAACAAACAGGTTGTGTATACTTGGCTGTAAGATGCCAGATTTTGGGGAGTGTGAAATACGTCCTGACAGTTTAATTGAAATAACTATTGAGCATGAAAGAAAAGCACCTGTTGCTGAGGCAAATAAACAACAAAAATCCCTGTTGAATTTTTTAGACAAAGTAGGGGAAATTGGAAGGGCTCGTTTCCTAATGATAATGCATGAATGAATCAAGTGGGAGAATTGTTATCATAAGTTAGGTATCAAGTATTGCTGTTGAAATTTATCGGGGTCTCATCCTCAGTGGCTTCATTTGCCTATCTTACAGAATGTTCTAAGAATCCACCAAGACAATAGACTACAAAGCTTATGCAACCTATGACACCAGTCATAAAACATAAAATGCCTTTGGGAGATTTATAGATATAAGATTTCAAGTAAGTATCTGAATTTATGCTCTCTTTAGAAAATCTTGGACATCAAGAGTCCTTGTGTTTTCTTTTTCCTGCATGGCAAAACTTTACTGCAGCTGAGTAATTGGTTCAGCACTTTAGCACAAGTTTTGCAGTATCCCATCCTCCTGAGCACAGTCCAGCTTAAGTTTTGTGTTATTATTTCCATTTAAAATAATAATGTACCATGCAAGTGGCAACAGAGTTTTGAAAATCTTAGAATATCTTATTACAGATTACTAGACAAAAAAAAATCTCAAATATAAGGGAAATGAAAGCCATAAATTTAATATTATATGAAATAGAATTCAGTATTAAAGGCATTCAAAAAATAAAATAAGGGCATGTAATACTGAGACAAAAGAATTGAACAAAAATACTCAAATGTGAAACTCTTGAACCAAATAGGATTGTAATTACAAATTGTAAAATATACAATTCCAAATGATTTTAAATCTCTTTTATCTGTTAGGTAAAATGAATAGAAAAACTAAGGAAAATATTGAGAATATAAAAACTATAGCAAATTAGCATTTATAAGCATAAATGAGATTTTATGTTCACTAAAATGAAGACATTCATATTTTTATGTGGTAAACACTCAAAATATATGACATAGTTTTGTTACATGCATATTTGGGATATAACACACCAAAAATATGTTGTTCATCTGAAATTATATATTACTGGGTTTCTGTCTTTTTGTTTATACAATATTGTGAATCAGTTTTAAGGAAATTTCACTTGTTACATTAAAGCAGAATTTTATATATGACAATATAAAAATAAGATAATATAGAAATTGCTGCCAAAATAATCAAACAAATCAAATTCAGTATCAATTGAACATTTAGAAGTGGTACCCTAAAATTCAAACAGCTAAAGTAAGCATATAATGAAAAAAAATTCTATGAGATTATTTTGAACTGAATATGTAAAAGCAATATATTATAGTCTAGAATCTTTGCTATACAAAGCACACATTATGTAACAGCAAAATCTCCATTGCATGGAAGCTTTTCAGATATGCAGAAATTAACGTTCATCTCAAGTGGGAAAATCTGTATCTGCATTTAACATGATCTTCAGATGTGTCCTGGATATGTGAAAATTTGAGAAACACTGCAGTAGACAACATAGTCAATTTCTACTTAAATATAAGTAATCATGTTTTCAAAGAATTTAATTCTCAGAAAATAAAATACTTTTAAAATGTATGTAGGTATTTCTATAAAACAACATAAAAATAAATTTTGAAGAAGGAATGACAGAGTAAATATAATGCAGAAGTAATTCTAACCCCGGTGGCACAAGGGGTTTAGTCACAGCACTATGATGTTATCCAGAGCCACTATAGCACGAGTTTGATCCCCAGCCAGGGAGGTTCCCACATGTCGCAGCAGACCTCTCCTGCCTTGGCCACTGCTCCCCTTAGCACTGTATTTCAGTCAATCTGCCTGTTCTGCTCCCAGCTCTATCTCTGGTGAATCCTCTCACAACCCTTCACACTTCTGGCCTACACCCCAGCCTGTATGCATAAATAAATCTTAAAAAAAAAATTATCACCAATTATTAAAAAGATTTAACAAGGTCTTTAAAAGTAAAATAGCACCAAATTACATCAAACATTTATAACATAAATACGCTTTAGAAGTAAAAAGTGGGTAAACTTGTCTATTGAAATAATTTAATGTATAACTATTTTACTGAAAAATTATGAAAACTGACAAGAAATCTGAATTTTTTTCAAAACATATAATCAGATTAAATATAAAACATTTGTATTATCATATTGCAAGGCAGAGACACCTTGAATTATAAAAAAAATTCACGCAATGATTTAGGTTGATAGAGAAAAAGTTAGTTCCCTGCTTTAGTCCATCTTTTCTTCATTTTCCCCTTATTTACTTTCCTTTCCATTTCCTTTCCTTTTAACCCTTTTTATCTTTACTACTGTCCCCCCTTATCCCTTTTATTAACTTCTGATTTAAAGGAAAACTATAAATATTACTTGAAGACTGTAGAATCAAAAAGGTTGATTTAGAGAGAATTTTAAAACTTTATGGTGTGACATTTCAAACACAAACTTAAGAAAAATTATATTGGGGCCTCCTTGGTGGCGCAATGGGTTAAGCACAGCACTATGAAACTATCCAGAGACACTGCAGCACAAGTTTGATCCCCGGCCAGGGAGATTCCCACATGGCGCAGCAGACCTCTCCTGCCTCGCCCATTGCTCCCCTCAGCAGTGTATTTCAGTTGATCTGCCCTGTTCTGCTACCCACTCTCTCTCTCTGGTGAATCCTCTCACCACCCCACACCTCTGGCCTATACCCCAGCTTGTATGCATAAATAAATAAATCTTTTAAAAAAGGAAAAATTATATTGTAATTTTAAGTAGGTTCAATTAGAGAAATTTTCTTTTTTAGATAAGACCCTGATATGGGGTAGGGATGAACTGTCAGAACACATAAAGGAAAGGTGAACACTTATATCTTTCTCTGGTCCCTTTATATTGTCAAGAAATATTTGACCTGAGCAAGCTGCAAGAGAAATTAATCATTATGTCCTTTTTAAACAGGCTATGAATCACACTCAGGAAACCTATTCAGTCTTATTCTCACAGAAACCAAAATGGCACAAACTTGATTCTGTTTAAAAAGTATGAACATGGTCATTTCCTTTACGTGATTTCCTTTGATTGGGAGCAAAATATCATAGTGACCAAAAAAAGCTCAAAAAGTAGAAGAGTTAAAAGAGAGCGCAGAGAGGAAAAAAACAAAAAGAAGACACTTTTACAGAAAAATTGATCTTTGGTATAAGAGCAGTCTTGGAAAATAGATTTAAACTGAAATAATTTCTTGTTCCTTCAACCAATCATTCACACGTGCCAGTGTGCATACAAGAAATAAAACAGAAACCATAAACAGAAACCACCAGTGCTGATATGTCTAGGAATTATAAATGAAAACACACCTGTTTCCTATGATCTTTTCATCTACTTTAGTCAAGGCTAAGATTTAAATCCTTCAATATTCTCCATCAAATACTTTTTTACTCCACTTTTTGGTTAAGTAGGAATGACAGAGAAAGGAAGTTCTGTTTACTAGAAATGGGTTACTATTCAAAATAGCTTTCATAAACCCAAAGCTAATGTTTAGTAGAAGACAATTCAACTTGTAGTTTTGACTGTATTAATTGGTCCCTTTACTCAATGGAAAATGTGAACTTCAAATCTCATAGGCAAAATAAGGCATATCTAATTTTTTTTGTTAACACAACTTTAGAAGAGCTATTAATCTCTTTCAACCTCAGTTTTCTGTCTGCAAGGAGGGGGGAGATAATATTTTCAGTTGCACAAAGTTTTTATGAATCTTTAATGAAATAAGTATAAAAGTATATAGACCACCTAGGATATCAAACACATTGAATAAAATTTTCATATTTAATAAAAGAATGATTAATGATTTTAATAAATTTAATTTTAATTATTAAAGTGCAAAAAATAGAGAAAAGTTGGAAGAGCATTATCATTTTTCAAATTCCTGTTGCTCAAAACCTTGCTTTCAGGTTTATCATTACTTTTTTTTTAATAAAAGTAATATATGTTCATACAAAATTCCAACAATGTAGAAAAGAAAGTATAATTATAAAATAAAAACAATATATACTGCAAACAGAAATTGTCACCACTTATTTTAGATGAACCTTATTACAAAAAAAGATAGAAATAGGAGGTTACATGGTTTGAAAGAGGTTGGTTACATTTAAAATCTAGATCAGCTAGCAGCTGAGCCTGGGGGATCACTTTAAGAAAAGTTTATTCTCAATTTGTGACCTCTAAGGAAATCTGGCCTTATATTTATGATTATTATTATTATTATTTCACACTGTAGTATAGCTATTGGTGACACTGATATCAATTCTTGCATTTGGTTTATAGCCCACTAATTTGATTACTTGTGTTGTTTTTATTTTATGCCTTAATCTTAAACCTTTTTCTATCTTTAAATTAGTTTTCTTTTTATAGTCAAAAAGTCCAGTTCTCTTAAAACTTAAATACTTTCTGAGCTAGTTCATAATAACATCATCTATATATATTAATCACTAGGACAATAATACATCTTATTTCAGTGCAATTTGATGAAAGATAAGTATAGAAAAGTTGGAAAGGAGGCGCCAGGAGGCCAGAAACCTGGCTCTCAAATAATACCAGGAGCCGGAGGTGGGAGCAGAAGTGAACAACACAGTGGTTAAACCAGCTGTAGCAACTAAAAATCCTCAGGCGCGAAGGCACAGACCCAAGCAGGCGTCAGATGCTGTCAACGTCATAGGACGCAGACCGAAAGTAAAGATATGTGAGGGCCATTGTAGAGTTCCTGGTGCCTTTCAAAATTCTACAGTTACCCAAAATCAACAGCAAACAGGCCACTCCACAAAGGAGTGAGCCCCTCCCAAAGAGAAGATGACTGCATCCGTGCAAGCTCTGCACAGGCCACAGGTGCGGGGCAGCAGCCACAGGTGCGGGGCAGCAGCCCTTCTGCCCACGCAGGTGCTTCTTTTTGTCAACTCTCTCCTTCTGTAGGGCAGCGGCCCCCTGCCTGCCTGCAACCTGTACCACAACGGGGATTTTCTGCACTGAACTCCCTCAGCAGAGGCAGCTCTCCTCCAGGATGCCCGCCTATGACCATACAGGTCTCTTAGCAAACCTGTCCCTTTCGGGGCAACTCTTCCTGCCCACTTGCGTCTGTGCAAGGGTCCTTTATCCCTCTCTCCCTTCCATAATAAAACTGCCCTTTTGGATGCAACTAATGTCTCTGTGCCGTGGAGAAACTTACCGGTGCCAGGGAGTTCAGGTGAAACTTTTACCAGAGTGAACCCAAGGACCCCACTTTCCAAACGCAACAACTCCAAAAATGACTTCAAAATTGATACAGGGCAGCAAGGGGCATTAAAACGAGCCAAGGACACTGCCAAATAGCTTACCGGTCACTGAGTTCTACACCCGCATGCACAATTGCAAGATTACTCAGGCTCAGAGAATAACAATGGGATTTATTTAACAAACCAAGGAAAAAAAATAGAGTGACTGAGGCCAAAAATGGTCGCTTACCTCACCCGAAGCAGTGTCCAGTGTTTTCAAGTCCTAAACAAAAGTAGCTAAAACAGTGTCTTCCCGCCAAGGAGGATGGACGAGCTCCTCTCCAGAACAGGCCACGCTCCCAAGTTGGCATCTTCCCGCCCCTATGCACCTGGAGCACGTGGCAGTCAGACTATAGGCTGGGAAACTCACGAAAATAGCAGAAGACACAACAGGAGATGTTCCCTGGAGCTGCTGAGAGGCCCCAGTGCAGCACCAGACAATCAACACTCAAAACAGCAGCTGCAGCAGCCAAATGACCCAACAAACGGCCACACTCACACAGCTCATGAAGGCGCCCTGCTCTGGGACCCCAACTTCCCTACCAGGCTGTACCAGCAGCAAAACTAGGAACAGTTTCAGTTGCTCAGCTACTTGTAGAGCATCCGAACTTTTCTTCTCTGAGGCTGGCTGCACATCCCGCACATCTGTCAGAAGCTTGCAATAGCCTCCTGGAAGATCGGCACGGTGGCGGCAGAAATCGCTGACCCCAGAATCCCTGATGATCTGAAATGCTGAAATCCTGAAAACTGAATCCTGGGGGCTGTTTCTGCAGTCCCTTCTATTTCTCATCAGAGTCTCCATCCACACTGGTACTTTGTTCATATTTCTTCTGGGGCTATCAATCTTCCCTAGGAGCCCCCTCCAGGGATGCCACCTGTAACAGTCTTTAGATTCAGCCACAGGTTACACAATGAATATGTCATTATTCAGTGCAATGAATAATATCTTCTCAACATTGTATATAGCAGATAAAAAATACACATTTCTCAAAAATCCCATATTTTAGTATCTACTACCACGTTGTTGTGTTTCTATAAAACCTATGTAATTGTTCTTCACATTTCTAGAGATGATAGAATATCTCTTATCCCCTTTGGTCGAGGTTTTATGCTAAGATTTGCTATCTGACCACTGATTATCTGCAGAAGTCATGTTCTGCATAGAAACAGAAGATTCGTCTGATTAGGGTACTTTATATATTTCATCACAGATAAACTAGTTTGATCAAAATGATGATGGTTGAAATCATAATCTAATAGCTACTACAGCACAAACACACAGGGTGTGTGTTTGTGTGTGTGTGTGTGCGCGCGCGTGCGTGCACCCTTGATCATCCTACACACTCTTTTAATCATACTGTAGGGTTTAGAATTGTAAGGAATCTAATGCAAACAAATCAACTCCTCTCACTGCACATATAAGAAAATTGAGGTACAAATAAATACCTTTCTTGTGAGTAAGGGCCATGGTTAGTGACAGGACTGTGGTAAAATAGAATGATAATATTGACATCTAATCAACCCTCCTCCTCATTCTTATTTTATTTACCTTAGTCATTTTCTTTCCTTTTCTTTAGACCCAGGAAAAACTCCTCTTAATAGGAAGTTATTTTCTGATTGACCACCATGAACTGTGCTAGTGCTACTTTCTCATGTAGCTCTATTTATCAAAATGAATTGGGCTAGAGTCAGGAAGTGGACTCCAGTGGCTAGTTCCTTGCCTTGGTGAAGAAAGAATTCAATGTTGAAATCAAAGTTAGAAGAGTTAAGAAATTTATAGTCAGGTATGGAGAAAAGGAAAGCTCTCCGAACAGAAAGGGGACCAAAGTGGGTTGCCGTTTGGGGGCAAGAAGTAAGGACTTATATATTTTGTTTGAAATGGAAGATGGTGTGTGTGTGTGTGTGTGTGTGTGTGTGTGTGTGTGTGTGTGTGTGTGTACACACAATGGACTACAAAAGTCTAGTTTTTATCCACCACCATACAATCGACTGCCTTTACCCTTTTCACCCACTCCAGCTTCCCTTCCAGAAGACAAAATTATGTTCTCTGGATCAGTATTTTGTTTTGTTTGTTTGCCTTGTTTCTCTATTTTGTAAATGAATGATATCACATGGTATTTGTCTTTCTCCATCTGGTTTATTTAACATAATATATTCTAGGTTCATTCATGTTGTTGCAAAAGGAACAATTTCATCATTTGTTTTCTTTTGGTATCTACGTAGTATTTCATTGTGTATATAAGTCACAACTTTTTTATTCATTTATCTGTCAATAGGTACTTAGGTTGTTTCAGAACTTTGCTATTGTAAACAATTCTATAATAAGCATATAACAGACTTAGTGGTGTTCATAAATTTTGCTCTAAAAATAAGCTACACAAAAGGAAAAATGAACAAAAGGTACCACATCAAACTTAAATGCTTCTGCTCAGTGAAAGAAACCATTTTCGAGTGAAAGGATAGCTTACTGAATGTGAGAAGATAGTTCCTCATCGTGTTTGACAAGAGATTAACAAACATACTGTATAAAGAACTCATACAACTCAATAAAAACCAGATCAGAAAGTGAGCAGAGTGTCTGAATAGACTTCTCAAAAAAAAGGCAGATGGCCACACAGGAAGATGATTGTGGTCATTTATTATTAGAGAAACGCAAATCTAAACCACTATGAGATATCAACTCATACCTGTGAGAATACCTGTTATCAAAAATAAAAGAGGGGCCTCCCTGGTAGCACACGGGTTAACTCTTAGCACTATGAAGCTATCCATAGCCACTGCAATGTGAGTTCGATCCCTGGCCAGGGAGCTTCCTACATGGTGCTGCAAACCTCTCCTGTCTTGCCCACTGCTACCCTCAGCAGTGTACTTCAGAAGATCTGCCTGTTCTGCTCCCCACTCTGTGTTTGGTGAATCCTCTCACTACCCCACACCTCTGGCCTACACCCCAGTTCTTGTATGCAGAAATGAATAAATCTTTTTTTAAAAAAAAAAAAAATACAAGAAACAAGTACACTTTTAATGCGAGCATACTGTAAAATTTTCTGGAGACTCTGACCCTGGTCTAGCGGTCAAAAAAGCAAAGCCATCTTTGCAAATTCTGTGTTCAGAAATCCATTACCTGAATGTACAGTCATCTCTTCAGATTAAATAAAAAATGATTTGACAAAAGATACCAAATCTTTGCATATTTGCAGTTCATTCTTAAAAAGGAAGAGATTAAATCTCTGCAATGCCTTCTTCACAATAGTGTCAGCATATCTTTAGGTCAGGACAACTTTCAACTAGAAGCCCCTTTTATCAAGAATAATTATATTTGTCATGCCAATAACTCACTATTCCCACATGTGTTTATTAGTGTTATTGAAGGGTTAATTAGTAGAATTTATGTTCCCTATTAAGTACTTTGGACAATGCTACTCTAAATAGAAATATTACCTTTATTAAGAAATAAAAAAAGTGGGAAATCACCTTTCCAGAGGGCTCCAATGTCTTTATTAAATTGAATGAACTTTTATTCTCTCTCTCTCTGTCCATTACCCCTTTATATTCTCCCCCACACTCACTCCCCTTGATCCCCAAGAGAAAGCATTGAGATTCAGATAGGCACATGAACCATGCGTCACTCCATGATGGCTTCATGTCTAAATTGGGAAAATGTTATCTCGAAGAAAAATCACCTACATGATTTGCATGTTAGCTCTTTAAAAATGGATGTATATTGGTTTAGAGATCTTTTTTTCCTGTCTCTTGAGCAGTGAGTCAGTTTCAGTCACTGGGTTAGGGACAACTCCTTATGAAATAGTGCAACAGCAAAGTAAAAGAAGTTCAGATCTGTGAATGACCTTATAGAGCAGAACTGGGTCTTTACTTCTAAAGACATGTTGACATTGCGCACGTTTGAGTCTTTGGGAAGCTATTGATTCACACATTCAATGATCTGCTTGAGCAGAGAGCTTAACTTGAGATTTCTTGATAATTCTCCCTGTGGGGAAAAATACACTAGTCTCTTCTAATTGGGTAATGGAGCAATTGGAAAGTAAACACAGAAATCAAAATGACCTTTATTTCTGGTTGAACTTGGCAAAAGAATGTGATTTCTAATATGTCTGCCTAAGTTGGTTATAGTACATGGGTCTCTGTACAACATGAAAATGCAGGAACTCATTTAAAAAAAAATTCAAAAGTTAAAAAAATATTTCAACTTTGTAATAGCACTATTAAACCAAGCACTATGCCCTTCTAATCTTGGGTTGCTGTGCAACTTCATAGACCTCTCCTTCATGAAAGTAGACTTGTCTTTCCATTCTTTACATATAGATTATGGAATTCATTAGTCATGAGATTGGATTGCTAAAGCAGTCACAAAAATACCTGACCTTCTACTCACTTATCAATCAGAGAGTAGTCTTGAATCTAAAAGAATGTGAAGGAACCTAGGCCCAGTCTGGTTCCTGATGAAGGATTGCATAATGCATGGGAGAGAGAATCAAAGAAGAAACTTTTTTGATGTTCAGTAAAGCAAATCATAAAGAAAGTGTCAGTGTGTGACTAAGGAATCCCAAACTGTTAAAGGGTGCATTCTTTAAAAGAGTCACACCAGGGCCTCCCCGGTGGCGCAGCTGTTGAACGCTGCGCTGTGGGGCTGTCGGCAGCATTGACGCGAGTTCGACGCCCGGCCAGGGAGAATCCCACATGGCACAGCAGACCTCTCCTGCCTCACCCGCTGCTCCCCTCAGCAGTGTACTTCTGATCTGCCTGTTCTGCTCCCCACTCTGTCTCTGGTGAACCCTCTCGCTGCCCCACGCCTCTGGCCTGTACCCCAGCTTTATGTAAAAAAAAAAAAAAAAAAGAGAGAGTCACACCATCTGTGTGCACAAAGGCAAAGGAAACATACACTTAGTGTGAAAGACTTTGAACTGAATTGGTGTGCACAGGGAGAGAGAGAAGAAAGGATTTCAAAAAATAGCAAGTTCCAACAATTACCCATTCCCTCATGGATAAAAACAAGCGGGGGGCCTCCCTGGTGGCACAATCGGTTAAGTGCAGCACTATGAAGCTCTTTAGAGCCACTGCAGAACGAGTCTGATACCTGGCCAGGGAGAATCCCACATGGCACAGCAGACCTCTCCTGTCTGGACTGCTGCTCCCCTCAGCAGTGTATTTCAGTCGATCTGCCTGTTCTGCTGCCCACTCTGTCTCTGGTGAATCCTCTCACCACCCCATACCTCTGGTCTATACCGCAGCTTGTATGCATAAATAAATAAATCTTTTTTAAAAAAGTGGGGCTGCTGAGGTGTGAAATATTGCTATACTCTAAGGTAACTGCTGTCAAGGAACCGCAAGAAAGAGGTTAGGCAGATCCCAGAGAGCTGTGACACAAGGAGACTGAAAATTCAAAACTTATCACATAATCTAACACAAGGTCAAGAAAATGGCTCCCATTTTCTCTGTCCAGTGCCAGGAGCAGCTTCTCCACCTGTCTCTTCCAAATATCTCTTCCCAGTACCTGCACACATCTTTCCTTCAAGGGTTTCCTCCAAGGACCTCTTTATATATTTCCCCCCTCCATTTATGTATCCACTTTGCTCCTTCCCATCTGCTTCCCATTCAGAAAGTCCAGTTCATTTCATATTACTATTTGTAGGCCAAGGCACCTGCATGGAAGTGAGGGTGGGGAAAATAACTCCGTTCAATGCTCCTATCCTTTCATGGAGGTGTATGTGACAAAAGAATAAAGAAAGGCTTAGGTTACATAGTCTCTTAGACCTCTTCCCCATTCAACCAAACAAAAATTTCCCTAGGTGTATATGAGTGATAGAGAAGACAGAAGCAGCTCTCTTCCCAAGTTTCCATAAATAAGTTTATATTTTATAGGTTAGAGACTTTGTACTACAAGGAAAGAAGTATCTCTATTTTCTATTTATAAATTTTTGCTCACCTGAGGTTTACCATGTATTGCTCATCTTGTAAAATTTGTCTCTGGGCCTCCCTGGTGGCATAGTGGTTGAGCGTTGTGCTGTGGAGCTGTCAGCAGAGATAACGTGAGATCGATGCCCAGCCAGGGAGATTCCCACATGGCCGGCAGACCTCTCCTGCCTCGCCTGCTGCTCCCCTCAGCAGTGTGTTTCCGTCGATCTGCCTGTTCTGCTTCCCACTCTCTCTCTGGTGAACCCTCTCACTGCCCCACGCCTCTGGCCTGTATGCATAAATAAAAAAAAAAATTGTCTCTGGTAAGTGTGGGACACAAATGACATTTCTGGTCAGTGTCAAGAGTGCTGGAGTTAGTGTTGGTGTAAACAGGAAATGATATTTATTTATCCATCTTTTACCTTTAAATTCTCAGTCAATTGAGCAATTTGAACAAGAATGGATAATAATCACAATTTTTTTAATATTACTGAGAATTTCACTGAAAAAAGTGGTTAAATTGAAAGCCAAAATCAAGTTTAGTACTTTTTCCCACCAAGGTTAACTTTTGGACATGCATGTGGAAAGCCTTTGTTCTTCATAGTGGACACTTATTAAATCAGCCACATGGACAATCCTCTCTTATCTCAGGCTCTGTGTCCAAAAAAAAGTCAAAGATTCCAAGAGATTTGTGATTTTAACTAAGAAAAGAAAGGCTTACCGAATCTAAGTCCCTCTTACAGGGACAAATAAAAAAAAAAAAGAAAGAAAAAGAGTGGAAGAATATAAGTTTCTTCCCATTAGAAAGGTTGAAGTTCCAATTTTATAGGGTAACAGGGATATGGGGAGAGAACAAAAATGACTGCTGACTACACAATGATTGTATCATTTAGTTTTAGCAACTTAGCCGTTACCTGTGTCTGTGGAGAAATAACTTTGCTTTTCTTTCTTTTCCTTCTGTGGAGGAGGGAAAATAATTTCCCCAGTAGACATTAAATTCTTGGCTGACAGACTCCCTGTAATTAAAGACAAATTAACAGTCAAAAAACAAATAGAAGTTTAATAGCATGTATGCCTCTTGTGTACAAAGGAGAGACCCACTGAACAACTCCACAAAATGGTCCAAGCATTCAACTTAAATACCATCTTCAGCTAAAAGAAAATAAGTTGGAGGGGGATGAAGGAGCAAGAGGAGCGAGTTACTGAGATTAGCAGGTAAAATGTTGAGTAAAGGAGGAGAGGTTTGTTATGCAGATTTAAGTCCCAGTCTTCTCAAGTGATGAGTTTCTAGAGTTTGGTCACCCTCCACTTACCAGTACAGGGAGGGACACACTCTTCCAAATGCAGATTTCCCTAATGAATGCAAATGTCTCTTGTAAAAGGTTAACTTTTATTGGTCTTCAGATCTTTACCTTTGTTTGCATTTTTTTCTCTTTTCTAAATAATCAGTCTAATTTTTTTGCCCAAAAGGTACAATTTAGAGTGACAAATTTTACTTCTCTTTCCTTTCTTTTCCTATTTTGTCATTGCAGTACGAAAGTGTAAGAGGATGGTCCGCAGGAAAGGGGGAGTGTTCTAGGTTCCCTGCCCCATGCTAGGGAGGGTGGAGCTGAGCAGGAGAGATAAGAAGCTGCAGAAAGGCCTCCCCCGTGGCGCAGAGGTTGGGCAATGCATGTGGACCTGTCCGCAGCAGTGACTCAAGTTCATTGCCTGGCCGGGGAGATTCCCACATGGCATGGCAAACCTCTCCTGCCTCGCCCGCTGCTCTCCTCAGCAGTATGTTTCCATCTATCTGCCTGTTCTGCTCCCCACTTTGTCTCTGGTGAACCCTCTCGCCACCCCGCACCTCTGGTCTGTACCCCAGCTTGTATGTATAAGTAAATCTTTAAAAAAAAAAAAAAAAAGAAGCTGGAGAAGAGAGAAAAAGACAGAGGAAAAGGAAAAGAAGGAAGAAAAGCAGGATGGAGGCCAGAAGCACAAGGAGCAGAGAGACATGTGAAGAAGCTGCACTGGCCTGGACTGATTGAGACAGATGTGGGTGAAAGACCTGTGGGGAGATAACAATGGCAACGTCGATCTTGATTTTGATTTTGCTCTTTTCCTCACAGACGTGTCTGACTGTTTCTGACCCTTTTCTATGTGTCCCTGCTGAAAGGTGTTTTAGCCTTGTGGCAGGCTTTCGGGCCTTGCCTTGGGCCAGTCCCATTTGGGTGGACTTTTGCCCACGAGGTGATGGGTAACTTTGGGTGCTTAGTTTAGAAACTATAGTCTTTGTCTTTTCTGTATTATCACACTAATTGTATTAAAGTTTATTTTCCACTTAAGGTCTTAATATGTTTTGTCCTGATGCGGCGGATGGCAGAACCTATTTAGAACGGACAGTTTTAAGGGTTCTGGGGGGTGCCCCTCTCCCTGCCCTGTAACAAAAATAGTAGCTATAAATAATATACTAAAAAGGAGCATTTAATAAAGAAAAAGACTGTAGGTCACACTGTGCTGATCCCAGTTATAAAGCTATTAAATGTTTACATTTAATAACATTTTTTAGGTTTTACAAAACACTCATTTGTGGATTTTCACGTTCAGTCAGCTTACTTTTTTTTTTTATTATGACATATTGTTACAGCAACTTTCCAGAGAAATCAGAGAGCACTCAAAGAGGTGGAGAGAGATTTAATTGTCACACCAGCAGACTCAGTGGGATAGCTCCTAAAAGTCTGAGCCCGGAATAACAGAAATGGCAGGTTTTTATACAGTTTGTATAAGGAAACTTACCTATCCCATCCATCATAAACTTTATTGTTTAGGAAGGGGGTCAAGGTAGCCATAGCTACTACTGTGGACCAGCAGCACAACACAGAAACTTCCCCAGCAGCTTTCCGCCCCAGCAAGCAGCAGTAGCCCAGCAGTGAACTTACACCTTTCATTTTCAAGCAGCAAACTTAGCAACTTCCTACTTCAATACAAATTGTCAAATAGTAATATTGATATAATTTTTGAAAAGTTATTTTGAAAATATTTAAAACAGGCTATTTATTAGGAATTAAAAAAGATGGGGGTAAAAAAGACAACCGAAATCTAGTTTTTCATCATGTCAGGCATTTTGGCTTAGGAATCATTTAGACAATGACTTTAGTCACAGAAAGTATAGGTGTAATGAATTAGTACATTAACTATAAGAACAGTAAGTTCATGATTGACTGTTACTTCTCTTGATATTTGAAAAAAATTGCCATTTGAAAATCTGCTTAGGACTTCATTTTTGAAGCAAATGAAAAAAGGAATTTAATTCCATGACTTATTTTAATGGAGTTCATTCATTTATACCCTCTCATGTACAATCATTAATTACTATTATATTTTATACACTTAATAATGCTAGATGACTTAATAATGCCACACAGAAGTACCAAAATTGAATTTATCCAAGATTCTCTAAGTCTTAACAATGAGGTCACCGGATTAAATTTTTTCCTCAGAAACATCAGGAAGCAAAGTATTTTCACAAAATATTCTTTGGAAGCATGTTTAAGTCACAAAGCTACTGCTATACTGTTTTCTCTTCCTCTCTATCCCTCTTATTTTCTATTTACTTAATTTATGGTGAATTATTATTACACGACAAAGTGAGGAGCACCTCGGACCTTCAAACCTGCCTGCTCTAAGTGGGTTCCATCTGCCTCATAAAGAAAAACAATACTCTAGTGTGTAAACCTTCAAAGGAAAAGAACTTTAATGTGATTAACATGCAATAAAGAGAAGAGAAGGACTATTACTAAAATAGCTTCACATAAAACACTCAAAATTACCCATCCTCTTGTGGGTAAATGCCCAGCAAAACAGGGTTGGCCCAAAGCAGGGTCACTGTGGTCTGAAAGCTTGCCACAAGTCTAAGGCACCTACTGGCGGTAAACCATAGGAAAGGGGCAGAAGGCACGGGGCAAGCCTGGAAAGAAAAGAGAAAAATCAAAATACAGGTAAAGGTAAAAGCTGCTATATCACTTTCAAGTGTCTTCTTCATGTCCCCAAGTCCCTGGTACAAATCCAAGGCCGAGAAGCAACCATGGTTTCTTCTTCACATGTTTTTCTGCTTCATGTGCAGGCTTCTTCTTTCCCCTTCTCTGTTTCCTCCTATTCTTTATTCTTTCTTCTCTCCACCCAGTGTTTTCCAGCTTTTTCTCCTGCCTAGCTCCACCCTTCCTTAGGGTGGGACAGGGAACCAGGAACCTCTCCTTTCTGTGGCTATCACAGTGTTACATTAGCAATACAATTCCATTCAAAAAGAAATTATTTTCTTTTAAATTCCCCCAACTCAACTTGCCTCTGTTGAGAGGGTGAGCAGAATGAGATGGGCTTAATAAGTGTATTATACCTATACACTCACTTTTAATTCATGGCTGATTTAAAATATCTAGTTTGTGTGTGTGTATATACACACACACACACACACACACACACACACACACACACACATATATATACGTATGTATATGTATATATACATACGTATATATATGTATATATGTATATATATGTACATATATATGTATACACACACACACACACAAACTTAAGTGGAATAACTGCACGAAGATTCTTTTAGATTAAGAATATTTCTAAGTGAGGTAGTGTGTGAAAGCTGTGTAACACAATTTCATATATATTAAGTCAGCCTGACTTCACATGGCAGCAAACCATCATAAATGCAAGCAGGCAGTTTGACACTGAGGCTGCAGGAATTGTGTAAAGAAAACTATGAATAACTCTACTGTCCCTAAACACTGGATGAGGCATACATCTCTATGACATTTTCTTATGCAAAGAAAAGTCCCTTAGAGACATGAGCTTTTATAAACCCATTTAAATGACATTTTGCAAGCTGCTGTCTCTACATTTTCCAAATTCTTTCTCAGTATTCCTGGAAGCTTATGTAATATTTTAATCAGACTTATAATTGCTTATAAGTCAATATAAGTGACATAATTCCTGATATTTTAGAATGAAACAATTAGGTTTCAATTTTTATTTTACAATTTAGAAGTAAGCATTTTGACTTTATTTCCTTTAAATAGTTTATTTCTTTGCCCAAATTGATCATGAATAATAAATATACATTATTTCACACACTATCTGGATGTAGTACTATTATATCTCTGCAGATTGACATGTGTTCACCCATTCAACATTGTTTCATTTAAAAAAAATATTTGGGGCCTCTCTAGTCACCTAGGGGTTAAGTCTCAGCTCTATCAGCTCTATTAGCTGCCACCTGAGTTCCATCCCCGGCCAAGGAGTTAACCCACACATGGCACAGCAGACCTCTTCTGTCTCACCCACTGCTCCCCTTAGCAGTATATTTCAGTAAATCTGCTTTTTCTGCTCCCCACTCTGTCTCTGGTGAATCTGTTACAGGACAAGGAGAGGAGCACCCCAGAACCCCGAAACCCGCCTGCTCTAAATAGGTTCTGCCGCCCACAGTATCAAGACAAAACATGTAAGACCTTTGGTGGAAAGGAACTTGAATACTATTAGTGTGCAATCCAGAAAAGACAGAGTATATAGTTCCCAAATCAAGCACCCAAAGTTACCCATCCACTCGTGCATAAATGTAAAGGCAAATAGGGTTGGCCCAAAGCAAGGCCTGAAAGCCTGCCACAAGTCTAAAGCACCTTCTAACGGGGATGCACAGAAAAGGGTTAGAAACAGTCAAACAAGCATGGGAATAAAAGAGCATAATCAAAATCAAGATAAAAGCTACCATTTTGGGGGCCTCCCTGGTCGCACAAGGGTTAAAGCCTCAGTGCTATCAAGCAATCATCAGCCACTGCCTCTGATGGTGGTCAGGGAGATTCCCACATGGTGCAGCAGACCTCTCCTGTCTTGCCCACTGCTCCCTTCAGCAACGTATTTCAATAGATCCGCCTGTTCTGCTCCCCACACTTTCTATGGTGAATCCTCTCACCCCTGAACCTTTGGCCTATACCCCAGTTCCTATATGCATAAATAAATAAAAATCTTTAAAAAAACAAAAAAGGCCGTTGCATTGTTAACCTCCCCACGGTTCTCTCACCCATGTTTCAACCAGTCCAGGACCAAAAAAGCAAGCGCAGCTTCTTCACATGTCTCTCTGCTCCAGGTGCCTCCTCCAGGTCTCCTTCTTGCTCTCCATCCTGCTTCCTTCCTTCTCCAGTTTCCTCTCCTGCTTCTTCTCCTCTCTGCTCAGCTATGCCCTCCCTTGGGTGGGACAGGGAACCTGGAACCTCCCCTTTTCCTGGGGACCACTTTGTCATAGATCCTCTCACCTCCTGCACCTCTGGCCTATACCCCAGTTCTTATATGCATAAATAAATAAAATTAATCTTTATAAAAATAATAAAGAAAAACAAATGTCTCAGTCTAATAAGATGTAGACACTAATCACTGACTACATGGTGGAGGTGAAAAGGAGAACAAGCACATTGTCACAAGGCACTTACAAGATGATACCTTTTCTCTTATTCTTCTACTCTAAAATTTTCCAAGTTTTTCCTGGGGGAAAATATTAGTCCACAAATTTTAATTTTGGTGGTCCTGTTGGGGCACAGGTTCACTTAGACTATTCTAGATAGTGTGGCACATTTTTAGACTGATAAGTTCTTTTAAAAGTTTTTCATCTCCCACCATAGCTTAAAATGCACAAATAGATACAACTTTGTGTTTATTATTTTCTACACTCATCACAGAAAAAATTATCTCCAGTGAAACCAAGGATTAAAAACTGATGGCGAATCTGTGAAGTAAAGTCTAGAAATACATATTTAGTACTTAAGAATTCTACTTTTCTCTTTTCATGAGAAAAAAAAAAAAGCACTAAAATTGCTCAGCACAAAGATGTCAACTGAAATGCTTACCTAAAAGAGAGTACCCAGTTCATGACTCTTAATTTTTTAAACTTTGCAAGTTTCTATGTTCCTTACAACATGGACAATTGAAAAATACATATAATTCTTTATCCTACAGTTTAGGCATGGTTATGATTTTATGCAATGATGGTAGTGCAAAATATATCTAATATCAACAGCTGAATGCACATTATACGATATTCTTAACAGCTTTATTGAAGTATAAATTTTAAACCATAAAATCGTCCCATTTTAAAAACATAGTTTATAGTCTTTTAGATTTGGGACCCTTTGGGGACATTTTCTGTTTGTTTGTTTGTTTGTTTTTTTTCCCCTCCATGGATGTAGCATACTTTTCTGTTTCATAGATTAAGTAAAGTCTCAAGGTCAACCAGAGATAGTCTTTCACTACCCAATTCTATCCTAAAAGTGTATATAACCTTCCATGTAAGGGCCATATTCTAATTCTCCTAGAAAACGTTGAAGTGTTTTAAAGTACCTTGTGATACTCTAGTTCATTACTACCTTCTTTTACTTTATTTTAATTGATTGATTGATTGATTGTGGCATGCCAGGTTCTTGTTTACCACAACTAAAATAAAAATTACACAACTCTGATGTTGCAGGATTATTTTTACAGGTTTTATTACAGTCCTGGGGATAGTGCTCCCCACACAAGCAGAGACTAGCTCTGAGTCATGTCAAATAGACACATACCCTAAAAGAGGACTTTAGTAGGAATAATCATTTTATGAAGAGGTAGGCGTTATCCTTGAACTCTCCTTTGACTGTGAGACTACTAGTTTTTCAGAGCTACTGCATCAGGTAGATAGGGTAGAAGGGAACTTAGAAGGGCACTGTAAAAGTCCCAAGTAGGATCCCATAGGCAATGTTCTTTTATACAAGTTAAGTTGCTTTTGTTAAACAGATGATTTTTAAGTTCATTCTCTTTCTTTGGTTAATTTCCAGAGTTCTGAAATAGCTACTCTTAATTGTTTGCCAGTATTTTCATCAATTTTCTGGGAGAACAGTTTACCCAGGCCCTCAAGCTGCCATTCTGGAAGTTAATCTCCTCCTTGTACTTTTTAATGTTTCTGTTCACTCATGGTAGGAAATTAGTGATTATCCATGGTTTAGAAGGAAGGGAATACAATTCTAGGCTTGTTTTGTGTAAATTCTTGTTTGTGTTACAAAGAAAGAAAACAGAATATCACTTAAACCTACAAAGAAAGACTTCAAATTGAATTGTGAGACTGATAGCTGTTTATGAAATAAAACCTCAAAGCTATAAAGGTTAAATTATGAGAGGATAGCAGTAATGTATTTTCAAACTTCTTCATTTGTTTGTTTTATCTTGCATATGTATGGGATATTTTTTGCAGTCTTTTCTTCCTCTAGTTAATTCTCATACCAGTAGCTCTGAATTATATAATGTAAACCAAAACTCTCTCAACATGAAAAATAAGAAATAAAAGAGGTCATGTAACCGCCCCCCAAAATAGAAATTACACAAACTGAAAACCCAGAGAATAAAAATAATAAAAAAAACTCTTATTATATGCTAAGAATGCAAATGCAGACCTTGATAACAAGAAGTGCTCATTCTAATTCCAAATAATGTGATAGAAGAAATAAGAAATAGGCACAAAAGAAATGGTCATTTGGAATTGTGAAATGTAAAGAAAAACAACTGTCTAGAAATCCAACAAAACTACTCTTGCCCACACTTATGTCTGTGAGAAGTTTTCTATGATAACATATCATTATGCTTAAACCCAAGGCTAGAAATGTATATATATTTCTCATCCATATTGTCATTGTAATCATCAGCATGTTTTCTCTATAGTGTATTGAAGTAAAGAACATTTCTATATATTCATAGAAATAATGGTTCTTGACATATTTTATTTTCCAATTAATGACAGATTGATAAAATTATATTGGAACCTACTATCTATTCAATAAATTCTTTTTGTAAAAATTTAAAATTTTTATTGCATTATATCTTTATTGAGAGAACAATGGTTTATAACTGTACATACTTCACAGGTATAAGTTCACACACCTTTAGACCAATAATCTAATGTTTCAATTCTACAGACAGATTTCTAGGGTTTGTTTTGACTTAGTTTTGTCTCCTTCTTAGTTTTATTTCTTCATATTTCATAAATGAGTGAAATCATCAAGTATATGTTTTTCTTCTTCTGACTTGGTTCACTTAGCACAATCCCCTCCAGTTTTGTCCATATTGTTGCAAATGGCAAGAGACTTACCTTTTTCCATCGTATACTCCTTCTGTTGGACATAGAGAGGACAGCATTGCTTGGAGTACACAAGTCTCACATTGGGTGTCAATTGTTACAGAAGTGTGGGGTCTTGCTATTTCTGTTCATAGCCAAAACCTGGGACAAAAGTTGCTCAAAAGAAATCAGGTGTTATCAGAAACTGACAAATCTGAAGTGAAGACATAACAGGCTATTTTCACAAAGGCCATCTACCCAAACTGAAGAGAAACAAGGAGATATCTTGGGGAGTACTGAGGAAGGGGAGAGGCTAAAAGGTCCACTTTAGCATTTTAGATTTTAGGATTTTAGGATTTTAGAGAAATAGCAAAAAGCTTTAGGGATTGTGTTCACACCCCTTCGTTTTCCCAAGTTTGGTCTTGACTGGGTTTGTCTGGTGATGATGAGGGAGTGTTTTAACCTTAGTCTTAGTTACACTTCCATCTTGATTTCAGTCAGTTTTGCCTGGTGTTCTGGTTTTGTCTGCAAGAAAAGATAAACAGGAGCAGAGCAGGCACTGACAGGCAAAAGACAAGGAATGTATAGTTACTAGGACAGTGAAAATTGTGCATTGCAGCCATTTGTGGTGCTTATATAGCGGCAAAAATCATTCGTAGACACACTCTTGGAGATGGAGACCAGGGCAGGTAGCAAGTGTTGGGGCCAAGTTTCAGTTCACTGGTAGCTGCAGTGGTCCTGGCTATCGACGTGCTCTCCATAACTGCATCTATGGCTGCCTAAGTGTACTCTGCAGTAGAAGCGTACTTTTTAGGGTATGCAGGTACACGTCGGGAGTGGCTAACCTCAAGCAAGACACAGTGGTACGAATCAGGTGGGGAACCGAGGCTGATATCTTGCACTCGCAGAAACCAGAGCTGACTGACAGCGTGGCTCCTGTTGAGTTGGGGAGGGACTTGGGGAACTAGACTCTTAAACCTGCTCAAACCACATTCTGGGCCCGTAATAAAAATGTACCACTCACACATGAGGTTTCCCCAACTGTGTGTAATATTGGTAAGAATGGTCATAACTTACCTGCCACGAGGGAAGCTATGAATATTCCTGTGAATGCAGGGTATAACCTAGTCTCCACCAATCAGATCTGACCATGAAACAATGACTCTAAGAGGGAGGAGGCATTCACGGAGGCAGTGGGATGTCTTAGAGCAAAGATAATTTGCAGCAGCCACAGCATCCCAGGTAGTCTGGTCTTCCTAAAGGGTCACTGAGTTTCCCAATTTTGGCATGATAGGGACAACTTAGTTCGCCAGGCTTCCAAGTTTACTCCCACATTGTTTAACACCCACATTTCCAATGTACTCATTGTTTGCTCAGGTTTGCTAGTGTTGGATCCCAGACCAGCCAGCCCCAAGATAAGCTGAAGAAGCATATTGGCTATTTTCAATTAAAGAAATAGTAATTGAATAAATTATATTCTTAACCTTATTATCTCTAAAGGCAGGGATTATTCCTGACCTTTCTCCTCTCTTTTGCCCCATAAAAGCAGGGAGTAAATTCCTATATGAAGTATACCCTCTCTGCATAGATAGAGAGAGACACCTTGGTGTCAGAAACAGGGACAGGAAACTGCACACCAGCTTTCAACTCACTAAATTAGTTGTCTAAATCAAAATGTTTGAGAATTTCTTTGTCCGGTATGTTCTTTACATAAGTTTTTTGTTGTTGTTGTTGGCATTCTTGAGAATACTTACATGATTCCACTGAAAAATGGGTCAAGGATTTAAATAGACATTCTTCTAAAGACATTATTATGCACATGGTCAACAAGCATTGGAAAAGGGGCTCAACAATATTAGTCACTATGAAAATGGATCTATCACGTTCTGATACTATCTGTCTTTTCAGATCTTTCAAAATATCTAAATCACGACTCTCCTCTGTAATTATAACAAATTCAAGGGACTTAAGTGGACTTTTTTGCTTGTTAGTTTCTATGGTGATGGAGTAATTTTACCTCTTCAATATTTTTGCCTTTCAGGATTATAAATTTTCTGTGTGTTTTCTCTTATTCCTTAAAGCACTTAGTTGCTGAAAGCTACTTCTGATTCCTTTTACCAATTTTTTTTTCTCCTCCAGAAGCTATACATTTTCATTTAAATTGCCTATGATACTATATTCCCTGATATCCATTCACCTGTCTTCCCTGACTTTTTGGGTGAATTAGACTTAAGTGAAATACTGAAATCATTGCTCATTCCCTTCTCTCCATTTCCTGCATATTTCTCAGTCTGCATTTGTTTACCTCAAAGACTGGAATGGGATGGAATTGGAACATGAGCAACCATGTGCTATAAATTGGCATATCTTCCTATTTTTACTTTCAAATAATTTGTTGTTTGGGCATTTTTTTTGTTAATTTTATGCTTAGTTATTTTTCTGTAGTATTACAGTTTTCCCTTTTCAGTATCTATTTTGGAGAAAATAACTAGGTCTGGCACCTTGACATTCATCACTGTCTTCAGCTGACAGGAACCCCTTGAATGCCTTAAACAATTAAAATTTATGAAGGAGAATGATTTACTACATTTAAGAAACTTAAGATTAGTTGAAAGGAAATAAAGCCATACCCATGGAGTAAGACAAAGCAGTACTATTATTGTGCAACTTCAAATTTTCACTACTGTTAGTGCATTTCAAACACTTCCCAAACATAACGAGAAAAATATAAAACCTTTAAAATACTAATGAAAAGCCTTTTTGTTTGAGGATATTTAACAGGGATAGATGGAGAAAACTCTATCAAGTCTAATATCTTTATTAAGAAGCAACTACAGTAGACCAGCTCTATTAGATTGCCCCCAAACTGAACATTCAACATTTAATTTCCTTACAATGAAATTCCTCACTAATAAATTAAATACCAATTGCCAATTGTATGAGCTAAAAACTGAAACAGACAGCTCTCTCAATTCTGAAAAAAGAAAAAGGCCAAAAAATAATAGCAATGGTCATTTAGAAATGTCATCAGCCATTTGCCTACTCACAAAAATCTAAATTCCAATGGGAGAAATGACTTTCTACGGTTTAAGATATTCATTAAATTATTTAAATATATGTTCATTAAGTTATTCAAATATAGAACATCAGCCCCATCCCAAAACTGTGGCATTTGATATGGTTTGAAAGGCAAACACTAGGGAAAGAAGTAAGGGGAAATGGAAATGAGATAGACTCATAGAACCAGAGCTTGATGGATAATTGACTCTGCAAAGTACCAGCCACTAGGTTACTACTTGTAGTTTATGCCTCTAAACTCTTTGCTGTTCTCTTTGTGAGAATATAGGAATTCATTTCAAATATCTAGACTTAAATCTTTTAAATCTATTAACATTTACTAAAACCCTTCATTAATCTAGGCATATAGGAGTGAAATACAAAGCTGAATAGTAATTACTTATTACCCATCTTCTTTTAGAAAAAAAATATTTAAGTGGTATGACCATGTTTCTGTATTCAAGAATCTCTCTATGGGTACAGAGTAGTGAACAAGATAGGGTAGGAAAAGCACAATAATGGATTTAAGTATATTATGGAAACAAAGGAAGTGATAAAGTAATATCAGATAGTGAGATGGCTTTTACACAAAAAGTGTACTTGAGATGATCACTTAAAATTAAGTAAGTTTTTAAAGAGAAGACATCCGTATGAAGTAATAAAACTAAAAGAAGTATCAGCAAATTCTAAGATGGAAGAAATTCTTAAGAAATATTAACTAGTATGAAATGGCCAAAGTGTAGAAGCTTTTCAGTAGACTGAAAACATTTTGATATGCTGTTGTGGATAACACTAAAATATTTGAATTATGTGGATAAGTCTGTGATATTTGGATTATGATCTAGGCAGTATAATCATATTATTTTTGTCAGAATTTTGATTAAACTCTCCCTCATTTTTTTCCCTGTATAAATACTCATCAAATGAGTTTTCACTAAGTTTGCCTTTGAATAGGAAAAACTAGGTTATTAAAGTGAATAGATAATTTAAGAAAGCAGTAAGGGTAGTGAAATAAAAAAAATGACAATTGAAAAGCAATTGATGGATTGAATTGTTTGCTATATTCATGTAGCAGCTATTTTTTTGTGCATCAATCACCTCTGCTGCAACTTTGGTGGATACAGGTATACTAATTCCTTTGACCATCTCTCTATTTGCCTCCTGAGAGCATCTTCAGAAGTCATTGATCTTCATTAAGCCCAGGTGCTAGAAGTGCAAGAAAAAGAGAAAATTTAACCTCCCTAAGATGAGAGACAGGATCAATGTATCAGTGCCATAGTCTCCTTGCATTCCTTTGAGGGCATAGTTCTGAGTCACATTCTAGATGTTTTAGGGAAGGGGAGGGTCAAATCAGGTTTAGATTTGTTTCCAGTGGTGATCATCAACACAATTACTTACTTTTTTATATATAATATATATTTTTATTGTTATTTATGTCTTTTACATTTTGCATTCCCCTTGGGTAGCCCACCACCAATTCACCCGTGATCCATCGATGTCTCTCCTTTTCATCTTTCTCCTATCCATTTTCCTTTCCCCTTGAGATCACACTACATACATTACTTGCATCAAATATATTTAGATGAGTGACTATAGAGGGAGGTATCTCTGAGACCATTAATTCACCCTGGGGGGAGTGTTGGAAGATGGTGGACAGGTGGGATTCTTGAGTCATTACTTCCTTCAGGGATACAAAGGAAATGTTGGGAGGGAACAGCCACATCTGGACGGTATCTGGGAAAGTTTAGAGCAGTGTCTGAGCAGGGAGGACAACCAGAAACCATAAGAAAAGGTAGGAAAGACTGAGAAATAGTAAGTCAGGAACACTGCCATTTCACTTGGGGGAATAACAGCCCCTCCAACAAAGTCCCCTAGGTTCTCCTGCATCCAGGAGAGCAGGGGCATGCATAATTCTCAGTGAGACACAGCCTGTTTGACAGTTCAACAAGGGATATCCAAGTGACCAGGGAATGGGTCCAACAGTGAAGAGAACAACACAACCTCCCCTCACACAGTATCTGTGTTTCCAGGATTGTCTGTGTCTGCCCTGGGGAGCCATGAAGACTCCTGCTTCTAGCACCCATCAGTGAACTTTGGTCTGTACCTAGAAAGAAACTACCAGAAGCCACAGTGACCTTGGTCTGCCCAGCAACTTTTTCTTGCCCTTAGGAGTGTTGTGTAGCTATTTATGTTATTTCTCATTATTTTCATTGAACCCTCACCTCTAATAAAGAAAAAATGATAAGGAAAATTTTTATATTGAATTTATACATTGGCATTTGTCTCATATGTACTAATTTAAAACCTCTACCATATTGCAAATTATAACTGTGTGTGATGCATACCAAGGAAATTAAAATCAGGATAAGTCTGCTCCACATGGTATGTGTTTCTATACTGCCTAGAAAAGATCAAGCAAGTAGATTTCACATCCACATACAAAACTTTCATACCAACTGTATTTGTCTAGACAATTGACACATAAAATGATAGCAAACTGATTATTTTTTTCTATTTAAATTATATAACTATAAAAAAGATCACCCTTTATAGGCTGAGAAGCAAGCAAATGCTTGGTCATTTGGCAAGTGTCATTAAGTATCTTCATGTTCCCTTTAAATCAGATATGCTAAATCCTCTGCTGAAATAGAGATGAAATGTATGTGTGCGTGTGTGTATGGTTCTTATATACACAGATACATATACATATGTCTAGATGTCTATACAAAGTGTATATGTGTGTATTCACATATACATATATGTGTGTATCTATCAATATATAGTTCCTATATATGCACATATACTCATTGATTCTGTTTACTAGAACTTCCAAGAAGATGTATTCTTTATTCCATGTGGTTTAGAAAGAATGAAGAATGATTAAATAAGTTTAATTTGGAATGGATTAAACACAGTATATGTTTTATAATTTCTGACCTTGGTTGTTTGTCTCCAATAAATGAGAAATACAAATAGGAAAACTTATGATGTTAATTATGAAAAGTTTTCTCCTTACTGTTTTCCCTAAAAGCAATCGCTCACTTAAAGTACAAAGCAAATGATTTCTGAGGGTTCAAATAAGATTTTTAAAGATTAAATACAATTCAATAAACAGATCCCCCAAAATTCAGCTGTGTGGAAACTGAAAATGTCTGGTTCTATAGTTATACTGGGGAAATATTCCAAATATGTCTTTCCAAAACTTTTTTTCCAGTAACAAAATATATAATGCACATTAAAAAGGAATATAAGCATTTCTCTTTGCTAAATAAAAAAATGATTGGTAAGTTCTTTATGCATATACATATTTTAAGACAAAGTAGTTTGACATTCATCTAAAATAGCTGTATATGCTCTTAGACTGTCACACTAATAAATATCCAAGGACATTAAAAAGAAATGTGGCTGACCCAAATTTGTTCATGGTTTATTGCAGGAACATCTGGCATCCCATCACTTATAAGAATATTCATCCCCAAAGTAGACATCTTTCTCTCATTCCAAAAGTGTTTCATTTACATGGTACTAGAAGCACTTGCTAAAATAGATGACAATATCATCATGCCTACAAATTTCTTTTCTGTTTCTATCCAGATTGTCTATAGCATTTTGTGGTACTTTCTAGGATTATATAGGAGTCCAACACTACCCCATTAGTGCTATAGTGACCCATTTTAATTTTCACTAAGACTTATTTTACCTCAGGACTATTTTTTCTTTAAGCTTGAATTATTTTAAGTACTTAGAGCTGAGTCAACACTTATACACAAAATTTTCATAAAGGTCTCAGTGTTGGAGTTGAAAACCAAAGGGTTAAAATTCTTAATAAATTACTAAGCAATCATTAAGATTGTACTGTTGCAGTATTAAAGAATTTATATGCCAGAGGCCCTGGATGTATATGAAAGAAATACACTTTGAGAAATAGTAAAATCTTTGTCCAATGGAATTTACTTGTAAACATCTTTAATACTTTTCAAAAAATCAATTTCAAGATGAATTCAATGCTTGTCTGCTGGGAGAATTATAATTACTTATTCTTCAGTGATATTGCTCCCAACAATTCCCAACTGGTTTTAGCATAACTTCAGTAGTCCATGCCTGAAGTTCACTAAGCATTTCTTTTTTATGAACAGTGATTATAGTTACTGGTCATTTAACGGTGATTTTCTATATAGATAAAACTTTTACATGTATTTACTAAAGTTTAATACTCGTAAAGCTTAGATATGCAGTGTAGTAAAGACCAGAGCACCATTTGCTGAATGGACTTTCATGTCTATGTTGGATACTCTTGACTCTTATTTTCATAGACTAACTGTGAAATATAGATATTTCCATATAGATGTGGTTTATTGGCCTCTCATTTCTATCCCATCACTCTGTGTATCTATCTTTATACTAATAGCATACTGTTTTGATTACTAGAGACTTGCAAAATAGCGAGAAGTCTGGTAAAGTGATACCCCCATTCCTTTACTTTTTGTCAAGATTTCTTTGGCTGTTCATAGTATTTTGTGGCTCCTAATTAATTTCAATAACGTTTGCTTTACTCCTTTGAAAAATTCCATTGAGGGCCTCCCTGGTGGCGCAGCGGTTAAGCACTGT
>PVIJ01000301.1:306040-319180 GCA_004024925.1 Scalopus aquaticus
TTCGACGCCCGGCCGGGGAGAATCCCACATGGTGCAGCAGACCTCTCCTGCCTCGCCCGCTGCTCCCCTCAGCAGTGTATTTCTGATCTGCCTGTTCTGCTCCTTACTCTGTCTCTGGTGAAGCCTCTCACCGCTCCACACCTCTGGCCTGTACCCCAGCTGTATGTATAAATAAATAAATCTTTAAAAAAAAAAAAAATTCCATTGAAACTATTACAAGTATTTCATTGAATATATATATGTGTGTGTGTGTGTGTGTGTGTGTGTGTGTGTGTGTGTGTGTGTGTGTAAATAAATATATTGCTTTGGGTAAAATGGACATTTTAGCAATGTTAATTTTTCCAGTCCATGAACATGCAATATCTTTCCATTTCCTTGTGTTTTCTATTTCTTTTAATAGTTTTTTATTGAATAGGTATTTTACTTCCTTTGTTAGGTTTATTCCTAGGTGTTCAGTACATTTTAATGTCATTGTAAAAGGGATATTTCTGTAATATTTTTTTCCCTCTTCTGATTCATTATTTGGCTTTCTGTCCTCACTTCTGTCTTGTAACATGCTCCTGTGTGATAATCATAATTACACCTTTACGTACTGGCAAAATCTTCCATGGAGGAAAGCTGAATTATTTTTCCTTACTAGACTAATAGTTCATGACACTTAAGTTGCATAAGCCTATGTTTGCTTGAGAAGATGTTCTCCTTTTCAAAATAAATCTAGCATATGTTGTTTTTTGATATTAAACCTTTAGTTAAGTAGATTACAAAATTTAAATTGTGATATTTCTAGGTGACAATCAAAAAATTGGTCAACTTTTCAAAAGAAGGTAAGGAAAATAGAGCAACATTTTCTCAAAGATAATGTTACATAATGCTCTAAAAAATAAGATCAACAGTCTTTTTTTTTTTGTTTACCTTCTCCTCCAGTAATTCAGATTCCAAACTGCAGAAATAAAGCAGATAATTATAGCTGTCTTTGTATTACAAACTGCACTTGGTATTCATATAGTGCTTTAAAGTTCCAAACTTAATTTAGTGAAACTGAAAATCAGGGAAAAACAAAAAAAAAAAAACCAAAGCCCTTTTAAGGACACCCCTGGTGGCTTATGGGTTAAGTCTCAGCACTATCATTCCTATGGCATGAGTTCGATTCCAGCCAGGGAGCTAACCCACACATACTACAGCAGACCTCTCCTGTCTTGAATGCTGCTCCCCTCAGCAGTGTATTGCAGTAGATCTGCCTGTTCTGCTCACCACTCCATCCCTGGTGAATCCTCTCAGCCTCCAACACCTCTGGCCTACACCCCAGTTATTCTATGCAAAAAGCAAACAAAAGTTTTAAATATCTAAGCATATTTTCTATAACTTACCTTTTTATCTCTTGCTGCCTTTATTTCTGTTACCCACATTCAATCACCTGTGTTATCTGCTACATATGATGTGTACCTTTTGCTGTGCATATGAATCAATAACATGTCACACTACAGCCGACAAGGAAGAAAAGTGTACCATGAAAGAAAGGAGGGAAATGTCATACATAGCAAGACATTATATTTTTACATATCACACATTAAATTAAATTCTCCTGTATTAAGTTACCCATGCAACTTCACCTGAAGTTTGGCAATTTATACTGTACTCTTTGAAAGTTCCATTGTAAACTGAGCTTTCCAGGTATTTGATCTTTTACATACACTCTTTTCATCTTTCACATGTGTCAAAAACAGCTATCTCCTGACAGCATTCTTTATCCTGGGTACCAGCTCTGAAGGAATTTACATTTTCTCTTTTTTTTTTCCTTTGCATAAAAAAGAAGACCAACATGGGTTTTGCTTTCCACTGCTGCATCTAATCTAGGTCTTTATTCTGAAAATACATACTAACAATTTCTTTCAAAATTCATTGCTTTTCCTCATCTCCCTAATTACTGTCTTTTGAACTCGAGCTCATTCTCCTATCTTCTGAATTATTTTGCTGCTTGGATTACAGTTCTCCAAACAATGATCTTTCCTTTACTGATTTTATTTTCATGTGTTCATCAAAGAGCTACACAATGCCTGGCTTTATGGTGCCACGTCCTCCTCAATTACAGAGAATGCTGCATTGTATCCAAGCCTATCCATGCTCTTGTCATTCCTTTTGAATTTTCTTCCTCCCTGCCAAGTTTCCAAATTATCTGTTTCTTTCTTAAATGGTCAGATTCAAAAAATATTTTTCTACTTTGATAACTGGTATGTTCTTGTTCCACCTTCATAAAACATGTAACTTAGACTCTGGTACTTTTATTAAAATCGTTCTTCCAGTGGTTTCTGATTGAGTACTTCCCAGATTCAGTGATCTTTCCCCAACATTAAAATCTATCTGTGCTATGCTATGCTATGCTGTAGTAACAAACAAACTTGAAACTTGGAGATATAGAAAACCTTTTTCTCATATATGAAAAAACAAAGCAGATTTAGATTACTGATACCATTGCTTTCTTGACTAGTTCTCCTCCAAGCACTGATTTAAGAGTTCAGATTTCTTTTCTATGTTGTGGTTTCTTCACCTTCAGTATGACATTAAATAAATTCACAATATCGTCCCGCTGAGTTTGGGTGGAGAGGGGCCAGGAGAAGATAGGAAGTGCTTGAGGTCAGTATGCCAGCTTTTAATTGGTCTGGGCTCATCACTTTTGTTCTGTTAGGAAGAACTGGCTCATGATGCCATGGATATTGCAAGGAGACTGGGAAATGAAGTCAGCTGTCTGTATTCCTAGAAAAAGAAAAAACAGTCGCTGTCACAGTGTTTTCTGTAAAGCACTTCCAGAGTAACTTCTATGTAGCTTTTACATAATCACATTATAATTATGGCGCATTATCTATTTCTCCCTGTAATTTGTAAATTCTTGAAGAGACAAAAAATTAAAAATACTCATATTCCTAGAGAATTATATATACTTAATGTTGATCACACAGGAAATGTTAGTCAAAGTAATGGATTATTATTAGCCATTAATCTTTTGTAATGTATTATATTTAAAGCTGCAACTGTTCTGAATTGCTTAGATCTCATTTGCCTTTACTTCTTGGTTCCTTTTCAGCATTTTGAATTTCTGTTTACTGTGTAGTTACCTAAAATCCATGTATTTCCTCTCTATAAAGATAATATGTCTTCAGTATACTACCAATAGGTTACTTTTCATCTATCACTCTATCCAACTGCTGCATCATTTTAACTCACTAATATAATGTCTTAAAATAATGTCTTAAAATACCTATTTCCTGCCTTTTATCTCCAACTACCAATCTGACAATACACCCTGAATATTCTTGTTAGACTTAATCTTTAGCATATACAAAAAATAGTCTCCTCCCTACAACTTTTCTCTTTTTTGTTTCTTATTTTTGTCAATAGAAGCATGATATTAATCCTACCTATGGCTACAGATACAAGAAATATGTACTTAGGTGCAGACAAATTTTGTTCATTACAATTCTTAGGGAAATAATAATATTTTTGAAAAAGCATATAAGTTGAAATTTGAGGCTATTTTCAATCTCAAAAATGGTAATCACTAAATAATATGCATATAATTAGACACAAAATTTGTTTTATTGCTGAACTGGAAAGGAGGAATAAAATGTGAGTGCTCATTACTAAGTTAAAAGTAGAAATGTTATGACATGAAAACAAATATTCAGTTTAATATTAATAAATTAAACACAAGATTGAAGTATGTGTGTAGTACAAAATTATGAAGGATTCCATTTAATATCCGGGTATAATCATTTTGGCTATGGCTAACAACCTAGTGAGTAATTCTAAAAAATAGGGAAGCTTAAGAAATATTCAGTTCTGTCTGAATATTTGTCACGTAGATTCTAGACATTAGAAGGGCATGCAGAGACTTAGGTTATATCCTTGATTCCAAAATGAGCAGAACGGTTAAATTTCTGAGTTGTTATATGCAAGTATTAACCACACTTCCCAAAATGTAAAACATTTTCAAGAGGAAGATATATGTCCATGATTGAGGGCATGACTTTTTTTTGTCTTTCTAAATAATGTTTTTATTTATTAATGTGAATGGGAGGGTGAGGAGATTGGGTAAGACAATACACAAGGAACAGTAGGAAATCCACACACACACATTGTTTATAGCCTATCTGCTGTGAGTGCATTTTCCAGCCCAAGGACACATCTGGAGGAGTGCAGGGAGGGTTATCAGCCTCAGCACACTAAGCCTCACATGAGGTCAGGTGTCCAGGAGGGCAATAAGGAGCTTGGGGGCTGGATATCACAAGTTCCTGTCAGCAGAGAAGGTCTGCTTGCTGCTGTACTGTCTTTGTCCAACTCCCTATAAAAAGCCAGCTGGAAATGAAATGTTAAGGCGGTTTCTTTAGGGTGTTATCTCCCCATCCAGATTGCCAGCTGTCTGATGAAAGCACATCTTAAAGATTCAATTCCTGTCTCTACTTTTTTGGCATTTGGTGGTGACAGGTGGCCTGAACTCTGGTCTTCCGGTTACATTGTGGGCTGTGTGAGAACTTGCCCTGGCCAACCAGGTTGTAGACCTGAAATAGGTACTTCAATAACTTCTGCATTTGTATGTATATGCATTCAATGAATAAATTCATTTCAAATATATAGCACAAGCCTCTTTAATGTTATTTCTGTTGGAATAATCTAGGATTTTAGAAAATAATTTTATTTAATTTTTTTTACATATTATGTTACAATTCCTTTAATAATAAATGTTATGTCGTATAACCATTCTTACAAAAAATATTTAACAGTGTTTTCATTTACATGTCATTTTGTTTAAAAGTCTCATTGGTGGGTCTCCCTGGTGGTGCAGGGGTTAAAGTCTCAGCACTAGCAAGCTGTCACCAGCCACTGCAACATGAGTTTGATCCCTGTCCAGGGAGCTAACTCACATGGCACAGCAGACCTCTCCTGTCTCGCCCACTAGATCTGCCTGTTCTGCTCCCCACTCTCTCTGGTGAATCCTCTCACATCCCACACCTCTGGCCTACACCCCAGTTCTTGTATGCATAAATAAATAAAAATAAATCTTTTTTTTAAAAGTCTCATTGACAACTATCGCAACTTCTGTATTTACTTTCTTCTATTGAAGTTCTTTGTATTGAAACATATCTCATCTTACACTCATATTTCCAAAGATCATATAGATGTTATTCGTTTATACAATTTCCTATATACTTAGTTTCCTATATACTTTGTTGCTTTAAAAATGCAAAAATACTGCTTTCATGTGCTTTTTTGTTCCATATATGCAAAATCTTTTTTCACTATATTAACAATCTTTTTCTCCTTAATTTTCTATGATAATTATTCTATTTCCTTCTGACTTTTTATACAATAGGATAACTCAGAGGCTGTCCTCATTTTTTTCACATTTTAGATATCATGTTTTAAAATTTTTATAGTTTTTCATTTTCTTTTCCTGCTTGAAATTGCCAATATATATCAAAGTATTGATTTACATAGCATAGATGATGAGTTTGACATTTATTTATCTTTTTCAAGATTTTAATTTATTTTAACAGCTTTAAATGAACATATTCCTCAAGCTGAAGAAAACTTTTCTAAATGTTGCCTGCTCTTTATTCCTTCTGATTTCTTCATTACAGTATTAATCAAATCTATTTGATTGTAATTATTCATTAATGTAATCATTTTTTTCAGGGTAATTGTTTCCTTCTATAGTTTAGAGATGTTTGCAAGTATGACTTTCCTTCCCTTGGTTGAAATCATGTGCTAAAATTTTTGACCTCCATAATTTCAATGCCTCTACTTAATACAAGCAAGCCTTAATTATTATTTTATATTGGTGCTTATTACTTACAAAATCATTTCCATTTTTCTTACTTGATACCTATATTCCTTTACATCACTTGTTGCCTTATATTTATATCTTTCATTTCCTATTTCATAAAAACTTTATTTTTTGAATTTATTGACCATAAAAGATATAAAAGATACTGTTGGAATTTCAGTTTTATTTCCTTGCCTTTCATATTTTCAAATAAAATTTCCTTTTGCTTCTTGATTTACCTGTTTTCCTTTGTACATGTTGCAGAATCTTTTCATAAGCCTTATAAACATTTTACTCTATTTGCTCATATATACTTCTCTAATGCAAATTTTACTTAGGTTTACTGTATTCTTAAGAATATGAGTAAATGAATTCCTAATGAATGTACTTAAATTATTCTTTGTATACTGTTCAAAAAGCTATTCTCTTTATTGATTCAGTGATAACTCCATCTACTCACAAAGAGGTGGAATAAGCTACAATTAAAAATTTAAGTCTTGAGAATTAATTGCTGTTTTTGGCAGAGGCCCTTACCAGAATCCAGATGCAATCTGAGTGGTATCTCCTCCTGATGTAGTAAAAGCTTACAGGCCACAATCATTACCCTCTATTGTTACTGTTTTTTTTTTTCATCTGCAGGTCATCGTAGCTATTTGGTGCAGTCCTTCTAATGTCGAGGACTCTCACAAATGTAGGTCAGAATTACTGCTTTTTAGCCAGTAACAAAGAAAGAACATTTTTCTTAACCACACATTTTTTTTTCCTTCTGAATATTAAAGTATATCTGATATTCATCCAAAGAGTAGAACATTTAATACTATTGTCTAAATCGCCTCTAGACATGTTAGGGGTTTTGTATTAGAAAACTATAAAGATCAGATCGCAATATTACAAAGTCTGAATGGTGTGAAGCATTTAAAAAGCAGTTTTTCCAAAACTATCACAGATTTTTAATGTGATACCTAGAAATACAGGCAGAATTAGTTTCAGGAATTGACATCTTTTTATTCTTTAAGTGTTCACTTTGTTAAGTGAAAACCTTATGAACTAAATTGTAGATATTAGTGATCATATGTAGGTTTAGTGGCACTAGTGAATCAAAAATATTTAAAAATAAATGATATTTGATAGGAAAATTAGTAAATTTGTATTTTGAAGGTCCTGGAGACTAAAATGATTTAATTTAAATTAATAAGAAAATTGGGCCTCCCTGGTGGCACAGCGGTTGAGTGCTGCGCTGTGGAGCTGTCGGCAGTGGCGATGTGAGTTCGACGCCCAGCCGGGGAGAATCCCACATGGTGCGGCAGACCTCTCCTGCCTCGCCCGCTGCTCCCCTCAGCAGTGTATTTCTGATCTGCCTGTTCTGCTCCCCACTCTGTCTCTGGTGAACCCTCTCGCTGCCCCACTCCTCTGGCCTCTACCCCAGCTTTTATATATAAATAAATAAATATTTTAAAAATTAATTAATTAATTAATAAGAAAATTACTTAGGTGCTAAATAATAATATTGATAAAACTGCTTGTTTTAAAATGTTTTGCTATCCATACATAAAATACTCACTGCATCTATAGTCCTGATATAGTGTAGACATAATTCTTTATAATTGCTAGAAAGTAATCAAATTTACTTATATATTAATATTCTTAATATTGGATACCTTGCTTCTCACCTGAGCATTCTAAAAGCTAAACTACTTTTTTTTTCCTCAAAAAAATAAGAACTCCTTAAACTGGGGGTGTTCTAACTCAACAAAAGTATCTAATAGACAATTAGAATATAAATAATTGAAATTATATAAAGTGCATAACTTCTGGTGACAGAATATTTCTATAATTTAACATAGTTATTGTGCCAATAATAATGAGAAAAAGACATTGTATTTTTATCATAACATGGTTACTGTTGGAAAATTACTATTTGCCAACATGATTAAAAATTTACTCTCTTAATAGTGAAACTATTTACTGATCCAATGAAAACTTCCCAAAGCAGAGCTATCAGTCTGAATACAACTCTCTTTTCCATCTATTAATTTGTAAGTCTTTTTTATGCAAATATCTAAACACAATGAAAATGTTCTTTCTAGTTACTAAGAAGGGCTTACTATAAAGGAAGAAGAATTCATTAGATCTACTGTTCAGCAATTAACAAATTATAAAATGTTCTGACTTGGAGTAGAGTGAACAATGATTAATCTATGTCTTTAGAGATGTCGCCCTCAAATCATAATCTGACAGAACAATGCTGCTGCTATTTAAAACCTGAAACACAGTGAGATTCTGTAATGTATTCAAAGATACAGTAAAAAAGATGAAGTAACAGAATAAAGGTTCAAATTCAAGAAATCCAACTCTACTCTGCTGTGTTTAAATCCTAAGGATTTTTTTCAGTAGAAATTACAATGATAAAAATAGATGTGTTATATCTGTATGTTCCAAACAATTATTCATTAACTCAAACTAAGGTGTTTTATTTTACGTGACTGTCTAAGATATGATTTAATATCATGTTTAAGATTTCAGGAAATTGACTTTTGTTTATAGCAACTTTTTTCATAATCCAACAAAAACTTGAAACAATACATATACTCCTCAAAAGCGGAATGGATAAATAAAATGCAATACCTATATTCCATACAAAGGAACCATTTGGCAATCAAAAAGAACAAATTATTGATACTCACAACACAGATATAGTTCACATATTCTATCCTGAATAAATGAAGCCAGATGCCGAAGTCTTCCGATTCCATTTATAAAGGTAACGAAATTGAGTCAATAAATGGATCTGCAGTTGCCAGGACCTGGGAGGCAGAGTGATAGAAGATATACAAGAGGCAACGTGAGGAAATTTTAGTGCTGATATGACTGATATAAAAATAATTAAGCAGTTCATAATGTATGTTCAATTGCAGTAGAATATAATTATGAGTTAAGGAAAAGAACTTATTTAGAATGAGCTTTGTAATACTTTAGAATCATTGCTTGACCTCAGAATGGATTGGCTGAAAATTGCTACCATCAATAGTACATTTTTCTAAGGGTTGCTCTGACCAAAAATCCTTACAGAAACAACAAAAATGGAATGCTGTATTCAGTGAGTGACTTTCCCAAATTAGTCAAAAAAACTCTGGATCTAAATTTTCAATTTTTGTATTTTATTAGCGCTCTTTGAGACTTGATACATCAGTGAAACACTGTGATGTGCAAAGTGCAGCGGTCACAGAATAGCAAACACTGACTAAATGTTTCCTGTTGTTGATACTATCAGTATGTATTCACCACAGGGTCTGAGATACCATATATGTTAACATTTGGTGACTATTGTTATTATCACTATAATGCCTATTAAACAATGCAATACATGATTAAAATCTATTTGTATCTAAAGTGGACTTTAGTAAGATCCTAGCCCCGTTCCCGCATTTCATGTAAGTGACTATTAAAACTTGGAGACCTGGGCCCAGGTCATTCAACATTCAACATAAACATTGGGCCCAATGTCATTCAAACGTGATTTAGAATAGAGCTTGTTTAATTTCCAGGCAGGCACTCATTCTACTAAATCATGTTTTTTTCTTAGTGGGTGAGACTATACTTTTAGCTTAGAGACTATAAAACATTGTTTCATATTATCTATAGTGATATCTGGCTCATCACTGAGAAATAACCCATATTTGCTTACTCCAACTGATCTAATTAAATTGATGCACCTTATAATGCATGAATTTATCAATCCAGATTGACTAACTCCTAGTTGTGGTAGAGTTTTATCTACCTAACACCTGATTGTGATAGAGTTTAATTTATCTAATCTGAAACACATAAATTTTAATAATAAGAGGCAGATAGAACAATGCAATATCTGGAAACCTGGGAAGTCACAATTCATGGAGTAGATAGGGTTATATATACTGGTATTGTAATGATTCTGACTGATTGAGAGGTGAGGGCCATTCGGGTGGAGTAACCTATCAATTAAAAAGCAATCACTTGTTCATGAGAACATTGATAAGCAGACTCACAAGAGACAAAGATAAAAACTGAGCTGTACTGAGAGGTCAAGACCAAATTAAAATTAACTGTGACTCTGATATGAGAAGTGAGTCACTTTTCATATTTATTAGGTATTCTTGCCTTTTGTGATGTGTTGAATTCTTTTGCACACTTAAAACAGTTACTTACATTTTAATTGTTAATCTGTAGCAGACCCTGATATCTTTTGAAGATGCTATGTTATCAGAAATATTTCATAATTCTTTCTCAAGATTTGAATCTAACTATATATATATATATTACTATGACTAAGTTTCAGACAATGATAGGAAAGCGTGGAGTACCAGCTTAGAAAGTAATTTTTCTTAAATGAGTCAAAATGTATCAGAGAGTATGCTATAAGCACAATGGATCCAAAGAGATGTCAGAGTCAAGAAAGGAAATTGAGGCTCTTTTGTACCGGAAATGTAAAACCCTAGGAGAGAATACAAAGAAAAAAGATACTCTAGTGTCTGTATTTATTTAAAGGTTTGAATTTTTTACTCTCACAAACAAAAGGCTAAATCAGACAATGGGTAAGGTAAAATTATTCAATAATTACTTTGACTTTTTTTGTAAAATAGAAACCTTTTAATTTTACATATTCAAAATTATATGATGGACACCATTCAAGATGTCTGATAATTTTAGCACATAAAATAGAACCAATAGACAATTAAATGGATACTCTTATTGTAATAATCTGCTTTAAAAGTACCATAGCTTTGATACCACTGATTATATAGAGAGTTTTTAATTAGCAGTTTTCAGTGAGCCCTTTAGTTCTATTTTATATCTAATAAGATGGAATTCCAAATTTATGAATGGAATTTATAATGCAGTTTGGAATTTTTTAAATACACACAACGCGGTGTTCAGAATATAAAAGCAAATGCTTGCAAAATCTTACAATTTTCTCTTTATATCTTATAAGTGAAATGTTTTGCTTCTCAAATAAAAGATGCAGAGTCTTTCATTTGGTCCAGGAATATCTTAAATGTGTCCAGTTGTATGACTCTTCAAATAAATGGTTATTCTCTTTTTTAAAAAATACCATATTGTTTACACAAACAAATACACATATATGCAAAATCAGAAAATCTCTCTGAATTTGACCTACTAAACATATTATATAAAATTGATCTAAAGTTGTTTATAAATATCTACTTTTCAATATATTCAGATGACTCAAAGATGCAGGTATAACAATGAAATGTGTTTCCTCATTGTTAAAGTTACTTGGAATCAAGTTTAAATGACATTATTAGAAGTCAGAACTAATAATAGTAATTAAATGAATAAATAACAAACATGTTTTTTATTCCTGACTTACTCATACACACAGACATATCTATAGATATACAATACTTAACCAGACACACCCACCAAGATAACATTTATTGGAACAGACACAAGCTAATATAGCCATATATTCATATGTTAAGAAAAAAGTGATATGATTTAAAAGGAAAAAGACTTCGCAGTTTTCTGTCCTCTAGTTGTTTTCACCCATGAGCAGTTTGAATATCTAAGCATAGACACGCTCAGGTTAATAACTCACCATATTGCCTGTTTAAAAAAAAAAAAACAAAATTCAGTCTCAAAAATGGGAAATATCACACATCATTTACCTTTGGGGTAAATATTATCTCCTTCTCAGTGAGGCCCTCTGATGTACATTTTGATTCCAGGTTTGAAGTGATGAAGAAGGGAAGTTACATTTATAAAGATACATGGTGTCTGATTTTGAGTTATAAAAATAGATTTTAAGAATATGAAGAAATTATAACTATGTTCTCAGAAACAGCAAAAACCTGATCATATTATGACTGAGTTTCTTCTCTGGAAGTATTCAAGGGGAAACTGCACAGCCACTATTTCCGAGCCTCTCACAAGGCATCAATCCACAAGGCAATCAGTTAAATGAGATGACTTCTGAGATAGTTTCCAAACAGTGAGTTTCTATAATTCTACCAATTTCTCCTTATTTTAACAATTCAGTGATATTTGATCAGAGTTAACTAGGATACTCCTAAGGGGCTACAGTTATCACTTTCAGAAATACAAGAGTTAGGAAAATAGAATGAATCAAATAATTTGAAAGGTCTATAATTTGAAATTTTCAGTAATTTGAAAGGATCTTCTTTTTTTAAAAAAAAGATTTATTTATGCATACAAGCTGGGCCAGAGGCTTGGGGTGGTGAAAGGGTTCACTAGAGACAGGGTGGGGAGCAGAACAGGCAGATCGTTAGAAACACACTGCTGAGGGGAGCAGCAGGCGAGGCAGGAGAGGTTCCATGTGGGAATCTCCCTGGCCGGGCCTCAAACTTGCGTCGCTGCTGCTGATAGCTAGCTCCACAGCACAGCTCTTCACCGCTGCACCACCAGGGAGGCCCTGAAAGGATCGTCTAACATAATTGCACTGCCTATATTATTTCTGGAACAAGGAGGGGATATTTATAAGTACTTGTTAAAATGAAGAGAAGACATGAACGATTAATTACCCTCTCTATTAACTATGAATTATATAACTGAAGCTAAAGCAAATTTTTGGATTTGAAAATTTGTTGTTTTTTTTTTATTATTGTTATTTATGCTTTTACATTTTGTATTCCCCTTGGGCAGCCCACCACCAATTCACCTGTGATCCATCTCCATGGTCCCCTGTATTCTCCTATCTTCCATTTTGTGCCCTTATCCTCCCCTCCCCCACCACCGCTGAGTGTCTATCTCCCACCCGGCATCCCTATAGTCCTGTTATAAGTAAAACCATTAGATATTTTTCTTTTTCTTTCTGGCTTATTTCACTGAGTATGATTCCCTCTAATTCCATCCATGTCGCTGCAAATTGCATGTGTTTATCTTCTTTCCATGCTGAATAGTATTCCATTGTGTATATGTACCACACCTTCTGGATCCAATCATCCATTTTTGGACATCTGGGTTGCTTCCATACCTTTGCCATTGTGAATAGTGCCGCAATGAACATACGGGTGCATGTATCCTTTTGGATTAGTGTTTTTGTGTCCTTTGGGTAAATTCCAAAAAGTGGTATTGCTGGGTCGTATGGGAGCTCCATGTTTAGCAATTTGAGGAATCGCCATACAGCTTTCCATAGTGGTTGGACCAGTTCACATTCCCACCAGCAGTGTAGAAGAGTTCCTTTTTCTCCACATCCTTTCCAGCATTTGCTGTTGCCTGTATTTTTAATGTGTGCCATCCTCTCAGGTGTGAGGTGGTATCTCATAGTGGTTTTGATTTGCATTTCCTTGATTATAAGTGATGTT